>JANKKI010000198.1:0-600000 GCA_025175665.1 Cinchona pubescens
TCCCCAACCAAGCCACATATTTAGATGCTGTCTTATACACATCTACCAGATGTGTATAAGCACTGTCTCTTATACATCTAGATGTGTTGGAGAGATTTTAACCAAAAATCTGTTGAACCATGGTTGAATCAGTCGGTATCTGATTTTTTCGATTCAATTGCTAAATTGTTGATAAGTCAATAGGCGACTTTCTTATCCGGTCATATTAGAAATCTGATTTGACTCACTAGATTGACCGGATAAATCGTTGAGACGAGTCCAGTTTAATAACTATACACTACAAAAAATCTGATGTAAGTTTGCAAAATATAAAGAATAGACATAATTATTAGTCAATTCACACAAAGATTCCTTATAATTGACCCTTAATTGTAATTAGTGAATAAGGCATACTATTAATTATAATTAGCAGGTAAGTCACACCTTGCCTATTATTTATTAAAAATAAAAAGGAAAAGAATATAAAGAAGTTAGTTGTATAGAACCTTGTAACAAATCATGATAGTGTGTTAGTGTTTTTTGCAAATTTTAATCTCAAAATTTAAACAAGAGACTGTGTATAAAGACAACGATACACAGCGTACACGTGTAGCAAGTGCATAGCACTATGATTATAATTAGTTGGTAGCTTTAAATTTCAGACTAAATGGTATGTTTAAGAAATTGATACAACATATTTTATTAATATTTTTATTATATCTAAGGAATTTTTATAGTCCCTCTCTGTGTATAAGAGACAGGCTACGAAGCATGTGATGGAAATGTTATGGTGGAGTATCCCTTATGTTTGTTAGATGATGTGAAAACCCATGATTGGATATCTTTTGAGCTTGTTACAAAGATTGATAACTTAATTTGGTATTATTTTTCCTAAATACCTCAAATCTAAATTTTAAAAAATACACAACCTATTAAATGTTTCATGTCAAAGAAATATGTGAAAATTGACAAAATACATTATACATATAAAAGAGTAGACGGCGTGATAGGTCACATAACTCTACAAGGATTTTCATTTTAGTTGCTAAACTATTTTGAAAGAAAGAAGGGCTAGACTCTTACAATTTTCAATCAAAATTTTATGAACAAATTTCCAAGTCTCTAGCCCTAGTTTCTTTTGTCACAACCCCCATCTTCATTTGCCACTCCTTTTCCCCCACTTTGTTTTAGCCCACCAGTTCACCTCTGTTACTCTTTGTTTCGCCACCCTCCCCTTATTTTCCCAACCCTCGCTACCCTCTCTAATTTTATTTATAGAATTTATAGTGTGAATTAAATCTGTCTCTTATACACAGCCGAGTTCTTAGGTACATCCCAATTTTTTGCCTAGGGGAGTTCCAGATTACTACAAGAGACAGTTAATAAGCTTATTTGCTTGTTCAGCAAATTTGCCTGTTGTGGGCCTTTTTGTATAGGTTGACTAGTCATTCAGGCTATAGCTAGCATTTTGAGCTCTAAAATATGCACTAAAATTGTGTTTGTATAGAGGGATTTGGGTAAATTTAATTCAAAATGCTGATTTATAATAAGTTATCTAAACAAATTATTTAATTTAGTTGTGGATTTGAAAAACCAAGAGAGATGAAGAGAAATGGAAGAAGGGAGTTAGAGGAGGTGGTGGCGATGATGATGGGAAGGGGAAAGGATGTATTCTAAATTACTAGTGGTCTTGAGGAAAATGTTAGATAGAATTTCAAAATTTTGGTATGGTTTACCCTTAAAAGTCTTTTTAAAGTCATATGACTACCTAAACGGAACATTTAACAAAGATGAGACGAAATGACCTTATCGGCACATTTATGGAATACCTGTCTCTTATACACATCTAGATGTGTATAAGAGACAGAATGAAGCATCAATAATTTTTCAAAATGTATTGTTATTTTAAACTGGTATATGTCTCTAATATTAAACAAGATTGCAATAGTAACTATTGAAAATGAAGGAAAGTATTATCTAGATGTTTATATAGAATTCTATCGCATATTAAATTTAATGTACTATAGAACTAATTTGTATCTATATAAAATAATACCTGGTTATTAAACAAATCTAGATGTATATATAGAATATTAAATGATGTACAATGCTTGCATAAATTTGTATTAAAAAATCTAATGGTATACACAGTGGCAAATTAATGCAATTTCTAGAGACTTATATTGGGACTGTTCTGAATTCGAGTTGGCATAAAAAGAAATAAAAATGAAAAACTAAAAATGTATTTTTGAATACGAAATAATTGCTACAATAGTATTGCTCAAGAAAAGAGGAGAATCATAAGATATTCATATTAATATAATATGAGAGATCAAATTAAATGTACTATGTGTATATCCCTGTCTCTTAGTTTTTGATGAAAAGTGAAGGTAGTACTGTGGAATATGAAATGTTAGTACGATTAAAAATACTTAAGTAATATTGTTCTCGTCATCTTCTATGTAATGAGACAGTTGTAATACATATGGTTATAAAAAAAATCAAAACATAGAAAGTGTTTTAAAAATGAAAAATTGAATCATATGTTATTAATCGTGATATCAACAAAATTATAGCAACATATAACAAAATAGTACTATGCAAGATAAAGAAACAAACTTATGGAATATAAATATAGTACTATCTAAAATAACTATCGTGTACTATTTTCTCATTTAAATAGTACTTTGACATTTTATTCTTCTAAATATCACTCTATAATCTATGGACATAACACACCGCACTAAGTGTAATACGACTTCTACTTGACACAGGCCATAATTGAAGGCGAAGAAGAACCCGTGATGGCACCAAAATTTGCACACGAACTTTCATCAGCCAATTCACACTCTGTTCTTGACCCTAGCCCAAGTATGGTGTCTAATCCCTCAAAAATACTCCCAAACACAAGCAAACGAAGTAATAGGCAACCACACAAAAGAATAAACGCAGCCATACGAAATGCAAATGGCACACAAGATCAATTATGGCCTGAGGCCAACTTTTGTAACACTTTTATTCCACAAAAGCTTACAAGACAGACTTTTTACAAATGGGTGGTGTGCAGAGCATTCTTGTCATATATTCGCAAATCAAAAGCACTACTATAAATACATAACTATCCACTAAGCACATCACAACTTGTGCCAGCATTCCTTGCCACTTTCTAGCACATGCAGCCAACCAGCCAGTCAAGTAACCATACTTAACCCACGACGAAGCCAACTACCAACTAATTGACAACACCTGCATGTGCGCTTGTGTTGCACGCTCGCTAGTTATTTCCCACAACTGTCTAGCATGCGCAACCCATCTTATGTTCCTTGGCCAACTCGCTTCCCAACAAGCCTTTCTACCCACAAAGCTTTCTTTGAGTTCCCGACAATACCCAAGATGTGTACAAGGCATGCCCAGCCATGCCAAGCTTTGATCATATGCACGGGTCCGTCTCATATTGCCTTGACGATGCCCACGTTTTAGCCAACATGCCAATACAATCGCTAATGAGTCATGCCTTGCCTCCTCAAGGTGTGAAGGAGGTCCTAGGCATGCCCAAGGCACTCGACCTTCAATAAAGGTGACACTGTAACTGGCCCCTGCCTCATGTGAGACTACGGTTGCCCATGCTATCACGTTGCCTAACCGATGGCAACTTGTGTGCCTAGTCTGCCCACACCAAGCCCCAAGGTTTTCATGCCAACATCTAACATCCACAACCCGCCCACACATTTGCCTCTAAGACAAGCATCCGCTTGCTGCCTAAGTATGCCGAATGCGGTGCGTGCCAACCGTGGCAGCACCCTATGTGTGTGAGCTTGGTTGCACGTTTATGTGCCGGCCTTTGCCAAATGCACGAAACCTCTGGCCTGAGTGTTGCGTGTTGGGGTTTTAAATGAAGCATTTTCCCGTTCATTTGGCTAAGTTTGTGATTGCAAGCCTCTGATTTTGATTTAGGCTTCATTTAAGTTGCATTTATTGACTCAACTTTGAATGCCACATCAAGTTCGTCACATTGTCCAGCCAACCTACCTTAGTTTTGACATTGAATAAGGCAACAAAATGACACAACATACTCTGCCAACCACTTAGTTACAACATCAGTCACTTGGCACGTCCCCCGTGCCATAATTAAACAAGTAAAATAGAAAATTGAATAATTTAAACAAGGACAAAAGCATTTACCATACACGTTCCACCCTAGGAACTGTTTATACCCATTGCACATTTTAAGACCCTAACGATTAGTCTCCAGGCTTTGGTAAGAAACCAACATGGCCTGTCTCCGTTTTCACCAAACCTTACTGATGGCCAACACACGACCAAGGCACCATGCACAATGCCCATCCTTTGTCCACACAAAAGACTTGCCTTAGTTTTCCCCGATACCCAGATGAACACAACCACATAGCACACTCTTCCCATTTGATTACTTGGCCATCCCTTGTGCAAAATAAATAGCAACTTGTATACACACTTGACAAGTTTTCCACATGGCAACTACTTCGGGTGACTTCTCAAGAAGTGCAGTCTACATGGCAACCAAACAACAACAATATAAACCTAACTAAATATGTCACTTGGTATAAGGAGGAAACTCGTCTTTTTATATATAGAAGATATATGTATAGATATTTCAATAAATACTTAAGTAGATCTAATCACTTAACTCTAGTAACCATATGTATTACAAGGAAATTAATGATTCATAATTAGTTCAGTAACTAAAACAAAATTGTTACATTAATAAGTTATACATTTATATTAATGTATAAGTACATAAATTGTACATAATACCATCAATTATGCAAAGAAAAGATATTTAACTATTAAGAAAAAATAATATTATCTGTTATTAATATTTGTTATTGTTTAGAATTAAAAATATTATGGCTAAAACATCTAGATGTACACAAATACTTTAATAAATTATGTGATTGTAGATGTAGACCTTATATATATATATATAGAGAGAGAGAGAGAGGAGAGATATTTTGACTTGTTCGACTGGTGTACTAGTCAAACTAGTCAATTTGTACATCGATATTCGACCAATAGTTTGACTTGGCAATTGAAGTCAAAGTCGAATCGAGAAGTTGTTTAGTCAATTTGATTTCGAATCAAAGTCGAGCCAAAAATTTTTTCAAGTTGACTCGACTCAACAGTTCGACTTGACTAACCTTTGAACGCCCCTAATTATAACCATATTGCAATATCCAAACAACAACGAAACACCAGAAATAAAACACAAGTCTTTCGAAGCTTCAATTATACGATGATAATCCATACATCCACAATAAAAGTCAATTATCTCTTCTCTGTTTCTAGATTTTATAAGAGACAGAGAGAAATAAAATCTGTCTCTTATACACATCAAGATGGTGTATAAGAGACAGCTTTGAGATCAAGTACGTGTTGAACAACCAGTCACTAAAACTCTACAAATTACTAATAATAATCCAATAAAATAATTTTTGGTGCTTCTAAACCTTAGACATAGATGTGTATGGAGACAGCCTTGAAAGATTATAAGATTTAAGGACCCAAAACATTCCCTATATTTATATCTCTTTTCTCCATTAGATGTGTATAAAGTGGTTATAGATAGTAGTTATCACAAATATAATAATTATCACAAAAGTAGTTATTATCTCAAATTTGATAAACATCAGAATTAAATACTGGATCAAGTATTTGAAATTTTAAAATAAAAACCACATGGGTTAATTAACATTCTAATATTTCTCCCACTTGATCCATACATTTTATTCGATATACAAACTATCAAATCTCACAAGCAAGATCCAGAACACATAAATTATTCCTCTAAGAAATAAGTATTGTCTTTTATGTATTGCTATGCTTTATGTCTCTTCAATGCTAAAATTTATGTGACAACACAACTTAATGAATAAGTCTTATGCTCATTTTAGATCCAATTTAAGTGAGTTTTCTCAAATAACCATAAGATTATGTGCATATTTTATGCGCAACACAACTGAATAAGAGTTTCTTTAGAAATCTCAAATGTATGTAAATGTGAAATGAAGTCACATTATGGAACCAAATCCCATACTAACTATATGATCTCTGAAAATCTTTGGTGGCATGCCTTTAGTCAAGGATTGGCAATCATCGATTCAGAATTAACGTATTCAATGACCAATTTATTCTCTTTAACAAGTTCTAGAATGGCTAAGTACTTGATGTCGATGTGTTTTCTTCGACTACCACTCTCAATAAGGAACCATCAAGTGGGCAGCAGAATCTGCCTCAAAACAAGAAACGAACTCAGCTTCTATAGTAGAGGTTGCAATCAAAGTTTGTTTTTCACTTCTCTAAGACACAGCTCCACCAGCTAGCATTAAGACATAACCAGTTGTCATTTTCAAATTAATGCAGCCAAAATAATCTTAATCCGAGTAGCCAAACACCTCTAGAAATAGGATGCATATGTACATAAGCTATAATCTTTCTTTCCTGATGACATATCTCTTTTCATCTTTGCAGCTCTCCAGTGGTCTATACCTAGATTACTCTTATATCTTCCCAACATTTCCATAGCAAATGCATTGTCAGGTTACATTAGGCTACCAATGACAGAAGCATATGGAATGTTTTTCATCTTCTACTCAAGGTCATTTTTCAAACATTGGTCCAAGTTGAACTTGTAACCCTTCATAATAGGTGACAATTTGGTGAACAATCTTCATCCAAAACCTCTCTAAAACTTTGTTAATATAGGTCTCTTGAGACAAATCTAAAATGCATCAAGTTCTATCTCTTTGGATCTTTATCTTTGACATAAGATGACATAAATATCCTTCATATGAAAGTTTTTGAGAGAAATTATTTCACCTCGTGTAGTAATCCTTTGTCATTGCTTGCAAGTAAGATGTCGTCCACATATAGAACAAGAAACAAATCTTACTCACACTAACCTTCTATTATATACATTGATCTATAATATTCTCCTTAAAACTAAATGAAGAGATCACAGCATGAAATTTCAAATGCCACTGACAGGAGGCTTGCTTTAATCCATATATAGACTTTTTAAGTTTGCAAACCAAATGCTCACCATCACCAGAGAAGCATCCTTCAGTTATGAATCAATGTAAACATCTTCCTCTTATACTCCATTAAGGAATGTCATTTTCGCATCCATTTGATGCAACTCCAGTAATTATCAAAATGGGCAACCAATGCCATAAAGACTCTAAGAGAATCTTTCTTAGATACAGGAGAAAAGATTTCCATATAATCGATTCCTTCATTTTAAGTGAATCCTTTGGCGGCAATTCTCGCCTTTTATCTTTCGATGTTTCTTAGTGAGTCTTTCTTGATTTTGAAGATCCATTTACATCCTATGGTTTTTACACCAACAGGAAACTTGACAAGATCCCCGACTCTATTCGACGCCATCGAATCCATTTCTTATGTCATGGCATTATACCACAAGTCAGATTTATTGCAGCTCATGGCTTGTGAAAATGTTTCAGGATCATTTTCGGCTCCAATGTTATACTCAGAATCTTGTAGATACACCATATAGTCATCTGGAATTGTTGTTTTCCTTACTCTAGTAGATCTTCTCAATGTTGTACTAACATCATCTTGAGGAACATGTTGTTCAATTGGTTGTTCAACAATTTTAGGTATTTGTTGAACAGGATCTATTGGATTATTAGATCTACTAGTACTGTCTCTCAAGAGCGTGTTGAATAACAATAGTCCATTTATGACTAGAAGTGGAAAGTTGTGGAACAAAATATTCTATCTCAAATCCAATACCCAATGATCTGTCACTCTCATTAATCAGGTCATTCTTAAGAAACTTTGCATTTCTTGACCCCACAATCTTTGTACTATTAGATGGACAGTAAAATCTATATCTCTTAGACCTTTCAGCATATCCAATAAAATACACATTTAATGATCCTCAGGTCCAACTTCTTTTCTTGTGGATTATAAACTTTCTTCAGATGGGCATCCCCAAATGCGTACATGTTGCAAACTCGATTTCCAACCTTTGAATAACTCAAATAGCATCTTTGGGATAGATTTGGTTTGAACTCGGTTTAATATGATACATTATCATCTTAAGAGCTTCACTCTACAAAGATTCAGGAAGTTTTGATTATGCTTGCATGGTGCGGAACATGCAATCCCATAATGCTCAAAACAGATGTGTATAAGAGACAGAGTTAAGGGTCAGGGATTCTGAACATTTAAATTGGGCAACAATCCCATGCTGAGCAAAAAGCACCATCAAAAGGACCAGGTGCTTGTCCATATTCAGTGTATCTACCATAGTTTTCACCACCTCTATCTGATCTCACAATTTTAATCTACTTTTCGCATTTTTTCTCCACTTCTGCGTTAAACTCCTTAAAGGCATCTAGTGCTTCATTTTTTTTATGAAGCAAGTAGAGATACATATATCGTGAGTAATCATCTATGAAGATGATGAAATACTTTTGACATTATGCATCCATGTTCTTATATACATCTGATGTGTATAAGAGACAGGTGATAACTACTTTCAACCACTTTAGTTTCAAAATTGTTACATCTGTCTATACACATCTAGATGTGTATAAGAGACAGGAGTATGCTATGCCTCTGCCTATTGTTACATATAATACGTATATGTTGATTTGGGTTTACTATTGACATGTGTCAAAAGTATTTCATCATCTTTCCTAGATGATGGTGCATCCTTTATGCTGTCAGAAGTATAAAGCTATGAGATGTGGAAGAGGGTGAAAATTCTACATAGGAATATCACAAAGGCACAAGTATTGTTAATGAAACTAAATTTTTAGAGAAATTCAGAATATAAAATGTTCTTTCCAAATCTAAAACAAAGCCATTACTGAGAACTAAACTACATGTCCCACTTGCAGTCATGTGAGACCGCATCCTATTTGTTGAATAGATGTATTCCTCACTTTCCATTGGCTTCCTTAGGTTTCACAATCCCTGCAAGGAATTCGAAACATGGATTGTAGAACCGTAATCAATCCACCATGTGTTATGATTAACATCTACCATGTTAGATTCATAACATACAATTGAGACTAAGAAGGTTACCTTTCTTCTCAAGCCAGCTCTAGAATTTAGGACAATCCTTTTTATGTGTCCTTTCTTCTAGGTGAGAGGACTTCTTTGGATTTCCTTATTCTAGAGCTTGACTGTCTCTTATTCTTTCCTTGATGTGTATAAGAGACAGGTATTTAAGCAACCAACCTACCTGTTACAGACAAAACCCTGAATGCTAGTTGAGATATTGGTCTTTACAAACATCACACTCAGGTGATTAGATCGCTCCCACGTTTCATAAAGCTCAACATCACTAGGTTGTCTATTCTCAGTAAATGTGAGGGGTGGTTCGTCTTTTTGGATAGCATAATCAATAAGGTCCACCTCTAATGAAGAAGAATCCTCTCTTTCCACAACTTATAGTTGTATACCCTTGAGCTCAAGAGCTGTAACTTTACATAAATCATAAGAACTCATAAATAGACAGCCATTATAGTATAAATCAAATTAAGATGGCTTTATTACAAAAATTGGCAGAGACAAATCAATATTTATTATGTTTCACCAATGCAAAAAGACCAATATCTCAACTAGCATTCAGGGTTTTGTCCTGGTGTGGGCTAAATTTCTAATTCAACTAAATTCATACAATCGAAATAACTAAACTATTAAATCGTGCTCCTCCTTTCCTTAATTCTTGTGGGTAAATTAATGAATATAATTTAACATTTCATCCCACGATTAATCACACAATATAATATAATAAAAATTTCTATGGGAAAAAATTATTATTCTAAATGTTATATAAATACAATTAATGTCTACATTATAACTGATTCCTAACCAAAAGAATTAATGTATAATTTTTTTAATTAAAGATGACACGACTACTCTATAATTAATATATTTATATATTTATATATACACATGGATCACGAGACGTTAATAATTATAGCAAAGAACAAACTAGAAGTAATTTATAAATGCATAATAATACATTCTAAAAGTGAACAACTAGAGTAGCTTAATTGGTCTGATTTAGAATAATCTAAAGGTCTCACATAGAAAGCCTTCCAACAACACCTAAAATCATGTTCCAAAATCATTCAAGCCTCTCTAGTAGCTTAAGTTAGAAACCCTAACCTTTAACCGAAAGGTCGTGGATCAAACCTTTCCACTAGCGCTTGCATATTTTTTATTATTAGAATAGGACTCGTGCTCAGTTTATATAAAATATATATATTAAATAAACAAGTATAAGTCCTGAGCTTTTATTAGAATAGGACTTTAGCTTGTTTATAGAAAATCGTGTTCCAAATTTAAACAAGCCATTCAAAGAGCTTAAATGTTCAGAATCCCTGACCCTTAACTAAAAGGTTGTGGGATCAAGCTGTTCCTACGATGCTTGCAAATTTTATTTTTTTTTTAAATTAGATTTGGATTTTAGCTTGTTTATTAAAAAAAAAATTAAATTAGATTTGGACTTTAGCTTGTTAATTAAAAAAAAGAAAAAACCTTCCCGAGGCAACCTTCTTCAACCCTTTTTTTTGGTTATCTTTTTCATCCCGTTTAGACCCAAATGGCTTGTGTGACTCAATTGCAACTCGAATGCAATCCGCATATATTTTCAGGTATTTGTGCATCAAAAATTGTGTTTTTAATCACATAAAACATGGAAATCTAATTTTTTTTTATTGATTTCTAACCGGTGTACAGAAAAACATCAAGATCATAAACTCATAATCATGGTCCATAATTCATATACATAAACAGAAAATATACATCCATAAACCAGCATCAAATAACATCAAAATAGATGTTTTAATCAAAGAAAAATGATAGAATCAATTTCTAAATGATTTATAATTCTAGATTTCCTCAATAACATGTCAATAGTAAACCCAAATCAACATATACGTATATGTAAATCAAGGCAGAGGCATAGCATACTCTGATATCAAATGATAGATTTTATATCTGTAGAGCAAAAATATACACCATGATTAAATAATACTACAATATATCACCACAGAATATCGAATGCAGAATAAAACAAATGATACATACCTCCATCCATTGATGAAATTGGGTCACTACTGTATGAGAAGAAATAAAAATAACTTTTTGGGTGCTTCTACACCTTAGACAAACTAATACGATGGTGTATTTTCTAATAGATTATCAGGCATTATGAATGAGGATTCCCTGTCTCTTATACACATCTAGAATCCCAATAAGAAAAACTAAAGTAGTTATAATGAGATGTGGTTATCACAAACGTAATAATTATCACAAAAGTAGTTATTATCTCAAATTTGATAAACCTAAAAATTGAATATTGGATCAAACATTTGAAATTTAAAAAATAAAACCTACATGAGTTAATTAAAATTCCAACATATTTTGTTGGTTTGAAGTATACGGCCAATAAACTGCTTTTAGTGGTTGCAGCATTTGAATGCAATTCGATCTATGTGTTAATACCAGAAAAAGAAAGGCAGTTGTAATAAAGCCATCTTAATTTGATTTAAGGTTTATTTGTCAATTTATCTTTTTCTTTTCCCTAAAAAGTTGTCAAATATTTTTCAATTCACCTTTCTTTGAGTACGATTGCCTTTCTTTTTCTGGTATCTTCTTTCCAGATGACAAGAATTAAGTGAATTTTAATTTACACAAATGAAATAAGGTTTGATTCCAGTAACAGGTAGGTTGGTTGCTTAAATACATTATTTAGGTGTAATTCCAAAAATAAATACTAGATATATTCCCCATCGATTCTCATTTGTTTAAATTCGAAATCTATTAAATTAATTTATAATTAGATCAAAAGGCATTTTTTTCAAACAAGAAAATGTAATTAAAAGATTTATATCTTGAATGGGTCCGACTCAAATAAATAAAAACTAGTGGTAAAAAATCACATGAGTGAGATAAAATTGAAAAAGAATTTAATTCCCAAAATATTAAATTTTTGCCAACACTCATCATCAATACAAACTATGACTTCCTTTGAATTTTCCCCCATCTTAGAAATTTTCTATTAAATATCCATGTTTTCATACATTATGCAAATGCTTTAAACCTATCCATATACTTGCAGAGAAAGTCGCTCTTTTCCCATAGAAATTTGTGGAAAGAGAGGATTCTTCTTCATTATGACATCTAGATGTGTATAAGAGACAAACATTGACGTTAACAACCACCCTGGTATCTTGAATGCACTGAACTCTGTGCCACAGCATGTATGGGTGGTGTGTGTTATTACATTATCTATTAGTTCTTAACATAGGCAATGTCAGATGTGTATAATTATTAATTTCTCGAATTACCATGATACTATAATGGACTCTCAAAATTTCATTTTATTCATGTCTGACCTTGGAACTACTATCAATCAGGTTATATCTTGCTAAGATTTCTTATATTTCTGGTCTCTTTCTGCCACATCAGGTAATAGTTCTTGATATATTGATTCTAGTTGTGTCAATCATATGATCTCTTTTTCTTTTCTTTCTATTGATAAGCAACCTACACTTAATGGATCCATATGATTGATAAGCAACCTACCAAATTTATCATATAAATTACTTTTTAGTGAATCGACTTATTGATCTTGATCTTGACACTTATTTTCTAAAAAATGGTTGTGTTATTTAAGATCTTAAGATCGGGTGGCAGGTTGGGACTAGTCCAAACTTTGAATGTCTATTTATCCTAACCTCTTTACACTTACCTTCTTTACCCACTAACTCTGTCACATCACTTCAACTTTGGCATTCATGCTTAGGTCAAACATCCCTATCTCGACTCCGTAAACTAGCTTCTACAAGCCGTTTAGGTCATGTTAAAAATGTGTCATTTGATTGTGTTTAGATTTGTAAACAACGTGTCTTTTACAATCTAGATGTGTATAAGAGACAGTGTATTAACCTGTGAAATGTACATTCTGATATTTGGGCCAAAAGAGACACTGCTATGTGTAGATCTCTTTATTATATTATATTGATTGACGATTTTTTCTATTTTACTTGGATTTATTTAATAGAACGAAAATCACAATTAAGTCAAATTTGTCATAAATTTAAAATACGGTTAAAACTCAATTTTTCAAAGTCATCAAAATTTTCCATTCGATAATGTTGATGAATACGATAATTCTTCATTTTTGTCGGTTCCCAAAAGATAATGGAACTATTTCTAAATTGTGTCCATGTATATCTCAACCAAATTGTTGAGTTGAAAGAAAACATAGATAGATTTTGTAATTTGTGCTTAGCACTTTTGTTTTCTACAAATATTCTTGAATCTTTTGGGGTAAAGCTGCTCTTACTGCTGTGTATAATATAAATCGAATTCTCTCTCCACTTATCCAAAATCAATCCTTTATGAGCATCTTCATGGTATGCCTCCCGAATATCAATCATTCAAAGTTTTTGGCTGCACTAGCTTTGTTTTATTTCAGCCACATGAACTTACCAAACTTGAGCCTCGTACTCATCTTTGTTATTTCGTTGGTTATGGTATTCAACATAAAGGCTACTGTCTATTATCCCCATCTAGAGCGTCTAAGGATATCTGATCATATTCTATTTAGAGAGATGTGAAATTTTGTTACCTCATCGTATGTCACTGTAGCTGTCTATACTCTCTATTGTGATAATCGCAGTGCTATACAAATTGTTCACAATGATATCTTTCATGAACAATACCAATATATTAAAATTGATTGTTATTTTATACAATAACATCTTACCCATGGTGTCTTGTGGCTCTGTTTTGTTTCTTCCTTGGATCAAGCTATTGCTATTTTCACTAAAGCTCTTATCCCAGGTTGATTTCATTATTTCACTTGCAAACTCAAATGTGTTTCTTGACAACCACCATGAGTTTGAGGGAGCATGTTAACATCATTGTAATAAATTCACTATAGTGATTGTCTAGATTTATTGTATAATTATATTATTCAATAGTGCCTAGATTTATGTATAGCTTCCTTAATTAGTGCCTACATTTATATACAATTACCTTATTAGTTAGTGTATAGGTTCATTGTATAGTTTAGATTCATTGCAGCTATAAGTCTATAAATTTAGATTATTTTATTATTGATCAATACTTATCATTTCTCCCAATTGTCTTTCCTATAACATTATTCTCTCAAAGGGACCCATTTGCTCTCCTATGTTTTCTTTTTGGTAGGAAAATAATTGTTTTCCTTTGTTAGAGAATTTGAGATGATTTTATTCTAATATAATAAGATATAAGTCTCTTATAAAATAAGATGTTAAGTAGTTGAAAAATTTCTGAGTTCTGTGTAAAGTTTGTTAGTAATGTTTAAATTCTAAAACTTTTACACTTTTTAGATATGAACTTCATTTTTGATCAACAATATTTGATCTAGGTGGCTTGTATTTTTGAATACATATCATGAGGCATTCATGTAAAGGAATTTGGTGTGAATGAGGCAAATTTATTATTTTGTGTATTTTTTCTTTTACCCAAATTATTGTTGACATATTTTTCTAAAGAATTTCATCTATCATGGATTAATAAATTCTGCAAAATAACTTATATAGGGTAAAAGAGACAATAATAAACTATAGTTCTACCAATATCCTCTATGGGGATGATAGGGTGGTTGTCTCCCAAAGCATACGTAGAGATACGTATTCATCAAATCCATTTAAAATAATTTAATAAATAGATTTAAATAATCAGATTTAAGTAGATAATGGATAAACCATTTATCCATATAAAAACCATTCAATTTTGCTTTCTTGCCTAATTTTTCCTACCTCCCATTCTCTGTTACACCGTCTTGCACACACATATATACACATTATCACACACTTCCACTCATACACATTTACACGTACTTACTCACATTTTCACACACATACATTTACACACACTTTCACATATTTTCACTCATAAACACATACACTTACACACATTTACACATACACTCACACATATTTTTATACACAGACACACTTATACACATTTACACACATACACACTTAATACACATTTTCACACACACACATACTACCACATATTTTCACATACACACATTTTCACACACACACTTACACACATTTAAACATTGTTTCACAAATTTTCACAAACACATGCACACAGACATTTTAACACACACATACTTACACACACTGTTTACAAATGCACATTTATAACATTTTAACACACACACACGCATTTATATATATTTTTTCACAAACTTACTCACATTTTCACACATACACACACACTTAAATACATTTTCACACATACCCAAAAACACTTACACATATTTTCACACAGACACACACGTATACATATTTTCAAACACACATTTGCACATATTTTTTGACACACACATACTTAAATACATTTTCACACACTTAAAGCACACATATACTTATTTCACAAACAGACACAAATACTTTGACATATTTTCACACACATACATACATTGACATATTTTCACACACATACACTTACACATGTTTTCACACATTTACACACACATATTTTCACACATTCACACACTCACATACACATTTGCACATATTTTTACACACATATACACTTACACGCATTTTCACACACACACACACATTTTTACACACGTATACTTACACATATTTTCAAACATTTTCACACACATGTACACACATTTTTCACACACAGACACACTTACACAAACATTTAAACACTCTTACACACATTTTTGTATACACAAATATTTGCATACATTTTGACACACATACACTTGTACTTATTTTCACAAACAGATACACACTTTTACATATATTTTCACACACTTACACATATTTTCACAGATACATACATGCATTTATTTATACATATTTTTTCACATACATACATAAACACTTACATTTTAACACACATACACATTTATGCATTATACACACTTAAACACATTTTTAGAAACACGTTTACACATATATTTACACATATTTTCACACACACATACGCATACTTACACAAAATTTCACATACTTCTGTGAAGGTGTGTGTACACACATACACACTTATATGAAAGTTATTGGTATAACTACCCAAAACCACCAAAAAGATAAATCAAACAAATTAATTCCTAGAACTTATGCATAATTGTGTAAGTATTGGTAAGTGTGTGTAAGTATGTGTATGTGTGTGAAAAGTGTTTATTTGTAAGTATGTGTACGTATGTGTGTGAAAATATGTACAAATGTGTGTGTGTGTGAGAATTTGTGTAAGCATATGTGTGTATGAAAATGTATGAAATGTGTGTGTAAAAAAATGTGAAAGTGTGTGTATGTGTGTGAAAAGTTTATGTGTATGTGTGATAACATAACTGTGTATGCATAAATGTGTGTGAAAATGTCTAAAAGTGTGCGTATGTGTGAGAACATGGGTAAGATATGTGTGTTGTACAATATAATTATAGAGACATCTGAGAGTGTGTGAAAATATATGTAAGTACGTGAAAATGTATAAAAGTGTGTGTTTGTGAGAGAAAATACGTGTGTGTGTGATAGTGTGCGTATTTGTGCGTGAGAGAAAATATGTGTATGTGTATGTGAAAATATATGAATGTGTGTGCGTATGTGTAAAAATATATGTAAGTGCGTGCAAGAGTGTGAAAATGTAAGGGGGTGTTTGTTAATGCTGAATACTGAATTTTGGTAATTCTGAAGTCTGAATTGTAAGTTCTGAAAGTATTAATTGCTGAATTAATAAATTTATTTCTGTTTGATAATCAACTAAATTCAATTTCTGAATTAAATATGTCACTTCATACATGTATTAATTTATTATAAATAATTGTCATATATGCGTAGAAGTGTATGTGAGTGAGAGAAAATATGTGTGTGTGAGTACACATCTAGATGTGTATAAGAGACAGGGGTACTGATTGGGTGCTACTTCCCACAAGGATTGTTGGAAGGCAATTACCACACGTTTTATGGGTATTTGTATAGTTAAGCAAGATCACACGATGGATGGTGAAATTACTCTTCTCAAAATCATAATTCAATGCAAGCAATTAAAAACTAATTTCAAGATAAATTATCTACTAAAGCAAGTAAGTGAACTAAATAATTAAGAAATTGAGAAACTTTAATGTATTATAGTAAAAGCAAGTAAAGAAATCACTTAATTCTAATCCAAACTAATTGAAATAGAACTATAAAAATTAAAGAGTAAGTAAATTAACCCAATAAAAACACTACAAAAGGACATTGCAAAGCTAGAAATTACCAATTCTAAACTAGAAGTTGAAAGTGTTAAACTTAAAATCATAATATTTTTGAATTTTTGGTAAATATATGAAAGCCCACTAAAAATTACCTAGAACTTAATGCAAGAGCTGGAGAATTTTTAACTAAATAGCAAGAATTTAACAAAATCCTAATTTTTCTAATAACCTAAAATGTCTGTGTGAAAAGTGATTTTGACTAATTTGTAGAAAGCTGTCTCTTAAATTACATCTATTTGAAGCTAAAGATTAACCCACTACAACTATATAATCAAAATTTAAACTTGTTGAGAAATGAAAAGTAGATCTGAGAGACAATTAAAGAGAAATTTCTATTAAAGAAGAAGTTTGAGGTTCAAGATATCCTAAACTATCCTACCACTTACTAACTATCTAATTCTAATCCTATTTCTAATTCCCCATTACCAATTTCTATAAAGTAGCTCAAACAGCACAAGACAATGTTAGAACTGGTTCTTGGACTATTACAAATTTGCCCATATTACTTAACCATCGAAGTTCTTGGACTATTACCAGCTTTCTAAAAGTACACATTTGTGTATGGAAAAATTAGAAACTAGTTCCTGGTATAACAAATTTGGCCAAATTACTTAACCACCCAGTGAGTCGAGATCGCGATCTGGGTATTTCTGTGATTTCGATGCCTCCAAGTTATTTGTTTAAGTGCTCCTGTGAATGATGAAGATAGGAATGAATTGCAATTGAAATTTGCTTGGCAGCAACCCCTCTTTTCTTTGATAATTATACTTTGGTCCCTCAAGCTTGTTTAATCCAGCTTGCAACTTCTAAATTTGACCTGCACAAAATTAACATAACTAAGCAATTAATTAAGCTAAATTTTTAATAAAAACTTAACATATTTAACAAGAACAAAAATGTAAATGCATATGAAAGAAATTAACTTAAACCTACAATTAATTACTCAAAATTCAGGATTTAAACTATCAAAACGCTATAATTTAGAATAGAATAACTCTAGAATACTAAGGTTATCATACCCCCAAACTTAGCATTTTGCTAGTCCCGAGCAAAACAAAAACTAAAAGTAACCTACTAACACTAAAACACATAAACACCACCAAAATTGACAAAATACTTGAAGAATTATGGATGTACTTAGAGTAATTAACACACCTCTCAAGAGACTTTCAATACTATGAAGTAGTTGAAGTATTTAAATGAATCAATCCAAAATCACAATTTTCCTATAAAGAAGCACACGTTCAATCACTACACAAGATTTCACATCACCAAACATTACCATCCTCAAAAAGAGTTACCAATACCTTTAGTTCTATCCATTTAAAACATCATTGCTTCTCATATCACAAATATTATGGAGTTAGTCAATTATCTCGACGAAGTATCATGAAAATAAAAGTTCATTTAGGAATCAACTTAATGCCAATGTCACACGTCACAATGTGAGAATAGACCTCTAACAAGGAATAAGAAATATGAGGTCAATGATATGTATTACAAACATTTACTCCTTAACACATTTGATGTGAATACGCAATAGGAATTAATGGCTTAATTCGGAGAAACATAGGACATGTAATCCTGTACTTTATACATTCCTAAATTGTCTTTTAGAGACAACGGCCCTAAACCAAGGAAAAGGAGTAAAATGTACTCAAAATTAACCTCAAATACTAATTATTCACAAATTAGAAGAAAATTCTCTATGCAAACACACAAAATGTCCCAAAATTCCTTCTATTTCATTTAATTCATTTCTTTCCAAAATATAAATCATCTAACTAAATAATATAAGTTATTTGATAAGAAACAGCATTTCAAATAAATTTTCCTAAATTTTTAGCACTTCTTTTTGAAAAATAGTGATGCCAAGTTTTTGAAATCTTTATGTTGCAAAAGAACTATTTAATCACACAAAAATTCTTGAAATGAATCAATCAAACTCTACTTCAATCGTAGAGTATTGGCTATCAAAATTCATCATCATTGAGTACCCAATTGATCAATTTTCCATCCATTATACATCAAGTGATAACAATATGTACAAAATAATCCTTCCCAATATGAAAAAAAAAAAAAAAAACACCCCCAAACTTGTTTCTTTTATTCCAATTGATGAACAAATCATCATTCCACTCATCCAAAATGAAACATAAAGACATGTCCAAAAATAACAAAAATTACTCAAACCATGACATAATTTTAAGCTAGGAATTAAAATTGAATAAAAATGCTAAGAGTAATAAATAGTGCCATGCATCTTACCAATTAAGCTCTGGCTCTTATCAGTATCCAATTCAATGTATCAAGACAATGCAAAGATTGGCATCAGCTTAGGGATTTTAGCTATGCTACTCTTATTTGGCAATAATCATGACCAAAGCTACACCAAGTATCTAGCAAGAAATCCCCACAAAAATTCAATCCATGAAGCATCAAAATAAATATCTACTTTTGATTTCACCATAGGCATCAGCTTAAGGCCATTAGCCAATCTACTAAAATAGAAAACTAAAATATCCTGAATCCAAAAAATTAAAAATAAAATAAAACAAAAGTAATCAAAATTCACGGTACTAATGTCATGAGAATTAAAGAAATTGTTCATCATTCACAAAATAACTTCAATTGCAAGGCTTGGAGATCATTAGTGCATAGTGCAGCCGATGGCATCAATCTTCTCAATCCATATCCTCTTGACCGTCCACGGCATCACTAGGCTGGGCTTCTAGATTGTATCATCTTGATCTCCTCCAGCTGCACTATGCCTTCTCTTGGAGCTTCCTTGGTATGCTAAAGCTACAGGTGGTATATAGTATCGTCCACGAGATGGACCAAAGTGCCAAACCGGAGGTGGTGGTGACCGAACCCATGTGCCAAATAAGGTAATCCTTAAAGCTTCTCCAATCAGGGTCATATTGTTGTGCATGACCATCTCGGTTGTACGTCCAGAGAGGAATGCAATTGCATTCCTCTCTTCTGTCTCTTATAGGAGCATTAAATGTGTAACTAAGAGACATCGAAGTCATAGAAATACTACATTTTTGTTCTTGTTAAATATGTTAAGTTTTTATTAAAAATTTAGCTTAATTAATTGCTTAGTTATGTTAATTTTGTGCAGGTCAAATTTAGAAGTTGGAAGCTGGGATGTGTCAATGGCCCCAAGGATCTTGGAGAGTGGAAGGTCCGAGCGACCTAAATTTTATATCCCTAGTCTGATTCACCATCTTTGCACTTTAGCAGGTTACCCAATTGCTGTCTCTTATACACATCTGACCAATATTCATCGGGACCCCGGTCATAATAGCATAAACTAAGAGTACTTTATACCTCCGAATAAAACTCACAGCATTGGACCCCTAAATTCGGCAGTTAATGAAGTAAAACCATAACTTGGCTACCAATGAAAGTCCTTGCCATGCAAATTTCAATTCTGTGTGAGAATTAGTACTCTTAATCCAGTCCATATTCCTATCCCAAAGGGCATTCCTCTTTGGGATCAACTGGAGTAGTAAATCCCTCCTAATGCCTCGATCTAATTTGACTTTTCTAGCATCCTCATAAGCCCCTAATGCATTGATAGGTTAAAATTCCTCTCTCTAATCACCTCATGTTTCTCATTATTCTTGTACAATTGTTTGGCTCTGTAGCTCGAGAACCGAGGTTCTACCTGCTCGCCCCCCTCAATAGGTTGTTTCGAGCCCCCTTCTCTACTAGGCCTAGAGAGAGGCTTTTCTCTTCCTAGAACATACCCATTTAGATGTGTATCCTTGACCTCCTAATTCGGCATTACCATAATCTCCTCGAGTCATTTTTAATGGCAGCACATGTCAATCAACAAACATATCTCACCCTCAAATCAAGAATCACAACCAACAAAATCTATTGATCCCAAATTAAGATCAAACTTCAAAATAGTTCAACCATATTCAAACCAATACAAATCAAGCCAATAATTCAAAATATTGAGCAATTCAACATCAAAATTTTTCCTTCTAGAAATTCTAACAAATTTTTTCCCAAAAATTACAAATTGGCTAACAACAATTCCACTACACATTCATCAACAAAACCCAACAACTATCTTCAAGATATTGAAAATTGAAACTAAAAATCCAAGGAAAGATGTTACCCATTTACGAATTGAAATTTCCCAAAAAATTCTTGTGTTTCAATTCTCTTTGCAAACCCAATTTCTCCAAGGAATCTCCTACAAGATGCTTGCTTTGATGTTCCTATAGGGAGGAGAGATTATGTGAGTGGTGATTGTGGAGTTTAAAATGATTTTTGAGTGGAGATTATGGAGGAATTTTGAGGGATTGGCTGGAGGGATTTTCAGTTAAGGAGAAGAAAATATAAGAGATTTGTGAGAGAAGAAGAAGAGGAAATTGGATTTTAAAAACGTATCTGCCTTTCGAGATTGCGATCTCAAAGGAGTTGAGATCGCGATCTCAGAATCAAGATCGCAATCTCGACTCGGTGCAAAATTTGCCTTTGTAGAAGTTTGGACTTGAGATCACGATCTGGAATTTTGAGATCACGATCTCAACCAAATTACCATTATGCCCTCCAGAAGTTTGAACTTGAGATAGCGATATAGAATTTTGAGATCGCGATCTCAACCAAATTTCTGCAAATGTAATTTTTACACTTACCCGAGATTGCTCAATTCTTCATCACTTTTCTCTTTTTGCAAGGACAACCTACAAACACAAAATTAACAAGTTAGAATGACAATTTTCACTCATTCCTTAGCACCATTTATTCAACTAAATAAAACATAAATTTTTAACTAAAATTCTAACCTAATTGAAACTAACTTACTCTAAAATCTAGATGTGTATAAGAGACAGAGATGACCCATTAAGGGCCTATCTACAGTTTATGCCAACTTTGCATTTGTTCCTTAGGATGATCTTGTCATGCCATGCATTAGTTTTCTTCTTATGGATGAAAGAATTTTCAAATACCTCCCTCCGGAATTCATCCAACTCATTCAAATCAAGCATTGTCTTTTCATATGCTTCCTTCAAATCAAAATGCAAGTTCTTTATTGCCCAAGGTATATGCTGTATGCACAAGTTCCACTGGCAAGTGACATGCTTTTCCACAATATGATACGGGGACATGCCATGGGGGTTTTAAATGCTGTCTGATAGGCCCACAATGTGTCATCTAACTTAAGTGCCTAATCTTTCCTAGCCTTATTCACCGTCTTCTCTAAGTTGCTCTTTAATTCTCGGTTTGAAACCTCAACTTGACCCGATGTTTGAGGATGATAGGCTAGAGAAACTTGTATTTCACCCCATACTTGGCCATCAAAGCCTCGAAGTGCGAATATTTAAAGTGAGAGCCACCATCACTAATAATAGCCCGGGGCACTCCAAACCGAGAGAAGATGTTCTTACGAAGGAATTTAGTGACCACTTTGGCTTCATTGGTTGGGGTGGCGATTGCTTCAACCCACTTTGACACATAGTCCACTGCAACCAAAATATACTTGTTGGAATATGAAACCGGAACAGTCCCATGAAATAAATTCCCCAGGCATCAAATACCTTCAACTCAGTACAATGCCATGAAGGGGCATTTCATTTTTCCTTGAAATATTTCCTGCCCTTTGACATTCATCACACTTGAGCACAAATTCTGGAATCCTTGAACATAGTTGGCCAATGTAAACCACTTTGAAGAACCTTGAAAATAAGTTCGTTGTGCTCCATGGTGCCCTCCAACCGAAGAGATAAATGACAATGTCTCAAGACATCGGTAATTTCACATTCCGAAATACATCTCCTAAGGACTTGATCATTGCACCTTCGGAACAAATATGGCACTTCCCAAAAGTAATGTTTAAGCTCCGCAAAGAATTTCCTTTTCTCATTGACATTTAGCCTCTTTGGTACTATCCTTGCCACAAGATAATTCACAATATTCGCATACCATGAACTCACTTCCTTCACCTCAAATAATTTCTCAATTGATGATTCTTCATTGATGGCTCTTTCTTCATGATTGACAAGTCTAGATGGTTCAATCCTTGACAAATAGTCTGCTACCATGTTTTCCACACCTGAATGTTCTTGTCGACCACCTCCCAATCAAACTCCTACAACAAAAGTATTTATCTCAATAAACATGTATTGGCATCTTGTTTAGAAAATAAATATTTTAATGCGGAGTGATTGGTATGAACAATTACCTTTGATGCAATCAAATTTGATCTAAACTTATCAAATGCAAAGACTATAGCATGTAGTTCCTTCTCCTTTGTAGAATAATTAAGTTGTGTATCATTTAAGGTCCTACTTGCATAGTAGATGACATGCAACATCTTATTCACCTTTTGACATAAAGCGACACCTATTGCATAGTCACTAGCATCACACATAATCTCAAACGGAATAGACTAATTTGTTGCTACAATGACTAGTGTAATCACAAAAGTATGTTTTAACTCATTGAATGCTTTCAAACAAGAATCATTAAAAGAAAAGGACAATTTTTTGAAGTAATAATCACCAAGGTCTATCTAGATGTCTATTATAGACATTTCAGATGTGTATAACCCTGTCTCTTCGCAATGATATCTTCATGGATGTGTATAAGTGTATTGGTGTCTAAATCATTTTCTCCTATATGCATAATAGACCAAATGGGCATGCAAAAATCGTTTTGTCTTGATCCTCCAGAGAAATGACAATTTAGAGATAACCGGAATAACCATCAAGTAAACAATAATATGCAAAACCGGCCAACCTCTCAAGAATTTGATCAATAAAAGGTAAAGAAAAATGAATCCTTTCAGGTGGCTTCATTCAACTTTCAAAAATCAATGCATATTCGCCAACCCATAACCAATCTAGAGGGGAGGAGCTCATAGGTTTCACTTATGATTACGGTAATACCATGTTCTTTGGAACGACTTGAGTGGGAGATGTGTATACTCACTATCGTTAATAGGGTAAATAATACCGGCTTTCAAAAGTTTGAGAACCTCCTACCTCACAACCTCTTTTAAAGTAGAATTCAATCTCCTTTGAGGTTGCCTTACCGGTTTATTTCCATCATTCAACAAGATTTTATGCATGCACATGGAAGGGCTAATTCCCTTAATGTCATCAATGGACCAAGCAATGGCATCTTTATGCATTTTAAGCGCCACAATCAATCTTTCAAGTTGCTCACTTGTCAAAGATGCATTCACAATCAATGCATCTTTGACAAGTCAGCCTGTCTCTTATACACATCTAGATGTGTATAAGAGACAGGCGCTATATGACTTGGGAGTTCGCTGGTCGGAGACCCTCAAAATTCTATATCTGATTCTAAAGAGTTCAGTCTCATCACTCTACATGATTCACATTCCTCAATCCCTTCTTCATCATCTTGACTTAGAGCATTTGACTCTAAGACCTCTCCCTCCATTGAGAAATTCTCCATTGCATTCCTACAACAATCATCAATTAAATCATCTACCACATTTATATTCATGACATCTTCAAAAATTGAAAGAAGCTTTAATGAACTAAAAACATTAAATGTAACAATTTCATCATTTATCCAGAATTCCAATTTCCCTTCTTGAACATCAACAAGTGCACGGCCGGTATCAAGGAAAGGTCTCCCAAGAATGATTAGTATCTCTTCATCCTCTTCTATTTCAAGCACAATGAAATCAACCAGAAGGTAGAGTGTAGTGATTTTGTGCGATCACATCTTTAATGATCCCCTTTGGGAACTTCATGCTCCATCGCAAGTTGCAATGAGATACTTGTTGGCTATAAATGTGGTCCTCCATTTAATAATGCTTAAACACCACAAAAGGCATGAGATTTATTGACTCTCCCAAATCACACAATGCTCTTCCAAATTGTAAACCCCCAATCTCACAAGGTATAGAAAATAATCCGGGCTCTTGAGCTTTGGTGGTAACCTCTTTGTAAGGAGTGCACTACAATTCTCCGTTAAGCATAAGATTTCATCCCTATGCAACTTCCTTTTTGAAGTAAGAACTTTTTTCATGAATTTGGCATAGGCAGGCATATTCTCAAGTGCCTCCATGAATGGAATGTTGATTTCAAGTATTTTGAAAATCTCAAGAAACTTCTTGAACTTCTTTGCCTTTTATTCATCCAGGAGCCTTTGAGGAAATGGCACATTAACATGCTTGCTCATGATACTTGGATCCTTGCCTTCATTGCCTTGTAAAGTGGGCATAGTAGACTCATTCATCAATTTGTCTTGCCTATTTGAAGACTTCCCTTTTTCTTTCTCTTCATCCTCAACTGCTTCTTTTTCTCCACTTTTCAACAAACTTCTCCCAACCCTTAAATCCAACTCTTTACCACTCCTACGGGTAATAGCCTTGCATTGTTTCTTGGGGTTTGGAATGGTTTCACTTGGAAGCACCCCTAAAGGCCTCTCATTATTCAATCTTGCCAATTGGCCTAATTGAATTTCCAAATTCCTTGTAGATGCCGTCAAATTCTCATAATCTCTCTTGTGTTCCTCATTTTTCTATCCAACTCTCTTCTCAAGAACTCGACTTCTTTTTTCAACCATCTTCTCTTACATTCTCTCTTGGAGTATGATGGTCATGATACATAGGTTGGGGAGAGTTGGCATATTGAAATTGAGGCCTTGGTTATTGGTTTTGAAATGAGGATTAGAAAAAGATTGATATGAGTTGGGTTAGAAATTTCTTTGATGTGGCGGTTGATAAGGTCTAGGTGAGAAACTTGAGGCTTGAGTGTGTTGAACATTTTGAGGCGGGGGGATTTGGTCAGTAGGGAGGATTGGATTGATTGTTGGAGTTACTCCATGAAAAATTAGGATGGTTTCTCCAAGAAGGATTATATGTGTTCCCATTAGCTCCAATGGATTCCTAGGAAATGATGATTGATTAGATACATAATTGAATTGCTTATTGGACCCATACGGCATCTCACATTGGCCATTTGCCTGACCGCCTCCACAAAAATCACATACCATGCTTGGTTGGGTTGGAAAAGACGACATAGCATTTACACTACTTGGTTTCCCTAAGTTCTCTAACGCGTTTGCAACATTATTCATCACACTCATGAACATGCTTCGTTGTGCCAAAAAAGTATCTTGCATATTCAAATTCAACACTCCACTATTGGCATTGGCTTGATTGGCTTGTTGTTGAGTCACCGGTGAGGTCATCGGTCCATGATAATAGTAATTATATGACATCCTATTAAGCAACTCTTGAGCTTCTTCCAGAATCTTGTATGAGATAGACCCATTGGTGGAAGCATCCACTATGGATTTGGTCTCTTGAGTCAACAACCTTTATAAAATGTTTGGATTTGAAGCCACAAAAGAATTTTGTGATGAGGACATTTCCTTAACAACTCTTTGAACTGCTCCCAAGCTTCTCCCAAGCTGTTCACCAACGTCTTGCTTAAAGGAGGTGATTTCATTCCTCAATTTGGCGGTTCTTGCGGGTGGAAAATGCTTTGCCAAGAACTCTTGAGCAAGTTGATTCCAAGTAGTAAATGTTCCTTGGGCGTGGGATTGTAACCATGACTTTTCCCTATCCCGAAGAGTGAACGGAAACACCCTCATTCGCACACATTCTGGGTATACTCCATTAAACTTGAACGTGTCCAAAACTTTTTCAAAATTCATGAGGTGTTTATAGGGATCTTCATTGGGACTAGAACATGGCATGAGCTTGGAGCATTTGGATTAAGGCGGGCAATTTCAAAGTTGTTAGCTTGCACGGGCATCCGTGCAATACTTGAGTTCGCTACATCAAAATTTGGCATGGCATATTCCCTTTAATGGCCTTCCATTCCCATTCATGTCATTTCCTTTCCCATAATCACTACCTATCCCATTATTTCCAGCAATCTCTTCTTCTTCATATTTCATGTTCAAATTCCTTTGTTGAGCATTAGCATTTGCCATTTCAATACTTTCTTATTCTTGTTGTACTCTTCTAAACCTCCGAATTTCCCTTAGCTCTCTTTCCCTTTCCTTGTCTAAGCAAATGAGTGGCCCTTCATCACCTCCTACCATGCACTATAACACAACCAAGGCAAATAGTCAATTGAAATTCCAAGTCAATTTCATAAGATATCCAACAAACATAAAAATACACAAAATTAACAACTAAATTAAACTAAAGTGCTTAATCTACACGACCCATATAGCGCTTGATATTGTCAAAAACCAAGGATAATTCTTGGCAATGGTGCCAAAAACTTGTCGAGTCCTCAGATAGAGATCAAATTAAAGCAAACAAGTAATAAGAAATCGCACAAAATCACTACACTCTACCACTCACTTCCGCAAGTATATGGAGTTGGTAGTAGTATAGGATGAGTGGGTGTCATTCCCACAAGGATTGTTGGAAGGCAATTACCAAGTTTTACGGGTATTTGTATAGTTAAGCAAGATCAAACAATGGATGGAGAAATTACTCTACTCAAAATCATAATTCAATGCAAGCAATTAAAACCTAATTTTAAGGTAGATTATCTACTAAAGCAAGTAAGTGAACTAAATAATTACGAAATTGAGAAACCACTTAATCTATTCTAGTAAAAGCAAGTAAAGAAAGTACTTAATTCTAATCTAAACTAATTGAAATAGAACTAAAATTAAAGAGCAAGTAAATTAAACCAATAAAAACACTATAAAAAGACATTGCAAAGCTAGAAATTACCAATTCTAAACTAGAAGTTGAAAGCGTTAAACTTAAAATCAAAATATTTTGGATTTTTGGTAAAAATAAAGAAAGCCCACTAAAAATTATCTAGAACTTAATGCAAGAAATGGAGTTAATTCTTAACTAAAAAGCAAGAATTTAACAAAAACCCTAATTTTTCTAATAATCCTAATTTGCAAGCAAATAGATTTTTACTAATTTAAAATAGAAATAAAGTAAAAATTATATCTACTTGAAGTTAAAGATTAACCCACTACAACTATATAATCAAAATTTAAACTTGCTAAGAAATGAAAAGTAGTGAGAGACAATTAAAGAGAAATTTTTATTAAAGAAGAAGATTGAGGTTCTAGATATCCTAAACTATTCTACCACTTACTAACTATCTAATTCTAATCCTACTTCTAATTCCCCTATTACCAATTTCTAAAAGTCTCTTAAATAATATAAGGAAAAATCAGAAACTAGTTCCTGAACTATTACAAATTTTCCCTTATTACTTAACCATCAGCGAGTCGAGATGGCAATCTAGGAATCGAGATTGCAATCTCGACTTGCTAATCTTTTAAGTGATTTTTTGAGTCCAGATCGTGATATAGAGAATTCAGATCGCGATCCCATAGATTTACAGAATTGCCCCTAAACAATTCTGTTACAATTGCACTTTGGTCCCTTGAGCTTGTTTAATCCAGCTTCCAACTTCTAAATTTGACCTGCACAAAATTAACATAATTAAGCAATTAATTACAATAATTTTTTAATAAAAACTTAACCTATTTAACAAGAATAACATATAAATGCATATGAAAGAAATTAACTTAAACCTACAATTAATTACTCAAAATTTGGGATTTATACTATCAAAATGTTACAATTTAGAGTAGAATAACTCTAGAATACTAGAGTTATCAAAAATATGTGAAAGTATGTGTGTATTTGTGAGAGAAAATGCGTGTATGTGTGTCTGTGTGTGTGAAAATGGATGTCAGTGTGTGTGTATGTGAAAATATGTAAGTGTGTGTTAAAATGTGTCTAACTATATGTATGTGTAAAAAAATGTGTAAGTGTGTGTGAAAAATGTGTATATGTTTGAAAATATGTTGAAGTATGTGTGAATGAGTTTAAGAGTGTGTGTGTGTGTGTGAAAATGTATGTGTATGTATGTGAGAAAATATGTTAAGTGTGTGTAAAAATGTGCGTGTATGAAAATATGTTAAAATTGTACGATAATGTCTTTGAGTATGCGTGTGTAAATGTGTTGGTGAAAATGTGTGTGTGTAAATGTATGTGTGAAAATAAATTGTGTAAGTATGCAATTTATCATCTTGTAGTAATTTGTTGTAGTTAAATGGATTTCTATTTATTGGGTTGACTATGCTTTAAAATTTATATAATAAATGATTGTAAATGGATAAAATATTTATATTCAATAAAATTTCTAAGATCAATCATATTTATTTAAGTATGAATGATTTTAATTTAAATCTATTTTGCCACCTACTAGTAACCAAAAACAATTAGGCCCACCTCAAGAAAGAAAATGCTAAAGGCCATGTTATCTAGAGAAACGACAGTGCATACACTTAGACATAGAGCATAGATGGGATACTCAGGTAGAGGAACTGGGAGAAGTGTCTATAGACTTTTTGCTAGAAATCAATTAGGGACATTCTTAAATAGTTTTGGTTTACGGTTCTATTTATTGATCTTATAGTTATTAAATAAGGCACATGAGTTATATGATCTTAGATGACATCATTCATATATGGTATGCTGATGTTATTCGACATCACTTGATTTATGTGACTTGTTTTGTAGTCACTAGTTTTATGAGTGATACAGTAAACCAAACATACGTAATAAGAAACCAGATATTCAAAATTGTTTGCAAATCAACAAATTTGCAAACTAATAAGAAAATTAATTTTGTCAACTAATAAGAAAATTAAGCAACAAGATATTGATAATAGTTTGCATGAGATTTCAAAGATTTTTTTAATGCAAAAGTCTTGATCACTTCATGTCTACATCCTCGTGAGGAAATATTTCTTGCTAAATGGTTATGGTTAATTGAAAATGAGTGAATATAGAGAGGTAGGAATTAAATAATAAAGATTTCAAATTTTGCATCAACCGCAACACCAATTTGCTTAATTTCAGTGTTATGGTAATTGAAATGCATGTTTCCCTAAATTTATAAAAATCTCGATGTAAAATACAGATATTTATTTGGACCTTCACTAAAAAAAAGTATATTCAGTAGGAATAGCAATCATGCCAAGTTTAGTCAAAAATGAAAAAGAAATAAAAAGGAAACAGAAAGAACCAACATTATAACCATATTGCAATTTCCAAACAACAAAACGAAGCACAAGTCTTTCAAAGCTTCAAATATACTATGATTCAATATATCCGCAATAAAAGTCAATTATATCTTCTCTATCTTCTTCAATTCATTATTCTTTCCAGAATGGTTTCATCTCCTAGAAAATTGTGAGGGAACGGAAATGATGATTATGTCATAATTAGAGATGAAAATGTGCAAAACTTTGCAGAGAGAAAGAGAAAGTAGAAGCTCGTATAAAGGAAAAAGAACAAATTAAATAGGAAAGAAATTAGAAAAAAAAAACTTGAACAGAATGAAAGCTTTCTACTAACGAATAGATTATTGCATCTAGCTTAACATAAAGCCATGAACAAGTTAAGCATCTAACGAACTTGAACTACCTAATATTATATAGCAATAAGATAAGTATAAGAGACTTCATGCATGGAATTGCCACATAAAAATTTCCCTTTTTCTTATGAGATAGTGATATGACTTATAAAACCTTGACACCTCTTTATTTTGTCCGATTTGTATAAATTGTTCTTATACAAGTTCTAGATGTGTATAAGAGACAGATCAATGTCTACTATTATGTTCAAAAGTCAATAGTATTCTAGATGTGTATAAGAGACATATATGGGTATTATAGCTACATGGCTATAAGCAAACAAATTTAATCTGTCTCTTATACACATCTAGATGTGATTAAGAGACATGACCCAATAAGAGACAGGTGAACTAGTTCATTGTTTGTGTTTATATTGCCACTTTCTCTTTCCTTTTTCCTCAAAAGATGCTCTTCCTTTCCCTCTAATTTTATCTTATTTTTCTCCTTCTCCTTTTTCCTCCAATTCCAATTTTTCTCTTTTTGCAAGATAAAAGATGAGGATTTTTTCACTCCATTTCAATCACATATTTTGGCCATTTATTTTCTCCTACATTCTCTTACATTTTTTTACACATATTCTAGTTAGACACATTTTAACACACAAATACCTGTCTCTTATACACATCTAGATGTGTATAAGAGACAGCATAAATCCACCACATAATAGTTATCCAACAAACTCCCAATCACACTCAGTTTGGTATTTGCTTTCCCGCAAAACCCTCACCAATTATAGACAGAATGTATCGATATGTTAAGATCTTTTTCTTTTAGAATATAATTACATTCTTTACCTTTTTTTCCCTTTCTTTGTTTTCCATCTTTTTTTCTCTTCTTCAGGTGTCAGATCTCCTCTTTCCTTTTAACTTTTGTATTATATTTATATGGTTCTTACAGTTTTTTTTTTTTTTTTGGGACAAATTTACGGTTCTTGTAGTTGATTTGAGCTTCTTAGTTTTTTGTCTTTTTTGTAGATCTAAAGGTTTTTTATTTTATTTTTTTTATCTTAAATATTTTGACTGACTGATTGTACTATGTTTATAGGTTGCTTTTGGAGTGGCCAATCAATTTGGAGAAACAGTGGAATGTTTCACTCTATGCTTTATCTAGTTTGTAAGTTCTTGGCTGATTTGTGTCAAAAAATTCCTGTCTCTTATTTCTTTTACAATCATTTTTTATATAAATTTGAAATCATATTACAAATATTTAACATCAAAACATGATGGTGTAATATGATTTGTGGGAGAAGTTTTGTAGCAAAAAAGGTACAATTCTTCTTTTATATCACATTTATTTATATTTTATTTTACTGATGCTAGATGATTTAACAATCATATTGAGACATAAATTGTTAAAAAAGCAATTGTGTCGTAATTTTAGTGATAGACAACTCAACTCATTTTTTAGTTATGAGTTTCCGAAAATGCTTTTTTTAGATAATCCCTTTTAGTTCTTGATTTTTATCATTCTCCAATCACTTTAGGTAAGGTAACCAGAATTAAAAATGTTGAAATTATATGGCATATTCAAGTTGTGCATTGTTACACTAGCAATTTTAATAGCTATGATGTGGACACTGAAATGGAAATTGAAATTAGCAATAAACATGGTGTGAATCATGGGAATACCAAATGGAATTCCCATTGATGCAAAATTTGAAATCTTTATTATTTAATTCCTTTCTTGTTTAATCTATGTTTTTAATGCTTTGTATAATTTCTGTCAATAATGGTATAATTGGCTAAGGTAGTTTCTGGGTTGTTCTTTTACATGATTATGGAATAAATATGTGGGTGGTAGTATACATGGCATTTTTCTCATTTGCAAATGTTTGCTTAAATTTTTCACTTGTTATAGCTTCAGAGCTTAAGAGTATATTGCTTTGTGTGGGTGTGTTAAATTAATTCAGTTGCACTTAGTATCATAACATTTTTTGTTACTTGTCCTTATGTGTCTTGATGTGTCTTTGCTAATTGTAATAGGCATTTTGTTTTTCAATTGAAGAAGTAACATTTATATGTACAAAGAGATGTTAACCAAGAAGTTGATTTCAGTATTGTTCTACCTTAATAGAATTCATCAACTTTTTTTACTTTACCTATCAATTTTGACAATATGTAATCCCATTTACATTTTTCATTTCCATTTTTTTTTTAAATTATGATGGGGAGGTGTCCTTAAAATTTTATTTAGACATTTTTATCTGTTTAGTGCTAAATTTTTTATTAACTATTGTACTCTAAAGATGGCTAAATATAACTAGTACAATTTGCTTAGATATGTTTACCAATTAGACATGTCTTTCTTATGAGTCTTCTATTCTTTTTTTTTTATGTGCACAATGAATGTTAAATTATTTACTAATGCACTTGAAAGGTTTCTATTTGACTTAGTTTGCGTTGCAAAGCAAGACAATACAATTAGGACTTTTGGTTAGTTCTGTTACGGAATGTCGTGGAGAGAACATAAAATATGAGAAAAAAATAATTGTTCTTTTCTCTACGATGGATACGACAACAAAGTGCAAACACTAAGAACTTAAAATATTGAATAAAAAACATAATATAATATCAAACATAAAAGTACAAGTAGTATTTCCATAAATTATCACAAAATATAAATACTTCTTTAAAGAATTCTAGATAATTTAAGAAATAATACATAAGTAATTTCATTCGAAAGTCATCTATTTACTCTACAACTAACAGAACTAGCAACATAAAAATTTGTTAATTAATATTTTCTTCATTGTAGAATAATAACAATATCCTTAATATATAACATTTTTCTTCTTTCAAAACACAAACAATGAACTAGTTCACCATCAACTAAAAAATATAAATATCATTGATAACCACTACAAATTTATTACCATTAAAGAAAATCTCACATAGCCATTAGCAATTCACTGTTTCAATGTGAAATACTGAACTTGAAAATTTAGCTAAAACAATAGTACATAAAACTATTACTTCAAACTCAACATAACCAAACAAATTCAATCAAAAAAAATTTTAGCAATATAAAAAAGAAAGATATTGGGTGGGCCTAAGCTGTGCTTTGCACAACCTCATCTAGTCTACCAATAAGATAAAGAAAGGACTTGATCTACTGTAGCTTCAAGCATTCTTTTGGTAGGTGGATACAATTTGTTTGCTTCTCTATTTTGAGCTTGGTTGGATGACAGAACAATAGGTATTAGTGGGTTGATTGACAGTTTCATCCTTATATTTTACACAGATGGCTTAGATAGTTTTACTATTGTTAAAGTCTTTTATCATTAATGGAGTATTTAAAATTTGTTATGCTAACTATTAGGTCCCTTAAAGAAAAAAGAATATCCAAATAGTAAGTTACTATTTAAGGGTTAATTGATCAAAATACTGAACTCCAAACAACCAAGTACTACTTTTTTCCTAAAGACTTTTTGTGTTTTACCATTTAAGGGTTAATTTATCAAAATACTGAACTCCAAACAATTAAGTACTACATTTTCCCCATTTTTTGGGTTTTCTTTAGGCACTCACTCTTGCTTTCACTATAGGAAGACCAAAAATCAGGAAGATTTTTTGGTTCTTCCTATTTGATCACTCGACATTTTCATAATTTTAGGAGAAATTTGATGTTTCTTTTTTACCAAAAATTCTTACTTGAAAAATACTACCAAATCAGGGGGAAACAATGGCCCTTCTATCATTGATTCTTTTTCCTTTTTTAAGATTTCACAATAAAGAGCTTTTCTCTTCGAATATTTCTAGCTCTCAATTCTCTAAATCCACAATTATTACTAAAAAAAACATAAAGATGTGTTATAAGAGGTGATTTTGCCTAATTTCTTTTCACTATTGGTGCTAGAATTCCTCCTACTCAAGTACTTCTAACTTGCCTCTTTATTTTTATTTTTTTCGATTTTCTATGCACCCCAATTATTGTTGCTTTTTCGTCAGTTCAATTGTTTGTTTTTTTTTTTTTTGATTAATTGCATTTCCTTTATTTCCAACTATTATGTTAGTGTTTTTATAGTATATATAATAATAATATACTAGCTACAACTTATACACATCTAGATGTGTATAAGAGACAATCTATGAACTGAGGAATTCTAGTACCACTCCTGTCTCTTATACACATCTAGATGTGTATAAGAGAAGAGCTCTGTTAGAATTGATCTAAGCAAGAATAATTTTTCTCAAATAAAGATATGAACTTTTTATGGCTTCAATTTTTTGGTTTATTGATATATTTACTTGGTTTTTTATTCTAGGGGTTGAAAATGGATTTGATAATCACTGATTGTTGTATGTCTGACTATGAGATACCAAAAAATCAAGGTTCATTTTTGTCATGTATTCTTCTTCTTTGTTATCGTTCTTTTTTCTTCTTTTTCGTCCATATAATTGTTTGTATTCTTGTAAAAATGCAATATGAAATGCATCACTATGTGATAGCTATACCCTAAGAAATTAGGGTTATTCATATTCTTTTCAGTATAGTTTTTATACTAGTTCATAATGATTTTAGGGTATATGTACTTGTTTTCATGTATTTTGTTTTTATATGTTTGTCAGTTTTTTTAAGTGTTTAAGTGTTTGTTTAGTCATATAATATAGATTTTGGTGTGTTTTTTTTTTTAGGGTAGAGTAGGAACAAACGGCACATCAATTGGATGTCGAACGAAGATTTTAGAATTAAAACTGCAAAACTAGTGCATGCTGTTATGGGGAGTTCACCTTAACCAAACTCCATAGGTCGACATGCTTGCTTCTAGAAAACATGGGCAGAATCATGTTCACTTTTTGCAAAGGGTAATAACACAAATGTTTGCCTTAAGCAAACATAGACAGAACCACATGATTTTTAACGATTTTTAGTTGTTTTTAGGGTTTCGGGTGTTTGTTTTGTGCTGTTTTAGAGCATTTCAAAGCTTACGCAGAGCCCTATACGTATAATTCTTAATACGAAGCTCTATAAATAATGGTATCCAGGACCTCAAGAACATGTTTTTCCTTTAGCTTCCCTTCGGTGGTTGCAAGATTAGGCTTGGGTTTTGATTGATATTTTTTCAAGAAAAGTTAAGAAGAATGTTCATGATTGACAACCTTAGACCCAAAACTTGCAATTCTTCGTTAGATAAGAATTATTTAATATAATTTGATCTTTATTACATTAGTTAATTCTAGTAATTGTTCTTTTAAATACTTTATAGGGTTTCTAATTGTTCATCCATGCTTTCAATCTAAAGCTATCTTTAATTGCTTTCATAAATTAATTATAATATTAGTCCTTTAGACAAATTTTAGTTAAATCTCTTTCGTGATGGTTTCTGATTAATAGTGTAAAGTTAAATAACTATAGTTGTATTGAAATGCAAATCTAGATTATTTATAAAGACATCTTACCATGTATAATGTACCTGTTCATTTATACACATCTAGTGTTTATCTTGGATTAGCAGATTATAAAGTTATTTATAACTAGATATTTCACATATCAAGTTTGTGGCGTCGTTGCCGTGAATTGGGTTTTTGGCAATATTGATATAATTTGACAAGAATACTAATTTGAAGTGTAAATTGTGTTTTATTTTTCTTCGTTTCATTGTTTGTTCTTAAATTTTTGAAAGAAAAACAATAAGAGTATAATGATGACTTTTGTGGAGAATCAAGCCAATTCCATGAAAAGATTAGAAGACCAATTTGCCAAGATTGCAAGAATGGTGGTGATGAAAACCGAGGGCTCCAACACTTTCAACACTTGAAGAAAATAGACAATTTGAAGACCAAAAGGAAATGGTTGAGTCGTTGAGCATGTTAAAGAAAGAAGAACCGCAAGAATGCTCCAATCTCCTGACCATCGCATACAACGAAATGCCTTATGGAGTGTGTGTGGATGAAGAGCCGGCTCATGGGGTAGTTGAAGAAGAAGAAGGAGACTTTCTAAAAAGAGTTAGGGAAAAGGTGATGAATAATTGTAATACCAGAGTTTTACCTAGCCTTAGTAACTTCTAGTGTGCTATTCAATGCTGACAACTGACAAAATTACAGCATTCTCGACAATCCTCCTTGGCTTTACTAGGGGAGTGTTTCTTTTAATTCTAGTTATTTTTATGTTTCATTTTATTATATGCTTTTGTTTAATAATCTAGTGGGGTAATAACCTACTTTAAGCCTTGTGATTAGTTAATTTTATATGTTTTATGTTGTGAATTGCTTTTGGTTATATTTGTTTAACTGATGACGGAGATGATGGATTATATTGTTTCTCGTGATTGTGATATATCATATATGGATGGACAACTTACATTGCTAATTAGTTGTGGATATATTAGTTATGGATTAACTAGAGTCTATGTTTGAGTAGTTTATGAGAATATTATATAAATGCCTGCTCTAGATTTAGATTAGTCTCAATTGTTGAGTATTTTTTATGCCTAATTAATGTTGCTAAGCTAAGTTGAGGTACAAATTGGGCATACGAAATTTAAACCAACATTACCTATATTTGACTTTTTTCATTTGTTTAAATTTTGTGAAATCCCAATGACCCCTACTGACTGTAACCATGTTGGTTAAGAAAGGAAAATCAATTTCAAAGATTCATGTGCTTAATTGGAGCTTGTATTTTTGTGATTCACTTAAAATTGCTCATTTGCATAATAATATTTGGAGTACATTATTGATGAATTTCATAATTGATGGTGAAACCATAGTTTTGAGTTAACTATTGTGTTTTCTTTAGTAGTATTCATATTCACTTATATGGACTTTATTCCTCAACTATTAGAGCTTTTTGGTTATCCAAGTATAAGTGCAAGTGGTTCACTAGTGTTAGTTTTTATTACTTAATTGTGTCATGATTGGATTGAGACATTGTTAACCAGGTTTCAAGAGTGATGCAAGAGATCTGAGACTACATATGAGAGAAAGAGGTAAAGAGAGTGAATTAGAACAAAGTAGATTTTATTTATTTCATCATTTTTATACATGGAAGCACATCCATTAGAAGCTTACACACATATAAACCGTACACAAAACTAACCACAAAATTAAAAGTTAACTAAAATAGAAAAGTCCGTTGACTCTTTTCTTCTAGTTCTCCCTATAGTTTCCATTTCCCTTTCGATTGCTTATGACCCCCTCCACAAGAAGACATTGCTATTCTTGAAGGAGGGCCCATTTCATATCTTTAAGAGCTCATATGTAGTCTCAGATCTCTTGCATCACTCTTCCTCTGGCTATGGGTTGGTGGATGTTACTTGACGATGATATGACAACCTATTGTTTTGGACCTGCATGATTTTATGTTACATTATTTTCTTAAACTAGTTGAAGCTAGGAATTATCTCAAATTTTTCTTTCTTTTAATACAAATGTTTTGAACTAATGATACTAGAGAGTAGTTTCATGGAGTAATTTTGATTGATAATACCTTTAGAAAATTGTCAAGATTAGTTTCTTATGATTCATCAGTAGATGTAGAGTTAAAATGAGAGGTAGGTTTTTGTTTGTTCATATGTGTGTTAATGCATGACAAGGTATTTGGTTCTATTCCAGTCATTTAAATCCTACCCATATGATTAACTCATTTTTTGATGCCTAGTTTCTTGTGTTTTACAAAAATAATGGCTTACTTTATGTGGTAATACATAGGCATGGTAAGAAACAAGAAAAAGATAAGGCCGTTTGCATGAAAATGCATCTTGTGTTAGTCAGTGAAAAAAAATGAGCTAAATAAAAGATAGTCATAAAGGATTGATGAATAGGTGTGCTTGTTGTCTTGAGTTAAATGATTTTAATGGTTCTTAATGTTTTGCCAGTGTGCATCATTGACATGATTGTCACTTTAAGGTCCTACTGAACTATCTTTGTTATATTGACGGTTATAAAGAATTGATTTTGGGTATTTTCAAATTGGTTGTGGGAAGATAAATTGCTTTAGTTGAATTGGTTTCTTGAACTTGTATTTTGGAAAGTATACTTGATACAATTATTAGTAATTGGCTGCTTTGGTTTTCTTAATTATGTAGCATATGTATCATGTGATTGATTGGGTTTTGGACTAGGTTTATGATTCAATTACTTCATCCCGATCTTAAGTTGAAATTCCTGTTAGATATGTTGTCTACTTTGTGTTAGTCCGAAAGTAATGTGTTTTGTATCTTTAATTTTTTTGTTCTGCTCGGGACTAGTAAAAACTTAAGTTGGGGGTGTTAAAAACTTGATACCTGAAACATCTAGTTATATATTTTATAATCTCCAAATCCAATTATTAACTAACATACCGCAAGTGTACAGATCAATTGTAAATAGCGGAAGTAGGGCATGAGCCAACAATAATTGTACCAGTTATTTGACTTAAACATATTTGAAGAAACAATTACAAAAGAAATTTAATTAAAGTTTATTCAAGGACTAAGACTATAATTAATATATGAAAGCAATTAGATTGAAGGCATGGTGAACAATTGTGAACCCTAGAAAGCATTTAAAGAACAATAAAACTAGAATTAACTAGCGCAATAAAGATCAAATAATATTAAACAGTGCATATATAATGAAGAATCGCAAGTTTTGGGTCCAAGGTTATCAATCTTAAACTTTCTCTTCAACTCTTTTTGAAAAAAAAAACAATGAAAACTCTAGTCTAATCTTGTTGGCCCCAATGGGAAGCTGAAGTAAAACCATAACTTTGAGGTCTTAAAGACCCTTACTTATAGGTCTTAAGAATTACAATGTGTAGGGCTATAAATAAACTTCGTAACACACTAAAACGGGGTCAGAAAACAACCGAAGCCCTAAAAAATAACTACGTGTGGTTTTGTCCATGTTTACTTAGGGCAAACATTTGTGTCATTCCCCTTTTCTAAAAGGGAACATGATTCTGCCTATGTTTACCAGAATCAAATATTTTTCCCTATAGAGTTTCCTCAAGGCAAACTCCCATTGACAACTTGCGCAACAAGGCCAATGCTTCTAAAATTTTCGTTTGACGTTTGACTGATGGCATCATTTACTCCTAGGTGACCCTAAATACAAAACTACACAGAATCATGTTCCCTTTTACCCAAAATAAATGACTTAAACTGTCTTTATACAAATCTAGAAAGACATGCAAGACATGAAACGTATAATCAATACATAAACCCTACTTTCATCGAAACTAGGACAAACTCAAACAAGAAAAAAATGTGTATAAACCCTAATTTCTTAGGGTTATCATTATGATCATATTTTTCAATTTTTTTTGTTAATAGGTTTTGTCTAGCTTTTAGAAAAGTTCTAGTGGTGATTATGTGACAGGGAAATATTTTTTCACAAATTGACAGGTACCTTCATATTTCTATCGGGAAGTTTGTGTAATTTTTGAAAGAGGTTTATTGATTTATCTGATCAGCAAGTGTAAACAACTTGATTATGCCAAATCATAGATGAGGGCTCAAGAAACTCAATAATTGGATACATCAAGATGGTTAATACTAAGGTTACATTGGTGTAGTAGAAATATAACTAGAGCACAAAATAGAATTGAAAAACAATCAGATGTTTATATACATCTCTTTTAAAGATTTCCTTTGTTACGGCCTTATGCAATGACAATAAATTACATGACTTGGATGGTCTCATAGCTGAGGTCACAACTTCTGTCTCTTAACTAATATATGTGTACATTAAGAGACAACATAGCCAGGTAGGATAAGAGACAGATGTACAAAACATAACATAGTGTAAGATTATTCATGTAGGGAATTCATTTACAAATATCTCATGCAACGGAATATGGAAATAAAGAGACATGATTTTTAGGTAATGTACAAAACATACCATTGTTTTCAATGGCACCCAAACACTTGTTACCACAAGGGATAATAATCCATTTTAAACAAATCAAATATTAAGAAAACTAAAAAACTAACACCTATAAATAAGGAAATAGAATTATCTACATTCTAATTACAAAATCCTATTATCCTAAGATTCTAGAAATCTGGAATTCCACACTTCCTTTCAACTTGGAGAATGTATGTCAATAATTCCTAGCTTGGACAAATGCATGTTAAAGTGAGCTCTGGGGATGGGTTTGGTGAGAATGTCTATTGTTTATTTTCGTGTAGGAGTATAGCCAAATTCTATAACCTTTTATTGTTTAGATCGTTTCCTTGGTAAAGTGACGATCAATCTCTACATCCCTGGTTCGGTCATGATGAACCAGATTCTTTGCAACACTAATAGCTACCAAATTATCACATATCAGCTTCATGGATGTCGTAGGTGGATAATTTTCTAAACCATATTCCCTCACATATGCCATGAGCCATGGCCCAAAACTCAACTTCAGTTACTACTGTGTGCTACCACTGATTGCTTCTTACACCTTCAAGTGACTAAATTGCATTATACATAGATACAATATCCCAAGGTTAATATTCTATCTATCAATAATCCTTCCAAAGCAGCATCCAAAAAAATTTATGTTCTTTGTGTAATTTCCTTTTTGAAGAACAATCCTCTCCATGGAGTCATTTTCAAGTATCACAGTATTCTGTACACTATATCTTGATGTTCTTCTCTATAGTCATTTATAAATTGGCTAACCATAGTCATGGCAAAACTAATATGTGGTCTCGTGTGAGACAAGTATATTCCAACTTTCCTACAAGTCTTTGGTATCTTTCTTGGTCAACAATAGCTGAGTCTTCCTTTGGGTAATCTTATTGAATGGATCCACTAGTGTATCAGAGGGCTTGCATCCGAGCATACCTGTCTCCTTGAACAAGTCAAGGATATCTTTCTGTTGTCAAAGTAAAATTTCACTACTTGAAGTTGCTTCTTCTATTCTGAGGAAATATTTCTCTTATACAAGTTCTTTAATCACAAACTCATTGTTTAGAATATTTTTCAACTAGGATATCCCCTTTTCATGATTTCTTGTGTCAATTATATCATCAACATAGACCATGAGAATAAGTTATCTTATCACCTGAGAGTGTCTTGATGAATAGGGTCTAATCTGACTCTTTTGTAAATACCCATGCTCTTTAATAGCCTGCTCTTGGTGATTGCTTGAGCCCATATAGTGATTTTTGAAGTTTACAGACCTGATTGTTGCTATTGGGATGCTTTAGACCCAAAGGAATTTTGATGTAAACTTTCATCTTGAAGATCTTCATTGAGAAATGTATTTTTAACGTCTAGTTGATGCAAACACCAGTCAAGATTTGCTGCCAAGGATAACAAAACCTGCATTGTGTTCAATTTTGCAATAGGAGAAAATGTTTCCTAATAATCAATATATAGGTTTGTGTGAAGCCTTGCCTTATACCGATTGCCATCTGCCTTGTATTTGTCATTGAAGACCTACTTGTATCCCAGAGGACATTTTCCCTCAGGCAATTGAGTGCCAGTTTCTGTAATGCTTTGATTTCCTCATTCACTACCTCTCTCCATTTTGGCTATTGGAGAATCTCTTGTATGCAGTTTGAAACTTTAATGCTATCAAGATTAGTGGTGAATCCTCGAAGTTAGGAGAAAACTTCTCATAAGAAACAAAATATGAGATAGGGTGCCTAATCTGACTCCCTTTTTGTGGGCAATAGGAATATGTAGGTCATAATTTAAACACAAACCATTTGTAGAGGAACAAGAATATCGTGTTACCTGGAATGATTTTAGTGGGAATTGGACTCGAGACATCTGTTTGGAAAGTTTTAGGAAGTATTTGGAATTCTACCAGTTTAAGATCCCTTTGACATCTTGAATAAACTTTGAGTTCCATGTTTCTATCTTAAGAATTGTGATGTGTATAAGAGACAGATGGGTCGAGCACTGACTGAGACTCAAACTGGGGAAAACTTAAAAGGATATCATATTTGGGAATATCCCAAAACTGATATTCTTCATGGTTTATGGATTTCTCCCCATGATTACGAATTTTAAGATAATAAGACACATTTTCAAAATGGTTAGATCCATAGTATTGTAAATTTAGTAGAAGGACAATAGCATTTTTATCATTTTGGTGAGATAAGTAACCTAGGAAGATACATTTAATAGACTTTGGATGAAGTTTTCTTCTTTGATTAGCGGGAACATGGACATAGGTAGAACATCCAAAAAAATTTAGGGAACATCCAAAATATGCTCCAACCACCGAAGCAAAATCAAAATCCAATATGAAAATACCACCTAACAGAGTGTAAGCTAAAAACCATCAGGCTGATCATTATGTTGACTTGAACATTTTTTTACACATGAACTCCGTGTTAGATGTCTGACTAGAAAAAGTTACATTACCAAATCTGGATTATTGTCTTTCAACCTAAACCAATAAATCAAACATAGTTTGCGTAAGTTAACTAAATAATAAAGTGATGTGGGCATCTACATTGCATATAATTCACTAGAGTTCAACGTCAACATATTGATCAGCCTGATGGTTTTTAGCTTACACTTAACTAGTTCTTGTAGTACTGACATTGTGTTGATTATTAGACCACTATCAATTTGAAGTGAATTAGTAATAAATTTACATATGAATAAGGAAAACCAGAAAGGTGGTGAATGGATACCAGAAACATTGGCTGTAGAGTTCCAAATATTTGTCTAGGTTTAGAAAACTAAAACTTCTTAAAATTATATGAATTAGGCAAATGATATCCGAAAATAGTGCAAAAATAACCAAAAGTGAAATGTATTACCCGAGAATGTGGGATAAAATTAGTCATTGTGGAAATACCAATGCCATTCTAGAATAAGGTCCGTAATTTTTTGCCCTACTGTAGGTATTCCTCTTGGTGTCTGAGATGTTAATTGATCCACTTGCACCACCATGGCCCCTTCCTCTGAAAGTTCCCTACCTATAATAATACCCCTACCTACACCAAAACCCCTACCTACACTAAGATCCCTACCTACAACAATACCCTTACCTGTACCATTTCCCTTATCATGTGTTTCTTGAGTTATAGTTTCTTGGCTAATATTAACTGAAACTTGAACCATATTTTCTTGAACTGTTATCTCCACTTTCTTGAGGTACCTATAAAAGAACTAATATCATGTTAGGAATATCTTTTTAAAAATTCACAATGTAACATAATTTTGGATACAACAAGCAATTGAGTACTGTTTGCTCTGGTGTTGCTTTCTTCTTCTTTTTGTTTGGGTGTACATCTTTGACACATGTGTATAAGAGACATGCATATAACTCCTTTAGGTGTGTCAATGGGTCGGGTGGAGTCCTTATCGAGTTTGTGTCAAAGAACCTAAACCTGGATATGACCCATTAGATATTCATATCGTGCCATATCATGACCCATTTATTAACGGATGACTTGATTTGACCCATTATATAAACCTTTTTTCTTAAAAAAAGAAATATATATTATTAATATAAGATAATGATAACTTAATTAAAGAATTATTTCTGAAATTGAGTTATTTGTATTGGTACTTTCTTGTAAAAACCAAATTCTTGTCTAGTTAAGAATCATAGATGTTTTATGGTAATTGCCTTGGAATAAATTCTAAATACGTTTTGCGTTTGAAAAACAAGTCTTTTGCCAATTAATTTGTACAGTGTAATTAAAAATTGTGCTAAATTTCAGCCACCTCTAGTTACCAAATCTTTGTAGGAAAATGTAAGAATTTTAGCTAACTTTAATAATTAGAAGCTGAAAGTTTTTTGGAGTAAAAATATGTATAAATAGGGGCCTTGATAGGGTTATATCCTTATTTTTTATGGTTGGAAATTTTGAGCTTTGAGAGAAGAGTTTTCGTTTACACTAGAAGTTCATCGTGTATCAAATTCGGTATAATTTTTTAACCAAAATTTTTTATTATTCCATTTTCTTTGTAAGTATTTTTCGTATATAGAATATCATTCCTGAACTTGTATTTTTTCGTTAATTATTATTCGATGGACTGAATTTGATAAATTTAGTTTCCTGTTAAAAATTTGGATTTAATTAAAAGTATAAGAATTTATTTATGTGTTTTTTTTAAAAATTATCTATTTATTTTGAAAATTTAAAATCAGCATTTTCAAAAAGAAAAAGAGAAGAGAACAGTTGCTGCTGTGGCTAGTTGCTCCGCTGCTCCTGGGTGTTCCTGCTACTACTTAGCGCCGCTGGTAGCAGCTGTGTGAGTGGTGGTGATCAACAATGGTGGTGATGGGGTGTTGATACTAGAGGAAATAAGGGAGAAGAAAGAGAAAAAGAAAAGTAAAGAAAGTAGGAGAGAGAGAAGACAAGTGACTAGGAGAGAGAAGGAAGTAAGAAAAAAATAATGAGGGAGTACAGTGACGGGACAACTTGGCAGAAAGTTTACAAAGGCTTGGGTTAATTATATTATTGGTCCCTTAGACTCCTGACATGTATCAGTTTAGGATAAATTGCATGGTAAGTCCCTTAAGTTTTCGAGATTTAGTTTGTCAGCTAAAAACTTGAATACTTGTTGTATAAGTAATTAAAAGATACTAAAGAACTCAATTTTTATAATAACTTATTGAATACTTTCATAGTATTAGTATTATATTTTAACTGTTATGTTTTTATACAATTAAGAAGAATATATATATTGCTGAATATGCAATTGATTAAATATTTTTTTGGAACCTGATTAATATTACCAAAGATATGATAGTCTATATATGAACGGGTTTATTTTGAAATTGAACTCTAGTAATATTTAACAATTTTGTTAGGAAATTATATTGAACTCTAGTAATATATCAAGGTAGGTGGTTACTACCCATTTGAAATTTCAAAAATATTTTGTCTAAGTATTATTGTTGATGACATATTAAATGCATTAAATAAATAATTTCCTAATCTATTGTCTTTTTCTTTCCCTTAGCACTACTACTTGATGTGAATCTAGAAATTTCAGTTTGATGTATTCCACGAACTTCAACTTAGTAGATAGAGAATCTCTTATAGATCTGCTAGAAGTTGGAACTAGAGTGGGATAAGATGCCTCTGTAATTTCTCTTCTTAGAATGACTTGAGTTTTCTACATAGTCATCTTTCCACTCTAATTATATAGATAGGTCTTCTAATCTGATATTAGATTCATCTAATACAAGTAATAGACAGTAGACAAATATTTGGAATCGACAGCCAATTCTGGTTCCAGTGAAACAAGATTGCAAACGAATATTAGAATAGATAAATACTAATTTGTCAGCTCTTGTGGCATTGAGTTTATTTCTTTTAGCACTAAAATATATAAATAGGTGCCCCAATTCCTCTCAGTAGATGAACTTTTAATTGGTTGAGATAATACCTTTCTAACAATATCAGCCAACTCTAGGGTTTTTGATCCATATGTAGCCCACTAATCAACTGCATCCATTGTCACGACATTAACTTGTGTTAGCCACAGCATACAAAGGTTTAAATGTTAGATAAAGTAACAAATTGTTCACACAAAATTCTAACTTCTTTAGCACAATCTATTAGTTGTTTTAAATGCTTGTATCACCCCACTAATAACCTTCTTATTTTATTTGGAGCCTTTCTAGCCATATCTCCCTGTGCCAGTAAGGTGAGACACTCAAGATTATAAAATCGAGGCGTGAGTGCGAATCCAAAGCAATGCATGGGTACATTCAACTTTGTCCATCTTTCTATCACAATCTCCTCCATCATTACAAAGCAATCCCAATGCCTTAAAAAATTAAAGATATTAGTAGATATGCGAAATATGTGAAATCCTAATGCATATACTAAAATTTATCATAGAAATTCATGTGTGATCAAATATTTAGATATATTCCACTTGATATATTAGTTAATGATATACAAATTATTTTATTCCATCATATAAGTTCCATATAAATAATTAAAAAATATATTTAACTTGCTCACTATTAACTTTTACTTCTAAATTTTTTGGCATGCGGTAATATATATATATATATATATATATATAGATATGATATGTATATCATTTTATGTAATATCAAATACACATTATAAATTATATTGTACTAATACTATTTAATATATATTTTTGCATTAGTTAACAAAAAAACTTTTAATATGTAACTAGTGTAGATATATAGTATAAAATAAATGCTCTTAAAAATAAATTATAATTTACATGTTATCCTTCATGATATCTTTTAGTTCTACAAGCATCGTATCCATTCTTTCGTAAATCTAGCGCATTTTGGGTTCCTCACCACCACAAAACTTTATCAGCAAATAAATTATTTGGTGATAGTTAATATATTATCTACTTCATCCCAAAAATTTCATTAGATATTGTACAGCAATAAAAGAACTCATAACATTCATTCTTTCATCCCCACGTTTCACCCAATCCATCCCCATATTTCACCCAATCCTTCCAACTTTTAAGAACAATAGTAATTGCCATTGCTTACTACAATCAGCATTCACTTTAATAAAAATATAATGGGAAGCAAATCGAATTTTGGAAACTGTCAAAAGTTCTCTTTAAATTTGCTCTAAAAGTAGCTAAAGATTGTGAATGATTGAAACAAAATACTTGACAATTTCTTTCCCTATTTTGTATGTTTTTTCGAGCCATTTGAAATATTTTGCAAAATCATTCAAAATTAAATTCAGTGAATGTATAATGCATGGTGACCAAAAAATATGCGGGTGTATTTTACCAATTTCTTTCCCAATAAGTTTGTAATTAGCAGTACTATCAGTTATGACCTGAATAACATTACAAGTACCCACTTCTTCAATAGCTTTTAACAAAAATTCAGTAATATTTTTAACCGTTTTTTCAACCCCAAAAAAATCTTCGGCATAGAGATATATTGCTTTCCTGCTATTTATTGCAATCACATTGATCAAGGTTTGGTTTTTGCAATTAGTCCATCCATCCAAAACAATTGAAACACCCTGCGTGTACTAAGCATCCTTGATAGGAATTAAATCCTTTTCAATATTTCTTTTGCATTCATCCAATAAAGTAGTTCTTGCATTATCGTAAGAAGGTGCCTTGTAACCTTTGAGACCTCTATTTATTGCTTGCTGACACCATCCCAGGAAATTGAGGGTTTTTCGAAACAATAAATTGAATTCTATTAGCACATAAACCCCTAATAATTTTCATATCAACTGCATCATTCTCCATCAATGCAATAGAATCTGCGATGGGCTTGGCAAATAACTTCTAGGGTTTTGTCCGTGTTGCATTTCTCAAAGGCGAGAAGACACCAGATTTTTCAGCCACATGTACTCCTTTTTTTTTTTTTCATATGCACCCCTATTCTTCAACATAGCACTACATTGTGCAATTTTAGCTTTTTTCCCTAGCAGAGCACCAAGAAACTGATAATGAATTCTAGTGCAAGCAAAAATGTGGAGTCATACAGTGATTGCATAACTAAATTTTGTCTCCATCAACATTTTGCCCTGTGCAGCACCCACATATGTGACTTCACTCACAAGTGGCTTTAACTTATTATCTGGTTGCAAAATTTCTGAGCATGACGTATCTTCTTTGGTAGATTGAGATTGAGTGCTTATAAAATTAATACTTATTCAACGCCTTCATCACTTGAATTTTCCTCATTTTCTTTTATTTCAGGTTCAAATTACAAAAGTTTTTGTCTTTTTCTCTTGTCAAAAGCCATGATAATAAGTACGTGAAAATATGAGAAGGAAAAAATATTCCTAAAAAAAAATAAACGACGATTTGCTTCAGTATTAATGGAGAATATTTTTTTTTGGTACATAGAAACACATGGAACTTTATTCTTATAAGGAAAATGTTTTATTTTTTAATTTATCTAGTCCTTTTTATTTTAATAACTAATTTTGGACTATACAAAAAATATCACTTTTGGCCCAAAAAAATACAAACAAGAAACAAAAGTAAAAATTCAGGGGTAAATTATAAAACTTTAGGCAATTACATATATTATAAAATACCTTGGGGCTAATTTGAAATTATAAGATCTTTAACCCTAATGTTCTATTACGTCATCTCAGCCACTGCCCGTAAGGGTGGTTTCAAGAAAACATCTTTAGAGAGTCAGAATTCAACCTTCACCTCCATCTTCTTTAACCCCCCCCCCCCCTTCTTCATCAAAGATTCCGTCAATCCATCTTCTACATATGCTACATCTCTTTCCCTCCTGTCAATTTGACTCCTCTAGCAAAACCAACAAAAGAGAAGACGATGTCTCATCATTGCCTGACTTTCGTCGTCATCGCCGAACTTTCGTCATTGCTAGAGAGGAGAATCAGGCCCATCGATTTGACTTTGAAATCAGGTAAAACTCCATCTATCTCAAACTACATCTAGAACATCAAAAGTCTCGTTCTCTCATTTCAGTACGCGATAATATTCCATTATGGAACATTGTACCTGATTATCCCTTGCAATCTAACCACCAAATTTAGTAACATTGTTTTGAAAGTATTTGAGGTTTGTTGAATGAGTTGGTGGTTCAAGACTTTAAGGTACAAAGGCAGATTCAATAATCAAGGGATAATTTTTCAATTGGTAGTATAAATAAAGTCACTTTTAGAATTTGATTGAGTTATATATCCTACCTTACAAATGTTCTGGTTGTGTCTTGTACAACCTACCTCTCCTAGTCTTAATCTTATATATATATATAAAGGGTTAATTACATTTACCTCGGTTTGACCAAATTACTAAACAAACTTTGAGATTTTACCAAATTACAAATATGCCCTATCACTAGCTCCTATTAACAGACCTTGTAAAAAGACTCAATTACCCTTGCACTTTATGGGTTGGAAAATTTAGAATTCTCCTATCTAGTTAACACATCATTAGAAAATTTACACTCATTACAACAACCCTATTCTCTTTCCCCTATAGAATCTAGCCATAGCTCCAATTCTCTTCCACCTACGCTCGCATTAGATAACCGGTAAGGTGATGAAATTGAAAGATAGCCTTGTGGGAAAGCAAATAAATCAAACATATCCCTAATACCATGCCGTAGGCTCCTCTCACAGTAATTGGATTTGGTTTAATATTTTAGTCTTTCTTGCTTCCAATTAGTGTTGTCCTCTATGTGTTATATCTTTCTGGACTGGAGACATAATAAAATTATAATTCAACTCAATGGCAACACATTATGAACTATTAAACATTGATTTCTTTAGTCAATTGAATAAAGATTCATTCTTTACTCAGATTGATTTTTATACTTTGTTAACTGCTATACAGAATGATTCTTTGAAACAAGTAGAATAAAGATGGATTCTTTCTTTCACGATCACCAAGTCAACCCTGACAAGTTCTCAAAGTCCTATTGGTGGATGGAGAATATCAATTGAATTAGGTGACAAAAGAAGCTTCACCTCATGTCAATCTAAACTCGAAGTCTCGAAATCCCACAACCAAAATGAAATTTTTTTATGGAATTTTATCATTTGTTGCATCCAAGACATAAAAGTATCCAGTTCGATTAAAGGATTTTGGGGATTGAATTCCCTTGTTCATTTGTACATTTTGGTGAGATAATTTTGGTATTTCTATGCTAATTTATTTTTGCAATGCCTGGGGACTAGGGATGGTTGCTGGTGGTAGGACACTTTAAGAGAGGCATGGTTGTAGTGTGTGAGGAAAATAAGTGGGGAATTGGCGAGCTGCGGTGGAGACCGGAGAGGATAGGGACCAGGGTGTGGTGTCGATACCTTCCGGTTCGAGAGACATTGAATGGCTTTGCAGAATAAGTTTGGTAAATTGGTATGAAAAGGTATTTTAAAAGTTAAAATATTAGTAGAGGTCTCTAGGGCATTTTTGGTTAATCAGATTAATTTTTTACTGACATCAACAATATTTTTAACGGTGCTAAACAGTGGTGGGTTTTTAGTTAAATGTTTAATCAAATGAAGGGGATATTTATAGTTTAGCCAAACCTAGGAGTTTATTTAGTAATTTGGCCAAATTTCAAGGGAGATAAGTGTAATTTACTTTTTTGGGGGTTAGATTAGCACCTAACCTACTCCAACTGGCCACTATGAATGGACTGGAGGTAGAGAGGACCCTTCAAACCAAACATCAGTGCTTTGGCTCCTACCTTGATTTCTACAAGACATTACCTAGGGTTTGAACCCAAACCTCATAGCAAAAAATGTCTTATTAGACATATACATGTGTATAGCCAACTCTACTACGTGTTGGTTGTAAGTGTAGTAAACCCATATATAAAAGCCAAACTCTTTTACCCTTAAGAAAAGGGCAAATGATACTTGCACACATTTTTTAGCCTCTTACATATCTTTATCCCTTTTTAACAAGTAAAATGACTAAAAACTCTTCATCCACATCGTTCCATTTTTATATACATAAACTATTTTCAATGTTTACTTACTTTATTATAGTAATGAAAATATTCTATAAGTTTGAAAATTAAATATAAAACTCAAAATTTTTGTAGATTTTTTTAATTGTTAAAAAAGATTTGGTTCATGTCAATATTTATGTGTATGTTTACCACATTAGAGTATAAACTATATTGACTGTCTATTATAATATTAGTGCATATATAAGACTAATATATATATATAATATATTTAATATTCTATATATTAATCAGATCCGAGTCCTTGAATGATCTGTGTATTATAATAGTTATGTGAATTTTGATAATCAGATTTATACATGGATCCATATTGGATAAATAGGTCCAGAATGGGTATGATTTAGGTCTAGGCGAATAGGGTCTAGACCCAGATTCACCCGTTCAAGGCCCGTTTATCCAGTCTGGATCCATATATAATCTGATCGGGATCTGTTTAACTATTATAATACACGCATTGGATATGAGATGTGTAAAGGCTAAAAAGGGAGTTTAAATGCCAAATATCATTTGTAAAATAAATAAATAAATAAATAATAAAAAAGAATGGTCTTGTATGCCTGTTTGGGTTTTTTTTCTGTGTTTGTCAAGGATATTGCAGTAATGAGGCTCAATGTATTGCCTGGTGATATTTGTTGGTTGTTTGATAGTTAGTGAAGTACTTTTGATACCAAATTTTATATTGATGCAAGTTTTAGTATAAAAAGCTTACTAATTGCCTTGTGTATAAGAGCGTGGTTCTCTTTTCTTAAGAGAGGCGAAAGTCTCCTTTGTGGGTTTTGCTTTTAATCTTCATGGAATTCAGCTTGGATTTTGATGGAGAACTAGATCTAAGGTCTGAAGATATCATCTGACCTTATGGCCATAAAATTTGTAAGTTGATCTCCTTTCTCTTCTTTATTACAATATTTGTACTAGTATTTATGATGTTTTCTATTTTCTAGTTTTCCTAAGGGAAATCTGTTTCTCATTTGTGTTTTTATCTTAATCTTTTTAACTATTTTCCCCTTTTTTTTAATTTGCTCTTTGGTTGGTTAGATCTATTTCCTTTTTGCCAAATTTTTATACTACCACTACAGTTTGGGTTTTTTTCTCCATCCATCTTGTCCTTATCGTTTTGATTCCTTTTTGATATCATTAAGTGGTGTCTTTTTCTCTCTAATTTAACCATAACATTCTTCAAGCTGTTGGGTGCATTTTCTTCTCATTTCAGTGAGCGCTGGGATAAGCGATCATTTACTAGTTATTGTCCGTGCTCTCTAGCATCTTTGCAAGAGAAAATAATTAAATATTTGAGGAAGTTTGAACTATCAAGTACTGAAATTAGTGGGATCAGTTTGGAAAGAGAGGATTCGAGGAAGTGTGTGGATGAGTGTAAACAACGCATAATGGGAAAAGTTTTTGGCCACAAATCTGTTACCTTAATGGGAATTAGGAGCTTTGTAGAAAAGATGTGGAACTTGTTAGAATTGAAGAAATTGGGCCCAAATTGTATCAGTTTAAATTTGAATCCAACAAAGACCTTAATAGAGTCCTAGGTAGAAGACCACAGATCTTTGATAATTGTTCTTTTGTTATTAACCCTTGGAAGGAGAAAATGGAGAAGGATGAAAAGGTTTTGCCAAACACTAATGTGGGTTCAAGTATGGCATGTCCCTATCCACTGGCTTACAAAAGAGGTAAGGAAGAAGATTGGGGTTAGTTTTTGTGGATGTGAAGGATGTAGTAATACATCAATCGAATAATAAAAATGGAAGATACATGAAACTTTTAAGTGAAGATTGATTTGACTCAGCCATTTCTCAGGGGGACCATGGTAAGAACTGAAGAAGGGCCAAGATGGGTTGAATTTAGGTATAAGAAAAGCCCAAAATTTTGCTATGTACGTGGGTGCATTGGACACAATTCAAATCATGTGATAGAAGGGTAAAGGGAGTAATTGGAAAAAAGGAACGCAATATGGAGCAGATGAGAAGTAGCTTTCCTAGGAGTTCTACAAAGAAGCTTGATAGTAATACTAAAGAGAATACCCAAAACAGGAATGTGACTCCAAAAGCTCTAGCCTTGGTAACTAAACATACCCATATCCCTGATTTTGAAGGCAACAAAGAGAAGGAAGTGAAAGATGAAGAGAAAGAAGAGGGTAACAATGCTCCATCTACTGCAAGAGAGATCTACATGAACTTTTCAGCTACAAAACATTCTGGGAAGAAAATGGAATTAAGCACTAGTGGTGAGTGTAATATAATAATACACCATGGTATTGAGCTAGAAGTGGGAGAATTTTCTAATGAAAAAATAATTGCTCATGTTATGATGTGGATTGATGGAGAACCTGCAAAAACCATCCTGGAAAATGTTGTCTCTTGGAGTGGAAAAAGTTCAAATAAGGGGTTTGTGATAGATAAAACATCATCCGGGAATGGCAAGGACAATATTTACAAAAGTAGAAACTAGAAAAGACTTGTAGCTGACATGAGCAACGTAAAACCTCTTAGTAATATTACTATGGTAGATAAGAATCAGAGAGTTTGCAGTGATTCAAGAGTGAGGTTAAGAGATGAAGAGGCGATGTTAGATGAACCTGAACATCCAGAAAATAAAAAAGATTGGTGGATGATGGAAACAGGTAGAGAGATGATTGATGTTAAAGTGCTGGAGTCCAACATAGAGAAGGCTCCTAGAACCAAATGAGAGCTCTGGTGTGGAACTATAAGGGTGTGGGGAGTCCCTTTACAGTTTTTCGGCTTAAGAATTTATAGAACTCCATATCCTGGACTTGATCCATTTTCTTTCTAAAGTCAAAAACAAAAAAGAGTTTTTTGAATACCATTAAAATGAAAATCAAATATGATGAGTTTTTTATTGTCGATCCTGGTGGTATAGTAGGTGGTCTTGCTGTCTTTTGTAGAAAATAGATAAAAGTTATGAAAACATTATTTACCCCTTTCACCATTGAACTTCATATTGAGGACCATATTGATAGAACTACTTAGTGGTGTATCGGTGTCTATGAAAGCTCAGAAGCCTTAAAAAGGAAAGTTCAATGGTAGATTATCACTAGTAGAAAAAATACTTATGGGGGGAGTAGGTAGGTCATTATGGGAGACATGAATGATATCACCTCCACTGAGGAGAATTGGGGAGGTAGGGAAAGAAGTGAGGGTAGTTTTATAGATTTTAGGGATTTTGTTGATCAAAATCAGCTTATTGATATTGGTTTTGAGAGGGCTCCATGGACTTGGTGTAACAATTGGAATCAAGAGGGAATAGTTAAGGAGAGATTAGTTAGGGTATCCTGGTGTCTAGTGACTGGTGAAATGACCATGATCAAGCTACCTGTAGACGCATTGAAAATGAAACCTCTGATCATTGTATGCTTCTACCTGACACAACTCCTACAAGAGAAAAATCCAACAGCAAATTCCATTTTGACAAGAAGTGGTTACAATTTCAGCATGTAGGAGAAATAATCAAAAAGGCTTAGAACTGTAATCATCGAGGTTTTTGGGCTTTTAGAACTCATTTGAAGATTAAAAGTTGTAGAAGTGCCCTTAAGAGCCAGATTAGGTGATATGGATACGAATAGCCCAAAGATGTGTAAAGATGAAGAGATAAAAGATGGAGCAAGTTTGGATTCACTTTTGCCAAGATTGGAGCACATTCGTGGTATTTCGATCAAGTGGTATTGAATTGAGAATAGTCCAATCTAGCTTGATCGAAATACCACGAATGTGCTCCAAGCTTGGCAAGAGTGAATCCAAACTTGCTCCATCTTTCATTTCCTCATCTTGACACGAGATCTTTGGGCTATTCAGATCCATATCAGTAGGAAAGTGAACAGTAACCAACTAAAGAAGATATATGAGCTGAAAAAAGCTTACTCCTTCTGTTTTGTTGAACGTGTCATGTTTCTCATTTTTTCTTGTTCCAAATTTGTCATCTTCAAAAGGTCAAAGCATAATCATTACATCTTTTCTACTTTTATCCTTTGTCTTTTTATGGAGACAAATACTACACCATTCAAAATTTAAATTTTGGAGGATAAAATGAGAAAGATTTAAACAACTATCTCTATCAATACAATATTACTAATAAGTTGGATTTTCGAAAAATGACAAAAATTTTGGGACGACGGTTATTAAGGATTTGAAGGATAGAAAATCTATTAACAGGAGAAAAATACTTCAGAAACTCCTTAACCAACTGGAAGAATCCTATAAGATGAAGGAATCCTATTGGAGTCAAAAGGCACAATTAAGTAGCTTCAAGATGGGGATAAGAACATCAAAATTTTCCATGCTTGTGTCTCTCAGCCTTCAAGAAATAGATCAGACTACTCTTCAGAAAAATAATGGCCAATGGTACATAGTCTAGGAGAGTAAGATGGAACAGGAAATCTCTGAGTATTTGGGTAAATTTTCAGTTATTCTCACCCTAAAAATTTTGAGGAAATACTCATAGGCGTCCCACAGACAATTACTAGTCAAATGAACAGTAAGCTTACCAATCCTGTCACTGAAAGGAGGTTGAAGAGGTAGTATTCTCTATGGATCCCAACAAATACCCAAGATCAGATAGTGTGACTCCCCTTTTTTTCCAAAGTTTTTGGCATATTATTAAAATCGACGTGGTTAAATCTGTTCAAATTTTTTTTGCATTTGGTCATATTTTGCATGCTTTGAATGAAACTGTGATAACCTTAATTCCAAAAGTCGAGTCCTCTTATCTTGTTTCCCATTTTAGACCCATCAGTCTTTGTAATGTTATTTACAAAATCATCTCCAAAGTCATTGTCAATAGATTCAAGATCGTTTCTTGCATTATTGCATTAATCATTTTCAATCGGCCTTGTCCCTATTAGGCAAACCTTAGATAATATAGTGATAGATCATGAGCTTGTTCACTTTCTTAACAATAAAATATCAGGGAAATATGGTTTTATGGTAATAAATTTGAATGTGTCTAAGACTTGTGATAGGGTTGAGTGGATTCTCCTTGCTAAAGTTATGGAAAAGATGGGTTTTTGTTCTCAATGGATCAACTGGATTCTTAAATTCATTTCTCAGTGTCTTATTATTTTAACATTAATGGAGAGAAAAAAGGTGACATTATTTCCTCTAGAGGCATTAGGCAAGGAGATTCGTTATCCCCTTACCTCTTTTTGATATGTCCTGAAGGCTTAACAAGTTTGTTGAAACAAGCTGAGGACCAAGGAAGGATCATTGGCATTAGAATTTCTCAGAATGGACCTATTATTTCACATTTACTTTTTGCAGATGACTCACTATTTTTTGATAAAGCAAGTAAGAAAGAAGGGGTGGAAGTTATGAAGATTTTGGAATGCTATGGGAGTGCATCAGGCCAAATCATCAACCATGAAAAATCCTCAGTATTTTTTAGTAAGAACACTTGAGGAGATACAAAGGAGCAAATTCTAAGCATTCTGAACAACATGAGAAAGGTAAGGCAGAGCAAATATTTGGGGACTCCCTATGGTTATTGGAAAAATTAAGAAACATATCTTTGCTTTTGTGAACGATAGGGTGAAAACGAAATACATGATTGGAAGGGAAAACTGCTGAACCAAGCTGGGAAAGAAGTTCTTCTAAAATCTGTGATTGCTGCAAATCCAACCTACACAATGTCTTGCTTCAGGATGCCCAAATCTTGGTGTAAAGAAATCAATAGAGAAATGGCAAATTCCTGGTAGGGACGACAACATGAAGAGAAGATGGTTCACTAAATAAGCTAGAGAAAACTCATACATATATACCAAAAGAGATGGGGGCTAGGATTTAGGGATATTTATGAGTATAATGCTACAGCTCTTTTGGCCAAACGGTTGTAGAGAATCATCATTAAACCAAATTTACTGATAAGCAAGGTACTGAGGGGAATCTATTTTAAGGGTGGTTCTATCTAGGAAACTAAAGAAAGAGGAGGATACTCTTGGGTCTGGAGAAGTCTGTTAAGTCTCTTATTTGCTGGAAGCTGCGACCAGGAAAAAGAGCAAGAGATGGAAAACATATAGATATTTGGAGAGATTGGTGGCAAGCAAATGAAAAGGATCATAGAATTCACTCTGCTAAACCAAACAACCACCAACTAAGTAAAGTGAATCAGCTGATGCTGAATGGTGAATGGAATCAAGAATTATTGAATAGCCTATTCTCTAACTCAGAAAAAAAAAGGAGATTATGCAACTGCCGATTAGCCAGTATGGGGGAAAAGATAAACTGTATTGCATACACTCAGCTTTAGGGGTTTATACTGTAAAATCTGGTTATGGATTGGCTAAATTAGAACTTCAGAGAGAAAGAGTTGAAACCAACAGGAGAGTAGCAGCAATAGAGGGAGTGAACACTCTTCTGTCTGGAGATTTGTTTGGGGCTTGGATATGAAGCACAAATTAAAACATTTCCTATGGAAATGTTGCCATGGTACTCTACCTAAAAATGAGGTGATCAGAACTAGAACTGGAAGATGAGACCTTTTGTGCAAATGTTGTTGTGAGCAAAGTGAAACCATAGAGCATCTGTTTGTTCATTGTAGAAAAGATGAATATGTATGAAAAATGGCTCCAGTTAGTTGGGATGGTTTGAGGTATTTCCAACACAACTTCTAGCTTTGGTGGGAGAGTATCATAGGAGCGGCTTCAAGAAAAAAATGGAAAGAAACACATATGCTTTATAGTAAATCTTCTACGAAAAATATGGAAAGCAAGAAATGAAACTCAGTTCGAAGATAATTGTAAAGAACCTGCACATGTATGTAACAAGGCAAAAGTTGAATGGAAAGAGTTTGAGGAAGAAAATCTGCCAAGTATAAATCAAGAAAGAGGTAGACAGAACCAGTTGGGGGAGTTCAGGAATTAGAAGCCACCAAATGGAAGAATGATAATTATCAACACTGATGCTGCTCTTAATAATTCAGCTGGGAAAACTGGTTGGGGCATTGTCGCAAGTGACTCTAGAGGCCATTTAATCAAGACTAGGGCTATCTCCTATCCAACATGTAGAACACCCATTATGGAGGAATCCCTTCGTATCAGAATGGCACTTGAGGAAGCTCATAAAGAAGGATGGGATTGTGTAGAGATTCAAACAGACTGCAAAGCTCTTGTGGAAAAAATTAGCAAAGAGACTTAGGATGATGTACAGTTTGGGGGTGTGTGTTACATGACATAGCTAGCTTTAGAAACTATTGTATGAGTGATGCTTTTCCTTTATTCATAGGGAAGGAAACCATGTTAGTCACAACTTAGCAAGGTTTGCTATAAACTTGTGTATGGATGTCAAGTAAAAAGACTATTTTCCCCTCTGGCTCATCAAAATTTAGCTACAGTTGATAGGTAGGGCAGTTGCCCAGCTTTGTAAGTACTTTTGGTGAAATGGAAATCAACTTTTGACAAAAAAAAAAAAAAAAAGGAATTACTTTTGATATTGAGGCTGAATTACCCATGCTGGACTTGATTTTTTTGTCTGCAATTTTGTCAATTTTGATTTTGTTTGGGGTAATATGGTCATTTGGTGGTTGGAGCTTTGTTTTTTCCTCCTCTTGCTTCCTTCAGCCGACAACTACTCAGGGTCCATTTGGTTGGATGTAAAATGTTTTCTTGAGGACAATATTTTTTTCTTGGAAAAAATTTTACATGAAAAGTCCATTTTATATACAATCTTTCAATGTTCTTATGATAAAATAAAAATATAAGAGAAATCTTTAAACTTTCATCTTAATTGTATAAATATGTTCTAAAAATTCACTTTAACAATTGTTAAGTCTTTTTAATTCATCTAATTTTTTTATTAATTATAATTTCAAAAACCTCCCTTGAGGTTTAGGCTAATATCACTTGAGCACCCCTCAACTTATCACAAATCTCCCTGCCTTTCCTCTCTTGTAAGTAGGAACCAAATTGGTATGAAATGACAATTGTACCCTTTGTTCTTTAGTAAAATAACAAAAAGGTAGCTTCAAAAACCTCTTCTAAGGTTTCTAATAATTTCACTGGGCACCTTTTAGTCTTTTAACAAATTTTTTGTTAACTTATTTGCAAAAATATGTGTGAGTTAATGTGTTTATTTGTATTTGTTTGAATTTTTTTGAATACGTGTAAACACACAATATTTTTATAGAAATTGATATTTTGTATGGTTAATCACAAAATCATAAACTAAAAAACATTGAAATATAGTTGTCTGATAAAAATAAAAAAATGTGTATAAGAGACTTAAAAAAATTTAAGAGCATGTTATAAAATATACTCTGTGAGTCACTTTCAATAAAAAAAAATAGAAAGATTCGAAATAAACTAGATACTATAATAAAAATGTGGTTTATATTTTGTTTAGGAAATCACAAATTCGTAAAGCAATAAAAAAATGTATTCTCTTATTTAAATTTTTTGTCAACTTATGTATAAAAATATGTGCACATTAAATTTTATATAATCCAATTAAATAAAAATTTAAATATGTAAAAACACTCTATATACTATAATAAAACAAATGCTAATTGGTATTTTTTATTTTAGAAAATTTCATAAATTAAAAAAGTAAGACATATTCTTTTATGATATTAATAGAGAAAGAACATAAAATATTGCATCCCAATTATTTTATAATAATGTCATTTAAAACCTCCAAATTTCTTTTTTCCAATGTTACACCAAATTAATTTTTCAAATTTGGGTTAAAAATGGAGTCAAAATTGATTCTCTCTCCCCTAAAATGATATTTTAATATCTAGGTTGAAATTATTACAACATATATAAAGTTAGGGGAGGTTTGTGAGATTTTTAAAAGTTTTGGGATACCATGTGACATTAGCGTAAACCTCAAGGGAATCAATGTATGAAATTACCTCCAAATTCAAATCATAATATAATGTAGTGGTAAAATAAGTATAATGTTATACTATTGTGGGACCTACAATGAAGAGAAAAACGAATTGACAACAATTGAAAATGAAAATAAATTTAATGAATGAAGTATAAAAGTAAGTATTTAAAATTTAATATCATTCTTGAACTACTCAAAAAATAACTTAAACTCAAAAATTTTATAAAATATTTTTAACTAGATAGAGAAAAACTAAAAAATATTTTACACCAAAAAAAATTAGTAGGAACCTGATTGTGGAATTTGTTAATTAACTTTCTTTATGATTACAAGTCGTTGTCCAGTCTTTCATGCAATATAGTTTACTAGGATAATATTCTTGTCTTTTTAATAACATGAGTAGAGGTGTTCATTCAGTCGTGTTCGACTCTTTGATTTGTTTGACTTGACTTGTTCGATTTTCGACTTAAAAATTTCAAAATCAAAGTTAAATCATATAAATCCAAAGTTAATTAAAGATTTATGTCGTTTAAATTTGACTTGTTCAACCGATAAATCAAACATTTAATCTTCTTCCATTCCATAATCTAATTCTAAAATTTAGTACATTATTCCACAAATCTATACATTCTACAAATTCAAAATATAAGTTCATGTATAATTAAAAATAAATAAATAACTAAACATAAATAACAGATGTAGTTGTAGTCTTGTAGAACTTATTTGATGAGGATTAGGTTTTAAACTTTATTTCTTTTCCATTTTTCATTTTTTATATTTTTTTGTAAAGTAGTTTTACTTTTTATATTATATTTATGTATATCTTTATCAAGTACCTTATTTTTTTATTATTTTAATTTTCACATTATCATCCACATTATCATATTTGTATAATGTATGTACAAAAATATAATTCATAATATATTATATATACAAGTTTCAAATAGATTATATGTTTAAATTTACATACATATATCTTTGTATGAATACTATATATATACACACACGTGTTAGAAATTTTCAGTATATGAATGTATATTAATGTATAATAGTATATATTCATATTAAAATTAATTCACAAAGTCACAAATTTAGACTGTAGTACCAAAAATCAAAAATATTTATTCTTATCTTCAACCCCAATTAAGTTATATGCTATAAATATATAGGAATACATATGATTACTTAACTCTATCTATATGAATAGTAGATTAGTAATGCATTTTAATATCCTTGTTGTATTAACAATGCTATACTAATAAGTTATGTAGTATAACTGTATAAGTATATAAACTAGACGTTATGTAAAACATATTTTTATTACAATTAAGAATTATACAAATTTTAGTATATGAACATAAGAACATGTATGTGTGTGTACGAACATGTGTGTGTATGTACGTATATATATGCGTGTGTGTATATATATATTAATAAATACTTAAGTATATATGATCACTTAACTCTAGTATCTATATGTATTAAAAGGAAATTAATAATTCATTTAATTAGTTATTGAAACAAGACGTGTTATATTAATAAGTTGTACACTTATATTAATGTATAAGTAAAATTGTACATAATACCAACAATTATACAAATAAAAGATATTTAACTATTAAGAAAAAATAATATTATCAACTTATTAACATATTTAATTATTAAGAATTAAGAATATTATGGCTAAAATATTATGTATACAAATATATTAATATATTCTGATTGTAGATGTAGACCATATATATAAATATATATATATATATAGTTCTACTTATTTGATTGGTATTTATCGTCAAAATCGAACGACTTGTTCAACCGGTGTACTAGTTAATTTGTATATTGATATTCGACTGGTAGTTTGACTTGGAAGTTAAAGTCAAAGTCGAGTTGAGAAATAGTTTTATTAATTTAATTTCGAGTCAAAATCAAATAAAAAATCGAACAAATCAAGTTAAAAAATTTTTCGAGTTGACAATTTGAATTGATTGACTTTTAAAGATCCATGAGCATTACTGGGCAAAGAGTTCTACAACAGCATTGCATAGTTCATGCCTGTTGTGCTCTCCGTAATTTGTATTAATGATGTCTGCTTGGGAAATTAGATAAAACTATTTCTCAACAGGAAGTATTGACTATGACAAAATTATGTAATCTGGAAATTTGGCATGTTCCTTCGGAATCAATGGTAGGTTGAATAATAATTATGCTTCCTCGTTAATTTGAGAAATACATAAAAAAAAAAAAATCTCAAATTAAAGTATCATTTTTTTTAGTTTACCACGTTTACTATATATTCAAATATACAATTAGGTGTATAAGAGAATTAACTGATCGGTTAATCCCAAATATGTTTATTAAAATTTGAAAATGAGTACTAAAATTGTTAATCAGTTTTAATTTCAAATTAAATTCTAAATAAAATTCGATTAACCAAATTCGAATTCGAAAATCAGTCTCAAATTCGATTAACTGTATTCGCCAATTGAGTCCATTAACATTAGACTGAAATCCTTTACGAAAACTAAAAAGAAATTTAAAACAAAATCCTTCAACAAATAATAAAATAGTCATAATTTCATTTCTTGTGGATAAAACTAAAAAGAAAAAAAGAAAATTCTGCAAAAAATTTAACACATTTCTAGAATCACAACTATTACATAATAAACATTTAGCATAACACAACATTCAAAAGGCACAAATAAATTTATGACCATAGAAAACTATATGTCTATAATATTATTAAAACTATACTATATTTAAATGAATGTAATGTTTTCTTAATTAATACACACATACACATATGCACACTACTGTGTGATTCACACTAATTATAACTACATACACATCACTACATATATACTGTTAACTGTATACATTAATACATAAAAGGTGTGACTAATACTAACTATATAAATATGAGTAATATACAATCGTTTTAAAACTATAAATTAATATCTCATTTTTCTATGTGTTGTACTATACAAGCCCTTAAAGTACAAAGAAATAATTTTTTAAAAAGAAGTGTAGAATTTTCCGATAGTATGTGACCACCATTATTTTCTTTAAACATAAGATACCCAAACGATGGGGTTGGATAACAAAATAAAAATGGAGATTAAATTAACAAAAAATGTATTAATTTTAACACTTTATGTTTTCAACCGTCAGGTGAACGATTTATAAGTACTTTTATGTGCCACTAACATATGTATTAATGGTCTACTCCGATTCTAACAAGTAAGGATAACTTATGTTCCTACCAAATTTTTTATTATCAAAAAGTAAGGTGCCCATAAATATATCTCTTGTATTTGATATACTTCTTTCTGTGTCTATCATTTGATGCAAAAGTTGTTAATTCATAATATTGTGAATTTCAATTATCTTATCAATTTTTTGGTAATGACATTTTCTAAATTCTTCAAGTTTCTCAGTCTATGAACTCTCAAGATACTAGTTAGTCATAATATTATTTTTTTTAATTGTCATATTATTAGTTGAGTTACGAAATTTCTTTTAATGCTTTCGTGATCATATTTGTGTACTTATTGAGTTAAAAAGCAAGTTTTACAAATATGATCACGAAAGCATTAATTGTTTCGTATCCAGAAAATAAAAAGAAACAATTACAAAAAAATAGATATTGCATGACAGTTTTTTCTTTTAGGGCAAAAAACTACATAGTTACTAAATTATTACCATGCTATATTTTTGTCACTAAATAATTTTAAAGGAAACTACAAATAAGGTAATTAAACTAGTTAGAAGATTCATTTTAGTTCATCAAAATATGAATTTTGTAATTTTGGTCATCGAATCGTAAACGGATGAATTTGAATCATCCCGTCAAGTTCAACATTACTACAAACAAAAAGTTATTTTTAGAGGGTAAAATTGTCAAACACTTTAAAAAATAAAATTGGGGCCAAAGCAAAAGAGAAAATATATTTTGCAAGAATACCATCTGACTGTAGTTACTACTTTAATAAAAAATTTTGAATCAAGTGATAATGTTAGAAATTTATGATCTAGTATGATGATTTCACACACGGAGGCATCATGGTTCCTTTTGCAAGCTTTAAAGCAGTTAAGCACAGTGGATTGCAAATCTATTGTATCAAATCTGTTTTCTTAAATTATGATTTTCCAGGAGCTAGATGTTGAAAACGGATTAAGTAGAATGCATAAAGTTGAGATTTCAAGAAATGGGGAAAAAGAAGACTATCAAGCAGTTTAGGGGTTGGAGATGTGGGTGGTGGGGGAGAAAGGGATAAGGGAACTGGTGAGGAGGCTGAGGCGCTGGTGGCAGTAGACAGGTGTTCTTTGACAAGGTACTTCCAGCCAGATACATACTTCTTGGGGTGGGGCAAAGGGTGAGTTAGAACAGAAGATAAGTTCTCAAAATTATAATATTTTTATCAAAAATTTCCCTTTTTTTTTTTTTTTTTTTTTTTGAATCTCATTTATTTTTTAAGATGCTTGACTGAAAAAAATTATTTTTTGCAAGAATAGTTTAGTACTTCACAAGAAGTTTGTTGTGGCTCCTAATACAAATTACAAAGAACACAACAGAAAGGAAGAGAAGGAAAAAAAAAAAGGAACAAAATCTAATCTTTTATTAACAAAGAGATTATTACATCCCTCTTAATACAAAGTCATGTATAGGCTAGGAATCTAACAAATTAGAACTAGCCTTCAGACTAATTACAAGTTGGAAAGTGGTAACAGAAACAATACGAACTTATGATCATAAAGATTATTGGAATATCTCGTAAAATTCCAATTAATAGAATTTTAAAAACAAAAACATTTTAACCAACACATAACCCTTTATAGCTCCACCTCCATAGTTGGTTGACTTGGTTCCTCCAGTTCCCTCTTAAAAATTTCCAGTACTCCTAATATGGTTACTAATACCATAAGAGTAGTGAAAGTCATAAGTGCAAACTGCACCCTCTTTCCATCCGTTTTCATTTCTTTGAAAATGACAAACTTACAAGCATTGCATGAATAGCACATAACATAATTCTTTGTTTCCCAAACAAAGCAATCAGGATTGGACGTTGTTTCATTAATTTTGCACTCTGTTGGCTTCTATTTTATACAATCTCCATGCTGAATAACTATTACAGAATTTGGCCTCCACCATACATTGCTTGACTGGAGACCACATATCTCCAGTAACATAGTTCTTTTCCCACTCATGCTCAGAGGGACTAAACAAACTCCGAAAAAGAATTGTTATGACAAAAAGGCCAAAAACTAGAGTGACAATGGAACGAATTGCACTAATATACATTTTGGGATAGTTTCTCAAATTGTAGAACAACCCAGATAAGCACAATAAAGCAATACCCAAGGCATATGGAGATATGTGGTCTCCAGTCAAGCAATGTATGGTGGAGGCCAAATTCTGTAATAGTTATTCAGCGTTGGACCAGAAAATGGTAATCATAACGGCTATTGATAATGCCAAAATCACCATATTTATTAGAACTCTACAAGCTTTACGGCTTACCATCGTCCCTCTACAATAGAAGTACAAAAATATGTATTATGAAATCATTTAAAGTTCAAGTAAATATTATGAAAATATTAAAAAAAAAGTGATTTCTATATGTTTATTATAACTGTTTATATGTCTTAATTAATTCATGTCTTTATCTTTAATTAAAACACACAAACTTTTTGTGTGTGTATATAACATATATTAAATAATGAAGTGTAATTTACGTAGTAAAACGTTCTCCTATAACATATTGGTCATGAGTTCAAGTCACTAGATAATAGGTGAGAGGGTGATTTTTTTTTTAAAAAAAAATGTAATATATATTATATTATAATATATATATATATATATATACATATATTAATTTTATACATAACATTATATACAAAATATATAATATATATTATGTATATATCGTATAATATTAATATAATATCATATACATATAATATATATATTAATATAATATTATATATGTGTATATATAATGTGCTAAAAATTGACAACAGAAGGTATTAAATTACTAAAATCGACAATTTAGGGAGCAAAGTATAAAATAATAATAGATGAGGGGGGTATATTGCAGTTCACCCTTTCTTAATTTTATACCTTGAGAGGCAAAATAGCTAAATATGTCTAAGATCTTCTATTTTGTCTCAAATTATTTTGAGAAGTAATAATTAAAAAGAGAAAGAAGAAAGAGTTCGAAGAGGAACAAGAAAATATACCTTTTGCTGTATTTAAACTTGTGAAATTTGTTTATCTACTACCGCTGTTTGTGCCTCCCAAGTCTCTATTTTTGCTAATTATTAGCTTTGTATCAATAGACTGACTTCTTTCGAAAACCGTCGCTCTTTCTATTTTCTTCTTTGCTCAACCCCTTTCATTTATATAAGCGTTTGCCTCTCTCCCCCTTCACTCTATAAGCTAGCAAATCAGTCCTTCTTCCTTTTGGCCTTCTTCTTTCTCCTTTAGGCCTTTTATTAACTTGCACGGCTGCCTTTTCTTCTAGTTCCGGACATAGATGGTAATGACAAATGTGAAGCTGTCTCTTATACACATCTTGTGTGTGAGGACTACAAGGATTTGATATTGCCAAGGCATTTATATGTAATGCCACATCCATTTTCACGAAATGACAAAATTACCCTTTTCGACACCAACACCAAAATTCATGTCTTCGCAAAAAACCCTAATATCTCTCCATAAACTTTTTTTTTTTGGTTGTTAAATTTCCATTTTTTCTCGAAATCTTTCTGGTTTCTTCCCCACGAGAAATAAAAGGGAAATAAAAAGACTGATTGAATTTACCAATTATCCGTACTGGAAGGGGAAAAAATGGATTTCGGGATGTGGGCTATTAATATGACAATATTAGATAATCTTCTACTTTTTCAGATAATCTGGGCATGGGGAAAGGAGAGTAGCGGTGGCCTGGTGGATGCACGGCCAAAGTAAAGAGCAAAAAGGCGGGGAAGATTGCCAGGGAGAGAGGTGAGGGTAATTTTGTCATCTAATGAAAATAATTGTGGTTTGGCAACACCCTCTCCCCAGAATATCTGCCCAGAATCCGCATTCTTCCTTCTCGGCATCTTCTAGGCCCTTTTCTTCTTCCTTATCTAGAACACGGCTTTCTTCTTTCTTCTTCAGCCTCTTTTCTTCTTCCTTCTCGCCTTCTCCTTTCTTCTTCGGGCCCTTTTCTTCTTCTTCCGGACATAGCTGGTGATCATGGGGATGAACCACTTTAAGAATAATGACAAATGTGAAATGGACTCGGTGGACCCGTACTTGATGTGGTGTACCATCGATTGGAGCAATTTGGGGTGGTAGATTGCTGGCCTGTATATCTTCCCGCCCTGCTACCTCACCACCTCCCCGTTTCCTCCTCCTCCTATCGAAACCACTACCTCCTCTCACAATCTAGCTAATCTGGGGCCCAATTTAGCCCCTAAAAAACAACGCCAACCAAGTTTCGACCCAGTTGAAATTGGCGACCAATCCACAAAGACCCATCTGTCGCTGCCAAAACAGGGCAACAACTGCGGTGGCGGCTATGTGAAGGAAATCGCGATGAAGGGAATGGAAAAGGGAATAGATACTCATCTACTATGTAACTTCTTGTTTTTAAATGTAGGGTTAAACAATGCTCCTTAAAATTTAATCCAGTAACATATCACAATTCACCTTAAGAAGCTGCTTCTCAATCCTTGTTGGTTGCCCTGATATATAGAAGCAGAATACTTCAAAATTAGAAGAGTATTATTGAAGTGCACACACTTTGAACATCAAGGATTTGCATTTCTGATTTACAAAACTAAAGCTTTGGGGGTTTTATATGTAATACAAGAATTGTAGGATTGTTAAAGATTGGAAAAGGGGATTTTTGCATATGACAAAATCAAATGAAAATAGAAATGCTATCTGCCCTATTTAATGTACTACTTTCGCTCAAGTAAGTATTAATTTTGTTAAAGAGAAATACCATTTGCAAAGTCATCCAATAGCTTCTCTTAAAGAAATATTGGTGTACTACATCGCTCATATTTCACATTGTCACTAGAGTTGCTCTAAATATTGGTGTTAGCAAAATTTTCTATCCAATTTACAGAAATATAATTGCATTGGTTCATGTTGGGACCCTTGCATATTTCATTGAAAAGTGAATCTTCTTATGTTCTACACAAACTACCGATGTAATAAGATAACCAGATATTTCTTGATCTGAGTTGCTAATGAGTTTGAATTTTTTGTGTTTTCCTCTTTTACAGGAAATATATACCATTTCTTACTTTCTCGTTTCTGGTTCAGTTTTTCCTCCTAGCATTGGTGGGGTAAGCATTACAGTAAAGCAATATTACATGACATGTATATCTTGCATCTTTAATAACTTCAAATTTCCTTCTTCAGCATCTCTGCAAACCAAGGATTCTATATCTTAGGATTGTATTACGCATCTCCGACCTTTGCTTCAGCTATGCAAAATTCACTTCCAGTAATTACTTTTATCATTGCATCTTCTATGGGGTAAGCAAGAGTCCTTTAAAGAGTGTGTATGTGCGTGCGCACGTCGAGTGTCGATATAGGCACGTATGTAGAAAATCTAATTCGGTTGTGTCTCCGTTCAGACTAGTTATAAGATAGCAAGTTAATATTGCTAGGAGAGATGGTTTAGCAAAGATTCTGAGGACTATAGCAAGTGTGGGTTGTGCTACTATCATAACCTTTACAGAGGTCCTCCCCTTCTACACCAGAGCTACAAAAGCAACATGTTAGAAGAAGACGTGTTTCTCTTCAATGAAAAGGCAGCAGCTGCGGAGCTGGACATGGGGCAGTATTTGCTTGCTTGGGCACTGCTTATCTTGGGCTGGCTGGATGGTTCTTCAGGTCTGCCTAAAACTCGCATAACAAAATGCTTCCTTTTGCAGTTGGAAATTATCATCAGTTACAATCATAGTGCTTGCTGTTCATATACTAATTATGTCATCAGAAGTTGTTGTACTGATCTATTAAATTTGAATAAATGCCCGATTAGGAGAATATTGAGTTGGTGAACTGTAACAAGAGGTATAAGATTTTCACAGCTGAATGATCACTATTAGTCACTTTTTAAGCTCAAAATAAACTCGGAACAATGAAAGTCAAATAGTCAATCTCAAAAGGAAAGAATATAATTAGATGCATAAATTAATCAACAAGTTTAACTATTTTTTCAGGTTCCTGTGGTTAAAAAGTACCCTGCCAAACTGTCACTGACCTCATTTACATGCTTCTTTAGATTGATCCAATTTCTCATCATAGCAGCTTTTTTAGAAAGGGATCCCAAGCATTGGTAGATCCAGTCAGGGAAAGAGGTTTTCACTATCTTATATGCTGTAATATCTCAAACCAAATTACTTCATTACTGAACCCATTCTCACTTTTCTCCAATCCAATAGCATTTATGTATAATCAATTCTTCACTAATCACAACGGCTAACATCCGGTGTTTTTTGTCACTTTAGGGGATTGTGTCTTCAGGAATTGTCATCTCGCTTCAAACTTGGTGTATTTAGAAAGGAGGTCCAATCTTTGTTGCCATCTTCCAGCCAGTTGCTTTTACGGCATATGTAATTCTTGGAGATCAGTTCTACAGTGGAGGCTAAGTGAAAGAACCTGTGAAAAGAAAAAAACTAGCAACTTCTTGAGTTCTGATATTCCAAACTATTATCAACTTCTTGCAGGATTGTTGGGGCAGCTCTTATTGTGGTTGGACTCTATTTAATCCTGTGGGGGAAAACTAAAGAGAAGCGGCTGGAAAACCAAGCTGATCCTCGACCTTGCCTACCGCCTTGTAGCAGCAGCAGCACCAAGATAATGCCTTACATCTTCCTCAAATCTGCAGCTTTGTCCCTCTTCCTCCCTATACTGAAATTCAAGTTATGCTATTGCTATTTTGTTATGATTTTTAGTTTATTTTTTTCAAGCATCACCTATCACCTTAAGGGTGTGTTTGGTTTCATGGAATTGGAGCCATTGAATTGGAATTGGAGGTCCAAATTCCAATTCTTCTATTTGGATACATTATTTTTGAATTGAATTAGAATTAAAACCAATTCTAAGGGGCTAATTCTATAGTTTGAATTATTTTTGTTTGACCTAATAATTCGACATCTTAAAATCAATTCCATAGTTACTCCTCTATTTCGGATAAACCGCAGATAGTTACATGGGTCAAACCTGAAAACAGGTCTCATATAAAAATGGTAAAAAAGAAGAAACGGTTGTACAATTGTCTTCCTTTTTCTGTTGTCGCTTCCTTCTCTTTTTTTTTTTTCACCAATCGCCATTGTGCCTCTTCTGCCTTTTCTGCCGGCGTAACTCTGCCATGGCCTCTGCTTGTCCCGTTCTCTGGTTGCCTTGGACAACTCAAATCGTGGACAAGGTCTGAACTCCTCAAGAAAATATGAAGCTCAAATCATCCCCCAAATCTTGGGTTCCAATCTTGAACTGCACCATCGATTGCCAGCCCTCTGGTCCCACCTGTGGCTTGCTTGTATTGGTTTCCAGTGTTCTCCAGCTCGTTGGCGAATAACTACCCTTCAAGTACATCCAGTATTCACCTTCTTTTCCTTTTTTTCATTTTCTATTAATTATTTTCGTATTATTATTCCTTGTCGCCTTATTGAATTTAAGGACTCATTTAATTCTAGATTTATGCTGGTTATTGGTCGTTAATCTACTTCTGGTTAAGTTAACTGGGGTAGTCTTAGATTCACTTTTCAATTTTTTATTGTTTGTCCATCTTGGGATAGTTTGTTCAATTTACTACATACCATTTTTCTATACTTTCTTTAGTATTTTTTGTTTTTAACTTCTTAGAATGGGGATGGTGACGGTGAGAATATTAACATTGTTGTGAGATGAGAGATAATCACCTTTTTAACCATTGAGCTGTATCTAATTCTTGATTGTGATTTCGGGTTTAATGGTTGATTGTGATGGAATGGAAGATTTTCCTGTCCTTCTAGCCGAGGGATTGACATTGTTCATATGGTTAATCTTCTAATAATATAGTTTGATGTTGGCAAATTCAGTGGATAATGTCGGTATTGACTGGATGCTGATTGGCAGCCGAGGGCAGGAGCTTGGCATTTTGAGATGTTCCAGATTCGATACGGGAAACTTGGGTGGGTTACATGTAGTCGTGGTGAAGAATGGGAAGGTGGATTTGTATCATAATAGATCGGGAATTGTGTGCAAATGGCTATGCTAATGGGAGATGCAGGTGGTGGTGCGTCCATGTTTGGTGGCAGTTCAGGAGGATGGAAGTGGGAAACTTTTTGTTGTATATACATTTCCAAGGTATTTTTATGTGGCTTTATTTATTTTAGTGGTGTATTCTCTTTCACCTCATCTGCTTCCTTCAGATTCTCCGTTTTTTGCTCAGGTCTTCCAGGTAGATTCTAATGTTGAGTTAGTACTGAGGGAACATCTCAGGATCAAAAGGCATTTACGGATCATAAGTCATAGATACTGTACATTCATTTTGTTCACGTTGATCATCAGTACAGCAAGTCAATTCGCATCTCCACTCATGAGTACGCGCTTCATCTGATCATGTACAGAACTGGTGAACTTGCTGTGTCTATTCTCACTGGACATTTTTTTTTTCCTTACTTTGTAACACTAAATACTAGTTTGACAGAAATCTCACGGTCTGTCTGTCTGTCTTTCATATGCAGCTATGCTCGCCAGTCTGGTCAGTCTTCCAATTAAAAAGTGCAACCAGAATTACACACAAAGCAGAAGCCGTGACATGCCTGACAGCTTTTTTCAATACTTTTTCCGGACCTATAGGTCCTATAGGCCAATGCTTTGATGTGCATTTTTTTCAATCAAACAATTTTGTAATTCTTGATATAAAAAATATTAGGGACGGATGTAGTTATAAGACAATTATGCAGGTTTTTCGTGCCCATTTTCAAACAAGTGATTACTTTCATGCATGTTTTATTCATAGAACATCATGTATTATTTGTGTTTAAACATCAATATCACGAGATTTTAAGGAATGAGGACCAGGGAAAAAAGAGCAGCTAGGCACGGGAGTAGGTGAAATACCTGTAAGAGCAAGTTTCATGATTTGTAAATTTGATAGTCACAAAAGTTCTAAAATGTTTATGACGGACAAGATCTTCTACAATTACAAACAAAGAAATATTTGTGACTTGTATTTGTCATCACAGTTTTGTGACTTAAAGTCACAAAATAACTAGTCATAAAAGTTGTTTGACTACATCTAATTTAGGCTTCATTACAGTTTGTCTCTGTAAATAAGGAATAATTTAGTTTGTTCCCTAGGCATAATATTTTGTTAATGTTCAACTGTAGTTATACCAGAAATATAATATTCAACAGAAGCTTCTATACTACAATTTTATTTATATACTTAATGTAATTATATAATTCTTTTTGAATTATCCTCTTTTTTATGTTTAGTTTAGCATTAGTGATTAATTACAAACTCTATATTACAATTAAATATATGTTACTTGATTACAAAGTACTTTTACTTCAAAAATTAAATAATTTAGACACATAAAAAAATTAGATCTTGTAGTTAATCAATTATTAGGAGTAATATAATTGTTTAGTAGTGATAAAATGGGAAAGAAATAAAAGGAAAACAATAGAGAAAAGCTAAATAAAACAGAAAATAAGATTTAATAGAATTAAAAAGTACAAAATAGTAGGGGCAGTTTTAGTCCAAGAAATGAAAGAAATGGGTTAATTATTTATTATCTAGATGTGTAGGGGGGGGGGAGACAATTACAATTGGTATGAAAGTTTATGACGAGTTTTCTACATTTAACACTAAATCTTATAATTGGAAGAAAGGCAAGCCACAATCATAAGCTCAAGTCTCAAAGTTTCTAACTTTATTGCTTTATAGAATTTAGGCTTCATTACAGTTTGTCCCCTGTAAACAAGGAATAATTACAAATTACATCTATGTTTATTTTGGATAATTCTGCAGTCCTACTGAGAAATCCATCTTGTTGTTATTTATAATCTTGTACAATAAAATACCATACACCTTAACGTTATACTATATAAGCCTTTAAAGCTGAGTAGATGGTTCCCTCAACGGCACGGTGAAATTCCCCATTCATTTTATCTACAAATTACCTCTTAAGATTTAATGTAGTTTTAAAATTGTCATCTAAAATGAGTAATAAAATGTTATAATTGCCCTCAATCTTTTAATTGTATTAACCAACATAAATCATGTTAGAATTTGCAACTTATAACAATTGATTTTATTTTATAATGACAATTTTTCATTCAATAGTAATAACATTTTTCTTATCCAACATTATTGAAAATTTCATTTACCCATCAATATTAATTGTATGAATTAGTTTGCTATTTTATTTTTTCTTTTTCACATCTATTTTTAGCATCACATATTTGACCCGTTAATATTTATATATATATATATATATAATAATTTATTTATTTATTTATTTAATCACATTATTTAGTGTTTCATAATTTTTTTATTTTCTCTATTTTCATTAATTAATTTATCACTTTGTATTTAAAGAATCTCATCATTTGAGTAAATATACTATTTTGAAATATAATTAATATGTATAGATTTTAAATAAATTTAAATTGATCAACTAATTCACCCTCTCATTCTACCTATAGAAAAAGAAAAAAAAAATACTTCGAATAATAAATTTAAATTATCATAATTTTTAAGTTTAAGAGAACAATTTTAGTAAAGAAATTCACGTCGTCTAACATAAAATATTGAGGGCAATTATGACATTCTACTACTTCATTTAAATGAAAATTTTAACTTTAATAAACTTTGGCAACAATTTGTAGGTAAAAAAAAACATTGGAGGCAATTTACAAATGTCCCCTGTTTACAAGGAGCAAAGTGTAATTAAGCCTAGAATATATTATTTATACTATATATAAAGCATGGGTAAGAATTTTGATGTGATGTCATCAATTTTTTTTTTACCAAAATTACCCTTGTTTCCATAATTAAATTCAACTGATACTCTTATGTGTAAGACTAATGTTAATGCCAAAGCAATTCCTATACTGCCGAGCACTTTTGCTTTAAATGCCAAAATTGCCAATCAAAGAAATTTTTTTTTGTCGGAATCACATCAAGTTTGTAACTTCCTCCTCCCATAACAGTGCACTCTTTTCTAATCAACTTTTGGCATTCAACGAACGCTGCCACTAGCTCTTGCACCTCCCATTATCAACACCATCATCTCCCCACATTTTTCCAGTCTTTTGACTTCCCTTACTTTATCCCCCCTCCCTTTTTATCAATCTCTTCACAAAGCCAAAAAAAAAAAAAAAATCTATACTTTTAGAAGAAATGATTATTTGAATTTTTTTTTGGGATTTATTTATGTCATCTAAAATTGAGCCAACAAACCAGGAAATGCACGTTGTAAATTGGCATCTTATTCTTCTTGCAAAATTTCTACTCCATCACAGTTTGCATAGTTTTGATTTATATGCTCAAAACTTAATTTTTTAGAGAATTTCAGAAAGGATTTTGTGAAAAATTTTACTATCTAGCATATTTTTTTGGGATTCAACGGAAGATTGAGAAGTAAATGGTAATGAGCTTATACTGTTTATGACTTTGATGATAAAGGTTTGAGTTTTGAAAAATTAAGCAGATTGATTGATGTCGAATCCATGTCTAAGATCATCACCTTTGGAGTTGGGTTAGGACTTGGGAATATGCAGAGGAAGGTTTGAAGCTCTTATGAAGGTTTAGCATGAAAAGAGGTATGAGCCGTGGAGAGAGATGGGAAGAGACGATCCCAAATTAGTTTAGTTGACTTTTTATGGGTAATTTTTGTATTTACACAACATATTTGTATAAAATTTATGTATAAAAACTTCAAATTTTTGTACAATTTTTTTTTTTTTGTATTAAAAAGGGTTTGGTTTATACTAATATTTATGCATATGTTTTATATTAGAGTATAAACTGTATTGGCAATTTACACAACATTTTTGTGCACGTACAATAACAAATATATATAATTCATTATATATTAATATATTAATCAAATCTGAGTCCTAATTAAATTAGAACAACTAGATCCATATACGATCTGTGTATTATAATACGTAAAAGGGTTCGGGTAACAGGATTTACACAAGGCTCAAGATCGGATAAACAGGTTTGAACGGGTGTGATCCGAGTCTAGGATGGACGGGGTCTAGACCCGAATTAACCAATTCTAAACCAATTTATCTGGTTTTGATTCATATGTAAATTTAATTATTCAGATCCAATCCAAATTTTTTAACTTATATAATATTTTATTCAATAAACTAATCCTATATTGAAGGAATAATCCTAAAGGTTGGATAAAGTAAAGGTTTTCAAGACATTAAAAATAAAATTCAATAATAAAATTTTAAATTAATTAGTTGATAAATTTAAACTAAACTAGATGACTCCTAGTCAATCAAAATGAAGAAAATAGGTATGAGTGTCCTATTGAGAAAATTGAAAACTAGACTAGTCTATAGTAACCTAGGCTTTAAATTTGGATGTACTAATAGAAATACAAATAAAAGGAAAGTATATGTGAACAGCATAGGGGATGGGGGATTTAACTTTGCCAGTGTTGGACTAAAATAAGAGCTTTTGCTTTTGTAGTAACATTGGACCGATATAATAGGTATGAATTTCTACATTGACATTAGAAAACGAATGCAAAGTGTATCGTGGATAATATGTGCAAGAATTTACCATATGCCAAAAAAGCAACTAAAACATAATAAAACACATAAACTATAAATAGAACACATAAAGAACAAAATATACTAAATTCTAACATGCAAAACTCTAATCAGAGCAATAAAAAATGTAGCAAATAAAACCTAACTATTACAACAGGCTTATACCTTTACATGAAATGAACTACATTAAATAATAAAAGGAATAATAATAGTGAAAATTAAGAAGGTAATTAAGCAATTAGCATGCAATTCAAATGGCACATAATAGGATTTAGGTATATCTCTCGAAGTACAAAACTTTGGAATGATAATTTCAATATTTTAGACTTAAATCATGAACAAACACATTAGAGTACCACAATTTTGACTAATAAGATCCTAAATCATAATATTATGGCCACTCTCTAAGAAAATAAGCAAAATTTATTGTTGGTCCAAATCAATAGCAAACTCTAACCCTCTAATCAAATCATAACCCACATAATGGGCTTTGAACAAAATTTCAAATTTCTGTCAAATCCATGTTACAAATTTCAAAATTTCAAATTTCTGTCAAATTTCAAAATTTAATTTTTAAAAATCCATGTTAAAAACATAGAACTTTGAAAATCATGCCCAAAATGGCAATGTGTGTCGGTTGTTGAATTTTTGACCTAGTCAAGCAAACTGGAATTTGAAAAATCAAATCTCACTAAGTAGAATTCAAAATGCCTTAATTCCTAAAATAAAATACTCCTTATAATGTATAATTTTCATGAATAATCTGCAAAAAATATTTAAAATTCTTAAAGCCCACTAGTTATAGAATTATTTATTTATTTTTAAATATAGTGATTCTGGATAGCTCCTAACTAAAATGTGAATAACTTTGAACATACAAATTTAAATGATTTGATTCTAAATTTGGTAGAAACTAGACTAAATAGACAACTTATGGTCAAAAAATCACAGTGAAATATTATGCAGAAGAATCCTAGATGTGTAGGCACATAACAAATAATAACCCTTTTTGCTTCTTGGACAGCATTGTATTCGGATATTGTAATTTGAAATCTAAAGATCCAAATACTGTGAAATAAAAGCAAAAATAAAATAGACTAAAATTCCAAGATATGTTAAGTTCAAGAAAACTTCAAAATAAGATGTTAAGCAACTAAAAATGGAATCTAAAGAACACCACATGTTAACTCGTTCAGTAAACGAAATTTTTTTGCGCAATTTAGGACCAATTTCATCGAATTGTTTCTTTTCAAATATGACTTAAAAAGAGACATGTGATATATGTATGGAACACTATAGTTTCACAAGAAAATACTAAATAAAAGTACAAAAATATGTTGGGCAATGGAAAATGTGCTTTCCTTTTAGCTACACCTCTTCTCCTCCAATTTCCTTTTTTTTTCTTCTACTTGCGTGTGTGATTAAGTAGTTTTAAGTACATATTTGGAATTTTGTGAGTTTTTTGGAATGGAATGAAGAGATGTGATTTTTCTAGAGTTTTTGAGTTGTGTGTGGTGAGATCGAGAGGAAGAAGTAAAACTGAGATTGTGTGTTGTGGAGGAAAATTGAGATTGTGTGTCTGAATTAGAGAATAGGTAAATGATAGCTGAAAATATGTTGTTTATTGTGTGTTTTGATGGGGTTAAGAAAAAAGAAATGGTAAGTGCTCAGCTACAAAAATAGGTAGGCGTGGTAAGGTGAGGAATGGTGAGGTATGGTGGTGGTTAAATGAGATTTTGGAGAAAGATAGATAGATGCGATTTGATGAGGAATGAAGATTGAGTGAGGGAGTAAATAGATTCTTGTCAAGTGACAAGACTGAACTTTAATTTCGATTATTTCATGACATGCGATTTTGTACCAACTTAACAAACACACACAAAAAAAAAAAAAAATGTAAATTATTAGAAGACTCTAAAAATAACCTAAAATTCATAGAATAAATCTTTGATCCTCATTGGAAATTTTTCATCCGAAAAAGCTACTTTTAGAAAGGTATGGCTCGGATAAAACCCTAAAATTAAAACAACATCTAATGGATTCTAGAGGTCAAAAAAATTGTAGAGGTGCTTAAAAAAATTAAAAGTGATTTTATAAATTTGAAACATTTGAAACTATATCCCAGATATAGCCTTAGAAAACGTGTCACAGGTGAGAAAAATTAATTTTTTTAATTACCACATACAATTATAATAAATTACCAAATTTTACATATGTTTTTAAAATTTAAATAAATAAATAAAATTAGTAACTACAAGAACTCTGAAATGACTCTTAGAGTCCAAAATGTGTATTTTGCCCTTATTTTTTCTAAGAAGCAGAAATAAAACATTTCATGGTTTCAAAAATTCTTTAAAATTTGCAATAACGCTTATAAATTAACAAATTAGATTTGGACTTAAGACAAAATTTTAGAGCTTAAAATGATTTTTTGTGAAAATTGATTTTCTTAAAATGTGAAATTCGCAAAAATTGCTGTATTTTTAAAAGTTGCTTCAGAATTTGGTACATTCTACAAATGATATTACGGATGAAGGTTTGTCAACCAGGTTACATTTTTTGCCTAAAACCAAGGATAGAGGCAAATATCCCCCAAATTCGATTCACATCACACAAGAAGCACATCTAGCTACAATAAAATTATGAGTTATGACTTATATCATTTGAAAATCTAAAATTTGTACCATATAAAAGCATTATAGGATACTTTTCTCATACGATTTAATGTGTGTAAAACCAAAGAAAGTACGAGCATTAATTTAAAAGTCATGAACTGAACAATTAAATAAGATATAGGTTTAAGAATATTTACGTGAAACTTCAGCTTTATTTTTTTCTAGTTTTCTAGCAAAAATATACCTTTTGCATGAAAAATACATCTCGAGAGAAAACAGTTTAAGATACATTAATTGTTAGACAAAAATTAAGAACTTATTCACTTTGTAGTTATACTATCAATTATTGCATTTTGAAGTAGTTTGCAGTACAAACTCTAATATTTTCCTTTGCATTCTCTTATTTTTTATTTGAGCTAATTTGTGAAAAATTATCAATATCTAGAAAAAACCATATCACCTTGAAAATAATTATATAAAAAAAAAACTTATGCTTTGTAACTTTAGTTTCATATAACTTATGTACTAATTAGGAAAATTCTCAAAAATTTGCATGATATAACGATATATGTTGTATCATAAACTATGTTCCATAGTACACGTCATTCACGTAAAAAGATTTAAATTTTATTTTAATTGACCATATAAAGTTGAATAATGAAAATCTCATACAACATATAAATTATAGAATACAATTTTTCCATTTCATTAAGAAAATTATAGAGCTATATTTAAAAATAAATAACTTTAAGATAATTATATATGTGTGTCTACATGTATGCATGTATGTATGGTATGTATAAACATAGACACACACAAATACACATACACAATATTTATTTGTGCATGTCTATATAAATTAATTTTAATTTTTTGTGTGTGTGCGCATGCATATTCAATAATGTCAATTATTTTAACTGAGTTCAGATTTGGCTGAACTTAGCAAAGTAAAGCTCCGTTGACTACAAAATACGGCTTAAATATGAAGCCTAGTCTCAATCTTACCTGTCATATTAAGTTCAAATATAATATTAATGGGTTTGTTGTCAAACTAACCATCTTTCTTTTAATTTATTATAAGTAGTTGATAATAAGTTATGAAGCTAATAGTAGAAAGATAAATAAAAAGTACTAATTGTAATTAAGTAAAAGCATTAAAATTAATTTAAGTCAAGTTAATATTATTAGATCTCAAACAATGGCAGGGACACCCATTATCATAGAGATACAATTACATCAGCCACCTCAATGCGTGCCCTTACTGTTCCAAATTCTCTGATAAATCCAATTGAAAGGTTGAACCCTGATATTCTTTTGGTACAACTAGCGAAGTTTGACGAACAAAAGTCAATAAATTCTATGGTGTCTTCTTTTTGTTGCTCCCGCCAAGCTCTAAGTGAGGCTGCTAATGGCAAGTATTCTGCCGCCAAGTCAAGTTTTGGCTCACAAAACTTCGTCACATCCTGAAACCTGCCAGTAGAATTGTTTTAATAGTCTAAAGCTGTTTTATGGGCGACTAAAGTTGAATCTCTAGCGCACGTTATTGATATGCCACCATAATCTAAATCGTTCCTTTGGTGCTCTTCAAAGCAATCAATGCAAAAATAATAATTATCGCCTGTTTTGGTGCATACTTCTATGTATGACGACTCATCACCTTGAACACTTGAAGTCCCAAACAAAAGACAAGCTAATAAGAAGCAAATTCCACCAAAAAAAAGCCATGCGAAAATCCTGCATTCAGAATAAAATTCAAATTGCCGTAAACTTTTCTTGATTAAAGAAACAAATGTTAAAACCAAGAAAAGATAATAATATTACTTGTTAAGGATATTGATTATAGAATATGCTTTAGAATTTTAGGGAGAAAATTTTCTTAATTCACCTCTTTTTTTTTTTTCTCTAAGCAAATAGTTGTGTATTTTTCGAGTACTAAAATATTGCAACACTGACTGGTTATAATTCATTGACACTATCTAAAATTTGATTCAATAAATTAAATCAATTTATGTATACTAAAGAATCATAAAAAAAACAACAACATTTAACAGGCCAAAGAGTTAAGAAAAGGCTGATTTATATGCAACACTTTAATTGCAAATGATAAAACAACACATTTTTTATACTGTAGCAATAAAGGAAGAAGTGATATATAAAAAAAGAGTAATTTAAATATATAAAAAACAAATTCTATAACATCTAAATATGTGCCTTGGTAGGGGAAGATTTATCTGTAGATTTAGTATTAAATGCTAAGCAATAGAAATGCACAAGATTTTCTACAACCATTTTAACTAAAAATCTATTGAACCATGGTTGAACCAGTCGTTATCCGATTTTTTTGATTCAATTGCCGGATTGTTGATAAATCAATAGGTGACTTCTTTATCTGATCATATTAGAAATCCGATTTGACTCACTGAATTGATCAAACGGTTAAATCATTGGGATGGGTCTAGTTTAATAACTATACACTACAAAAATCTAATGTAAGTTTGCAAAATATGAAGAATAGACCTAAATATTAGTCAAATCACACAGAGATTCCTTATAATTGACCCTTAATTGTAATTAGTGGATAAGGCATACTATTAATTATAATTAGTAGGTAAGCCACACCCTGCCTATTATTTTTTAAAAATAAAAAGCAAAAGAATATAAAGAAGTTAGTGTGTAGAACTTGTCTAACAAATCATGATAGTGTGGTATTTTTTTTTTTTTTCAAATTTTAATCTAAAATTTAAACAAGAGACTAAATGGAGAGACAAACATACCATCTGACACTCTTCCTTTATATATACTAAAGATTATTTATAGTAGTGCTTTTGATTTCAGATTATGTGGTCAATTCAGCTATTTTAATTGGTAATGATCACGCATAGAGTCAACCCAATTGTGTGATATATTCGAAAAGGCAAAAAATCGGTCAAGTAAATCGGTTATAATGCTAGTTGAATTGGTGAAACGGTTTTTCATTAGTTATGGCCTATCTTTCCAAAATCAACCTATAACATAAATAAAACCCAAAATTCCAAGATAATTAAACAAATCTAGTTTCTAATATACCAAAATTTAATCACCTTAAACCTAAGGTAAATTCTTATGAATTATCCAAAAACCAGACTAAATTATTCAAATGAGCATTGAATTGTTCAATATAATGTTTGACATTTACTAGATACTCTAAGGGAATTTTTATAGTCCTTATCTTTTGGAGGGAATCATTTTCAAAAGATATCCAATCATGGGTTTTCACATCATCTAACAAAGATAAAGGATACTCCACCATAACATTTCCATCACATGCTTCGTAACTTGTTACAAAAGATTACCGACTTAATTTTGTATTTTTTTTCCTAGAATACCACAAAGCTAAATTTTAAAAAAAATACACAACCTATTAAATGTTTCATGTCAAAGAAATATGTAAAAATTGACAAAATAGCATTACATTATACATATAAAAGAGTAGACGGCATGATAGATCACATAACTCCACAAGGATTTTCATTTTTGTTGCTGAACTATTTTGATAACCTAAATAGTCACTCAATTTTTAAAATTGTGTTAATAAAGTCATTCTATCTATTTTGTCCATTACATGCTCTGTTTAAGTAGTCACATGGTTTTTGCATAACTTTGTTCAGGGTACAATTTTCAAACAAAAAATTATGAACAACTTCCAAGAGTCTAGCCCTTCTTTCTTCTGTCACAGCCCCCATCTTTATTTTCCATCCCTTTTCCCCCACTTTCCCTTAGCCTACCATTCACCTCCCTCTTCCTCTTTGTTTCTGCCATCCCTCCCCTTATTTTCCCAACCCCGCTATCCCTTTCACTCTTCCTCTCTACTTGCATCTTCGAGCACTTGTTTAGCAAGTCTTGACTGCTTGAAGCGCAGAATAAATCATCTTCATTGTAAATCGGAAGTCGTATCTTTCCTTGGAAAAGCTCCACAAGGGAAAATGTACCTTCAGTCATGAGGTTATTTCAAGAGCAAACTGCCCAGAAAACAATAGCTACATCTGACCTTTATTGAAACTCGTCTCTTAGGTACATCCCAATGTTATTGCTCCCCCTGACTCCATATACAGAAAATAGATCCCCAATAAGAGATTTGCTTGTTCAACAAATTTGGCTGTTGTGGGCTTTTTTGTATAGGTTGACCACTCATTCGGGCTATAGCTAGTATCTTGAACTCCTAAATATGCACTAAAATTGTGTTTGTATAGAGGGATTTGGGTAAATTTGATTTGAAATGCTAATTTAAAATAAGTTATCTAAACAAATTATTTAATTTAGTTGTGAATTTGAAAAACCAAGAGAGATGAAGAGAAAGGGGGGAAGGGAGTTAGAGGTGGTGGTAGTGATGATGATGGGAAGGGGAAATGATTGTATTCTAAATTGCTAGTGGTCTTGGGGAAAAATGTCAGATAGAATTTCAAAATTTTGGTATAGTTTTAACCTTAAGCAAAGTCTTGTTAAAGTCATATGACTACCTTAGCGGAACATTTAACAAAGAGAAGAGACAAAATGACTTTATCAGCACATTTGTGGAAGTTAAATGACTGTTTAGGCTATCAAAATAATTTAATGACTAAAATAACAACCATTGCACAGTTTAATGATCTTTTAGATCGTATTATACAGAAATTCAAAAATTGATCAACAATTATTACCTAAATTGCAAAAAAGATGAACTCATTTGTGGAACAATGGTATATGTTGCTAATATTAAACAATGATTGCAATAGTAACTATTGAAAATAAAGGAAAGTATTATGAGAGGTTTATATAGAATTCTATCGCATATTATCCAAAAACCAGACTAAATTATTCAAATGAGCATTGAATTGTTCAATATAATGTTTGACATTTACTAGATACTCTAAGGGAATTTTTATAGTCCTTATCTTTTGGAGGGAATCATTTTCAAAAGATATCCAATCATGGGTTTTCACATCATCTAACAAACGATAAAGGATACTCCACCATAACATTTCCATCACATGCTTCGTAACTTGTTACAAAAGATTACCGACTTAATTTTGTATTTTTTTTCCTAGAATACCACAAAGCTAAATTTTAAAAAAAATACACAACCTATTAAATGTTTCATGTCAAAGAAATATGTAAAAATTGACAAAATACATTATACATATAAAAGAGTAGACGGCATGATAGATCACATAACTCCACAAGGATTTTCATTTTTGTTGCTGAACTATTTTGATAGCCTAAATAGTCACTCAATTTTAAAATTGTGTTAATAAAGTCATTCTAGATGTTTATAAGAGACATGCTCTGTTTAAGTAGTCACATGGTTAATTTAACTATGTTCAGGGTACAATTTTCAAACAAAAAATTATGAACAACTTCCAAGAGTCTAGCCCTTCTTTCTTCTGTCACAGCCCCCATCTTTATTTTCCATCCCTTTTCCCCCACTTTCCCTTAGCCTACCATTCACCTCCCTCTTCCTGCTTTGTTTCTGCCATCCCTCCCCTTATTTTCCCAACCCCGCTATCCCTTTCACTCTTCCTCTCTACTTGCATCTTCGAGCACTTGTTTAGCAAGTCTTGACTGTTTGAAGCGCAGGAATAAATCATCTTCATTGTAAACTGGAAGTCAGGTATCTTTCCCTTGGAAAAGCTCCACAAGGGAAAATGTACCTTCAGTCATGAGGTTATTTCAAGAGCAAACTGCCCAGAAAACAATAGCTACAGTGTCACCTTTATTGAAGGTCGAGTTCTTAGGTACATCCCAATTTTTTGCCTAGGGGAGTTCCATTTTCTACAATAGATGTTAATAAGCTTATTTGCTTGTTCAACAAATTTGGCTGTTGTGGGCTTTTTATACATAGGTTGACCACTCATTCGGGCTATAGCTAGTATCTTGAACTCCTAAATATGCACTAAAATTGTGTTTGTATAGAGGGATTTGGGTAAATTTGATTTGAAATGCTAATTTAAAATAAGTTATCTAAACAAATTATTTGGCAGCGTGCATTTAATTTAGTTGTGAATTTGAAAAACCAAGAGAGATGAAGAGAAAGGGGGGAAGGGAGTTAGAGGTGGTGGTAGTGATGATGATGGGAAGGGGAAATGATGTATTCTAAATTGCTAGTGGTCTTGGGGAAAAATGTCAGATAGAATTTCAAAATTTTGGTATAGTTTTAACCTTAAAAAGTCTTGTTAAAGTCATATGACTACCTTAGCGGAACATTTAACAAAGAGAAGAGACAAAATGACTATACCAAAATCTTGTGGAATTTATTGACTGTTTAGGCAAGTCTGTCTCTTATAATTTAATGACTAAAATAACAACCATTGGTGTATAGTTTAATGATCTTTTAGATCGTATTATACAGAAATTCAAAAATTGATCAACAATTATTACCTAAATTGCAAAAAAGATGAACTCATTTGTGGAACAATGGTATATGTTGCTAATATTAAACAATGATTGCAATAGTAACTATTGAAAATAAAGGAAAGTATTATGAGAGGTTTATATAGAAAGATAAATGTTCTATCGCATATTAAATTAAAAGTACTATAGAACTAATCTGTATCTATATAAAATAACTTTTGGTTATCAAACAAATATTAACATTATATTTAAAATATTAAACGATGTACAATGCTTGCACAACTTTTGCACACGAACTTTGAAAAGCCAATTCACACTCATGTTCGAATTTGCCTAGCCCAAGTATGGTGTCTAATCCCTCACAAATACTCCCAAACACAAGCAAACGAAGTAATAGGCAACCACACAAAAGAATAAACGCAGCCATACGAAATGCAAATGGCACACAAGAGCAATTATGGCCTGAGGCCAACTTTTGTAACACTTTTATTCCACAAAATCTTACAACTGGACTTTTTACAAATGGGTGGTGTGCAAAGCATTCTTGGCCTATTCGTCACCATTAATGGCTTGCCCTGCCTCTGACTACCACCCTATAAATAGACACAATTACAGTTGACAAGCCCAACCGTTTAGCTTTGTTGGACATGTAAAATGCCGTGCAACTAGGCTGCTTAGCCACCTGGCAACACATTTGGCATGCACATTCCTGAGAAGGTGGTAACCGCCCATAACTATCCACTAAGCACATCACAACTTGTTGCCAGCATTCCTTGCCACTTTCTAGCACATGCGGCCAACTAGTTCAGTTAAGTAACCATACTTAACCCCACGAAGCCAACTACCAACTAATTGACAAAACCCGTGCATGTGCGCTTGCCCGACATGCACATGCGCTTACCCAACGTGCACGCTGCCTAGTCATTTCCCGCAATTGTCTAGCACGCAGGCAACCTGTTGCTTACGTTCCTTGGCCAACTCGTTTGCCAACAACCCTTTCTACCCACAAAGCTTTCTTTGAGTTCCCAACAATGCCCAAGATCTGTACAAGGCATACCCAGCTCATGCCAAGCTTTGGTCATATGCACGGGTCTGTTCGTGCATATTGCCTTGACGATGCCCACATTTTTAGCCAACATGCCAATACGATCGTTTTTGCTAACAGGATGTATATGTGTGAGTCATGCCTTGCCTCCTCAAGGTGTGAAGGAGGGTCCTAGGCAATGCCCAAGGTATGCCTAAGTGTGCCCAAGCTTAGCCCCACCTGTCCCCCTGCCAGTCATGTGAGACTACCACACATCCCATTATATAAGGCTTGGAAAATAAACCCCAAGTAATAGTAGTAGACACTATTTTATTGAAAACTAGTATGCCCATAGGGTGCCCCTAGGTCACCTCCAGTGCATCTCCAGTGTGCCCCATATGTGTACAAGAGCTATTTTCCCCTTGAAAAAAGCCTTCATACTCGCTTGCTTGCCCAAGGAAACACTCGGCAACTTCCCGCTCCCAAGAGCCCATGTTTCCACCCATCGGTTGCCCATGCTAGAACGTTGCCTAGCCGATGGCAACTTGTGTGCCTAGTCTGCCCACACCAAGCCCCAAGGTTTTCATGCTAACATCTAACATCAACCACCCCCCACACATTTGCCTCTAAGACTAGGCACCCTTGTTGCCTAAGTATGCCGAATGCCTTTTCGGTGCGTGCCAACCGTGGCAACTCCCCATGTGTGAGCTTGGTTGCACGTTTATGTTCCGACCTTTGCCAAATGCACAAAACCTCTGGCCTGAGTGTTGCGCCTTGGGGAACGCATACCCGTTTTAGCTAATGGAAGAAAATAAGGGTCTAACAAACCTCTCCCACTTGAAGAGGTTGATGCCCTCATCTGTGTCAATTGCCAGCCCTTTAGCATTAGCATTTGCCAACTTGAACAGAACTCTCCCGTTGGTAAAAATTGCACCAATTTGCCACTGTGTAGCACCATTACCCATTTTCCCACATGGCTTCAGCATTTTCCCGTTCATTTGGTTAAATTTGTGATTGCAAGCCTCTGATTTTGGTTTAGGCTTCATTTAAGTTGCATTTATTGACTCAACTTTGAATGCCACATCAAGTTCGTCACATTGTCCAGCCAACCTACCTTAGTTTTGACATTGAATAAGGCAACAAAATGAAGTACACAACATACTTTAAATTTAAACTGGCAACCACTTAGTAACAACATCAGTCACTTGGCACGTCCCCCGTGCCATAAAATTAAACAAGTAAAACAAAAAATTGAATAATTTAAACAAGGACAAAAGCATTTACCACACACGTTCCCCCCCTAGGAACTACCCGTTGCACATTTTGAGACCCTAACAATTAGTCTCCAGGCTTTGGTAAGAAACCAACATGGCCTGTCTCCGTTTTCACCAAACCTTACTGATGGCCAACACACGACCAAGGCACCATGCACAATGCCCATCCTTGTCCACACAAAAGACTTGCCTTAGTTTTCCCCGATGCCAAGACGAACACAACCACATATCACACTCTTCCCATTTGATTACTTGGCCATCCCATGTGCAAAATAAATAGCAACTTGTATACACACTTGGCAAGTTGTCCACATGGCAACTACTTCGGGTGACATCTCAAAGAAGTAGTCTACATGGCAACCAAACAACAACAATATAAACCTAACTAAATATGTCACCTGATATAAGCCAGAGGAAACTCGTCTTTTTATATATAGGAAGATATATGTATAGATATTTCAATAAATACTTAAGTATATCTAATCACTTAACTCTAGTATCCATATGTATTAAAAGGAAATTAATGATTCATAATTAGTTACTAAAACAAAATTGTTACATTAATAAGTTATACATTTATATTAATGTATAAGTACATAAATTGTACATAATACCATCAATTATGCAAAGAAAAGATATTTAACTGTTAAGAAAAAATAATATTATCTGTTATTAATATATGTTATTGTTAAGAATTAACAATATTATGGCTAAAATATTATATACACAAATACTTCAATATATTATTATGATTGTAGATGTAGACCTTATATATATATATAGAGAGAGACAGAGAGAGGAGAGAGTTCGACTTGTTTGACTGGTGTACTAGTCAAACTAGTCAATTTGTACATCGGTATTTGACCAATAGTTTGACTTGACAGTTGAAATCAAAGTCGAATCGAGAAGTTGTTGTAGTCAATTTGACTTCGAATCAAAGTCGAGTCAAAATTTTTTTTTCTTAACAGTTAAATATCTTTTCTTTGCATAACTCTTTACACAACTATCTGTGTATAACCATATTGTAATATAAACAACTAGATGTGTAAAACACAAGTCTTTCGAAGCTTCAATTATACGATGATAATCCAGTACATCCACAATAAAAGTCAATTATCTCTTCTCTGTCTGATCGATTTTATTTCTCTAGAACAAAATTGTACTTCATGGTTAAATAATAGCACAGAATATCACCACAAAATATCGAATACGGAATAAAATGAAGGATACATACCTCCAGCACTGATGCAATTGCATCACTGCCTGTACCTTGAGAAGTGTATAAGAGATAACTTTTTGGTGCTCTAAAACTTAGTGAAACTAATACGATGGTGTATTTTTTGATAGATTATTAGATTTAAGGACCCAAAACACTCCCTCTATTTATATCGCTTTTCTCCATTAGAAAAAATAAAGTGGTTATACTGAGAAATATAGTTATCACACATATAATAATTATCACAAAAGTGGTTATTATCTCAAATTTGATAAACATTAGAATTAAATATTGGATCAAATATTTGAAATTTAAAAATAAAACCATATGGGTTAATTAACATTCTAATATTTCTCCCACTTGATCCATACATTTTATTCGATATACAAACTATCAAATCTCACAAGCAAGATCCAGAACACATAAATTATTCCTCTAAGAAATAAGTATTGTCTTTTATGTATTGCTATGCATTATGTCTCTTCAATGCTAAAATTTATGTGATAACACAACTTAATGAATAAGTCTTATGCTCATTTTAGATCCAATTTAAGTGAGTTTTCTCAAATAACCATAAAAGTATGTACAACAGAATATGAAAAAACACAATTGAATAAGAGTTTCTTTAGAAATATCAAATGTATGTAAATGTGAAATGAAGTCACATTATGGAACCAAATCCCATACTAACTATATGATCCCTGAAAATCTTTGGTGGCTTATGCCTTTAGTCAAGGATTGGCAATCATCGATTCAGAATTAGCGTATTCAATGACCAATTTATTCTCTTTAACAAGTTCTGGAATGGCTAAGTACTTGATGTCAATGTGTTTTCTTCGACTGCCACTCTTATGCTAAATTATCACAAAATAACCTCAATGGCTTAGAAATAGAATTCACAACTCTAAACCTAGGCATAAAAATCTTCAACCATACACCATACGAGGTTGCCTCAAAACAAGAAACGAACTCAACTTCTACAGTAGAAGTTGCAATCAAAGTTTGTTTTGCACTTCTCTAAGACACAGCTCCACCAGCTAGCATAAAGACATAACCAGTTGTTGATTTTCAAATTAATGCAGCCAGAATAGTCTTAATCCGAGTAGCCAAACACCTCTAGATTATCAGTCCGTCTGTACATAAGCTATAATCTTTCTTTCCTTGAATGTACCTTATTACCTTCTTTGCAGCTCTCCAGTGGTCTATACCTAGATTACTCTTATATCTAGGCATCTTCCCAACATTTCCATAGAAAATGCATTGTCAGGTTACATTAGGCTACCAATGACAGAAGCATACGGAATGTTTTTCATCTGTTCCCACTCAAGGTCATTTTTCAAACATTGGTCCAAGTTGAACTTGTAACACTTCATAATAGGTGACAATTTGGTGAACAATCTTTCATCCAAAACCTCTCTAAAACTTTGTTAATATAGGTCTCTTGAGACAAATCTAAAATGCATCGAGTTCTATCTCTTTGGATCTTTATGCCAATTACATAAGATGCCTCACCCATATCCTTCATATGAAAGTTTTTGAGAGAAATTATTTCACCTCGTGTAGTAATCCTTTGTCATTTCTTGCAAGTAAGATGTCGTCCACATATAGAACAAGAAAACAAATCTTACTCACACTAACCTTCTAGTATATACATTGATCCATAATATTCTCTTTAAAACTAAATGAAGAGATCACAACATGAAATTTCAAATGCCACTGAGAGGAGGCTTGCTTCAATTACACATGCTCACCATCACCAGAGGAGAATTCTTCAGGTTGTTTCATATAAACATCTTCCTGTATATCTCCATTAAGGAATCATTTTCGCACTCATTGGATGCAACTCCATATCAAAATGGGAAACCAATGCCATAAAGATCTAAGAGAATCTTTCTTAGATACTGGAGAAAAGATTTCCATATAATCGATTCCTTCATTTTGAGTGAATCCTTTGGTGACAATTCTCGCCTTTTATCTTTCGATGTTGCTTAATGAGTCTTTCTTGATTTTGAAGATCCATTTACATCCTATGGTTTTTAAACCAACAGGTAACTCGATAAGATCCCCGACTCTATTCGACGCCATGGAATCCATTTCTTATGTCATGGCATTCTACCACAAGTCAGATTTATTGCCGCTCATGGCTTGTGAAAATGTTTCAGGATCATTTTCGACTCCAATGTTATACTCAGACTCTTGTAGATACACCATATCTTAGTCAGCTGGAATTGTTGTTTTCCTTACTCTAGTAGATATTCTCAATGTTGTACTAACATCATCTTGAGGAACATGTTGTTCAATTGGTTGTTCAACAATTTTAGGTATTTGTTGAACAAGATCTATTGGATTATTATTAGTAGTTTGTAGAGTTTTAGGGACTGGTTGTTCAACACGTACTTGATCTCGAGGAGCGTGTTGAATAACAATAGTCCGTCTATGACTAGAAGTAGAAAGTTGTGGAACAAAATATTCTATCTCAAATCCAATACCCAATGATCTGTCACTCTCATTAATCGAGTCATTAATTAAGAAATTTTGCATTTCTTGACCCCACAATCTTTGTACTATTAGATGGATAGTAAAATCTATATCTCTTAGACCTTTCAGCATATCCAATAAAATACACACTAATGATCCTTGGGTCCAATTTCTTTTATTGTGGATTATAAACTCTCACTTCAGATGGGCATCCCCAAATGCGTACATGTTGCAAACTCAATTTCCAATCTTTGAATAACTCAAATAGCATCTTTGGGATAGCTTAGGTTTGAACTCGGTTTAATATGTACATTAGCTTCTTAAGAGCTTCACTCTACAAAGATTCAGGAAGTTTTGAGCATGCTTGCATGCTCCGCACCATGTCCCATAATGTTCAGTTTCATTTCTCTACTACACCATTTTGGCTCAGAAAATCAGGTGCAGTACACCAGTCAAACAAGTCTGAATCGATGATAGCAAAACACCTTGGAAAAGGACCAGGTGCTTGTCCATCTTCAGTGTATCTACCATAGTTTTCACCACCTCTATCTAATCTCACAATTTTAATCTACTTTTCGCATTGTTTCTCCACTTCTGCGTTAAACTCCTTAAAGACATCTAGTGCTTCATTTTTTTTATGATGCAAGTAGAGAAACATATATCTGAGTAATCATCTGTGAAGATGATGAAATACTTTTGACATTATGCATCCATGTTCAAACAACATATGTTTGTATGTATGATCTCCAATAACTCCGAACTCCAATTGGCTCTTTTTTTCGATATGTTGAAATCAATAAACCCTTTATCAGGCCACACAAGTCTCGAAATAAATAAAATCTAGAGTACTAAATATTCCGTCATCCACTAATCTCTTGATTCTCTGAATGGAGATGTGTCCTAATCTCCAGTGCCACAATATAGAGGAATCCTCATTCATAATACATCTTTTAACACAAGCATTATTTTGAACATGCAAAGTAGTAAATGTAGCATTGTTTTGCAAATTAATTTGAAAAAGACTATCAAACAAAATATCATTCTCGAAAAGGTCAGAAGTATAAAACAAACTAAATCCAACATCTGAAAAAAAACCAGGAATATCACAAAGGCACAAGTATTGTTAATGAAACTAAATTTTTAGAGAAATTCAGAATATAAAATGTTCTTTCCAAATCTAAAACAAAGCCATTACTGAGAACTAAACTACATGTCCCACTTGCAGTCATGTGAGACCGCATCCTATTTGTTGAATAGATGTAGAACTTCCTCACTTTCCATTGGCTTCCTTAGGTTTCACAATCCCTGCAAGGAATTTGAAACTTGGATTGTAGAACCAGAATTAATCCACCATGTGTTATGATTAACATCTACCATGTTAGATTCATAACATACAATTGAGACTAGGTTACCTTTCTTCTCAAGCCAGCTCTAGAATTTGGGACAATCCTTTTTATGTGCCCTTTCTTCTTACAAAAGAAGCACTTGGATTCCTTCTTAATATCTAGGTGAGAGGCCTTCTTTTCCTTTATCTTCTTCTTGGATTGATTGTTCTTGTTTCCTTGAGTTGCCAGATGCATGTTGTCTCCATTTCCATAAGTAGCATTCCTTCCTATTGCACACACATGGTCATCAACTCATTGATGGATCATTTGTCCTTATGTGTGTTGTAAGAGATCTTGAAAGGCCCATACTGCTGTGGTAGAGAGTTCAGAATGCAGTGCACAAAAAAAGACTCAGACATTATAACCTCAAGATTTTTCCGTTGAGCAGCGCTATTTCCCTCATGTGCATGATGTGTTCACACACTCCTTTGATACCGATAAGTCTCATTGAGGAAAACTTCATGATTAGGGTGCTTGCTAAAGTCTTATCTGAAGACTCATATTGCTCATCAATAGCCTTCAATAGCTTTCGGACATTATCATACTGATCGACAAAACCCCGAATGCTAGTTGAGATATTGGTCTTTATAAACATCACATTCAGGTGATTGGATCGCTCCCACGTTTCATAAAGCTCAACATCACTAGGTTGTCTATTCTCAGTAATCTGGGGCAGTTCGTCTTTTTGGATAGCATAATCAATGTCCATCCACCCCTAATGAAGAAGAATCCTATCTTTTCACAACTTATAGTTGTCACCCTTGAGCTCAAGAATGTCACATTTCATATCAGAAAAATTCACAAGTTAAAAAACTGCACAATATAAATTACATACATGCTTATATCAAAAATTTGAGACAAATCAATATTTATTATGTTTCACCAATGCAATAACATACTAAGAAATATGAATTACATGACACAGACATTGCCTATGTGCTAAATTTCAAATTCAACTAAATTCATACAATCGAAATAACAAAACTATTAAATCGTGCTCATTTCCTTAATTCTTGTGGGTAAATTAATGAATATAATTTAACATTTCATCCCAATTAATCACATAATATAATATAATAAAAATTTCTATGGGAAAAAAGTTATTATACTAAATGTTATATAAATACAATTAATGTCTTACATTATAACTGATTCTTAACCAAAAGAATTAATGTATAATTTTTTTAATTAAAGATGACGCGACTACTCTATAATTAATATATTAATATATATATATTTATTTATATATTTATATATACACACGGATCACAAGACGTTAATAATTATAGCAAAGAACAAACTACAAGTAATTTATATATACATAATAATACATTCCAAAAGTGAACAACTAGAGTAGCTTAACTGGTCTAATTGCTTGTAGCTTTTCTTTGCTATCATTATTGAACGTCTTCCATCAAGATGTATATAAGATGTCTCTTATAATCAGACAGAGTGTAGCTAGTAGGAGACAGCTAAATCCCTGTCTTTTATACAAGGTCAGGAAAGGTGTGTATAATCAAACCTTTCCACTAGCGCTTGCATATTTTTTTTTTATTAGAATAGCACTTTAGCTTGTTTATAGAAAATCATGTTCCAAATTTAAACAAGCCAATCAAAGAGCTTAAATGGTCAGAATCCCTAACCCTTAATTGAAAGGTTGTGGGATCAAGCTGTTCCTACGACGCTTTCAAATTTTTTTTAAAAAAAATTAGATTTGGACTTTAGCTTGTTAATTAAAAAAAGAAAAAACCTTCCTGAGGCAACCCTTCTTCAACCCTTTTTTTTGGTTATCTTTTTCATCCCATTTAGACCCAAATGGCCTGTGTGACTCAATTGCAACTTGAATGCAATCCGCATATATTTTCAGGTATTTGTGCATCAAAAATTGTGTTTTTAATCACATAAAACATGGAAATCTATGATTTTTTTTATTGATTTCTAACCTTAGTTTTCAGTAAAAACATCAAGATCATAAACTCATAATCATGGTCCATAATTCATATACATAAAAAATAAATATACAGCCATAAACCAGCATCAAATAATATCAAAATAGATGTTTTAATCAAACAAAAATGATAGAATCAATTTCTAAATGATTTATAATTTTAGATTTCCTCAATAACATGTCAATAGTAAACCCAAATCAAGATATACGTATATGTAAATCAAGGCAGAGGCATAACATACTCTGATATCAAATGATAGATTTCATATCTGTAGAGCAAAAATATACTCCATGATTAAATAATACCACAGAATATTGAATGCAGAATAAAACGAATGATATATACCTCCATCCATTGATGAAATTGGGTCACTACCGTATGAGAAGAAATAAAAATAACTTTTTGGGTGCTTCTACACCTTAGACAAACTAATACGATGGTGTATTTTCCAATAGATTATCAGGCATAGGGAACCAATACACTCCCTATATTTATATCATTTTTCCCAATCAGAAAAACTAAAGTGGTTATAATGAGTGGTTATCACAAACGTAATAATTATCACAACGTGATAATTATCACAAAAGTAGTTATTATCTCAAATTTGATAAACATCAAAATTGAATATTGGATCAAACATTTGAAATTTAAAAAATAAAACCTACATGAGTTAATTAAAATTCCAACATATTTTGTTGGTTTGAAGTATAAGGCCAATAAACTGCTTTTAGTGGTTGCAGCATTTGAATGCAATTCGATCTATGTGTTAATTATTTTTCTGCCAATGGTTGTAATAAAGCCATCTTAATTTGATTTAAGGTTTATTTGTCAATTTATCTTTTTCTTTTGTGTAAAAAGTTGTCAAATATTGTGGAGTAGAGGCTCAATGGAATCCTCTATCTTTTGGGTAGGTTGGTCGCTTAAATACATTATTTAGGTGTAATTCCAAAAATAAATACTACATATATTCCCCATATTCTCGTTTGTTTAAATTTGAAATCTATTAAATTAATTTGTAATTAGATAAAAAGGCATTTTTATCAAACAAGAAAATATAATTAAAAGATTTAATATCTTTAATGGGTCCGACTCAAATAAATAAAAACTAGTGGTAAAAAATCGCATTAGTGAGATAAAATTGAAAAAGAATTTAATTCGCAAAATATTAAATTTTTGCCAACACTCATCATTAACACAAACTATGACTTCCTTTCCTTTTTCCCACGTCTTTTAAATTTTCTTTTAAATATCCAATTTTCATAAATAAAATGCTTTAATGTGGGTTATTTTTATACTTGCAGAGAAAAGTCGCTTCCGATCCTGTATCTGAATTTCTTGTATGAAAGTCTTCTATCCAATGAAATACAATGTCATTCCTAATTAAAAAAACTTGCAATACAACACCACCTTTTATTTGTTAACGTCTATGTTCACTAGTGATTTTGCAGATTTATTGTGTAATTACATTATTCATTACTTCTTAAATTTATGTACAGTTACCTTATTAATTAGTGTCAAAGTATATAATATAGGCCATTTTATTACTGATCAATACACATAATTTCTCCTAATTCTCTTTACCATTATAACATGGTATTAGAGAAATATTATTAATTTTTACAGTGTTATTCCATTTTCCAAAATATACTACATCATTCCCTTCTTAACTTCTTCGAATACTAGTTCGACTCTCTTTATATTATTCCTTGCTCAGACTATATTTTTCTTGAATTTTCATGATACTATAATGGACTCTCAAATTTTCATTTTATTCATGTCTGACCTTGTAACTACTATCAATCAGGTTATATCTTGCTAAGATTTCTTATCTTTCTGATCTCTTTTTGCCACATCAGGTAATAGTTCTTGATATATTGATTCTAGTTGTTTCAATCATATGATCTCATTTTTTTCTTTTCTTTCTATTGATAAGCAACCTACACTTAATGCTACATCAGTTCATATTGCTAACGGATCGTCTTCAAATATTAATCGCCGTAGTTCTGTTTCTACATCAAATTTAACTATTTTTGATGCTTTTCTTGTACCAAATTTATCATATAAATTACTTTCAGTGAATCGACTTATTGATCTTGATCTTGACACTTATTTTTCTAAAAAATGGCTGTGTTATTTAAGATCTTAAGATCGGGAGGCAGGTTGGGACCAGTCCAAACTTTGGATGTCTATTTATCCTAAACTCTTTACACTTACCTTCTTTACCCACTAACTCTGTCACATCACTTCAAATTTGGCATTCTTGCTTAGGTCAAGCATCCCTATCTTGTGTCCGTAAACTAGTTTCTACAAGCCGTTTAGGTCATGTCAAAAATGAATCATTTGATTGTGTTTCATACCAATTTAGTAAACAACATGCTTTACAAATTCTTTTAAGTGACTCTAGTCTTCAGGTGTTACCAACCCTTTGAAATGTACATTCTGATATTTGGGCCCAACTCCTACTACTATGGGTAGATCTCGTTATTATATTATGTTGATTGATGAATTTTTCCGTTTTACTTGGATTTATTTAATAGAACAAAAATCACAATTCTTACCAATTTATCAAAAATTTAAATACGGTTAAAACTCAATTTTTCAAAGTCATCAAAATTTTCCATTCCGATAATGTTGATGAATACAATAATTCTTCATTTTTGTCAGTTCCAAAAGATAAAGGACCTATTTCTCAAAGATTTTGTCCATGTGTATCTTAACCAAATTGTTGAGTTGAAAGAAAACATAGATAGATTTTGACACCACTCGAGCACTTTTGTTTTCTACAAATATTCTTGAACCTTTTGGGGTAAAGCTGCTCTTACTGCTGTGTATAATATAAATCGAATTCTCTCTCAACTTATCCAAAATCAATCCCTTTATGAGCATTTGCATGGTATGCCTCCCGAATATCAATCATTAGCGAAGTTTTTGGCTGCACTAGCTTTGCTTTATTTCAACCACATGAACTTACCAAACTTGAGCCTCGTACTCATCTTTGTTATTTCGTTGGTTATGGTATTCAACGTAAAGGTTACCGTTGTTATGATCCTATGATTGAGCGTCTTTGGATATCTGATCATATTCTATTTTTAGAGCATAGGCCATTCTCTAGTACAGCCAGATTTCAACCCCTTCACCTAGTTCTTTGTAAGTCTTCCAGATGAATTAATCAATTTTTTTCAAGATGAATTATCTGATGCAAGTATTTCTAACCTTTTAGATGTTCCAGATACTATGGTCCCTTCTCTCCCTGCTGTTCGGTCTTCGGATTCCATTGAGCCTCTACTCCACAACATCCTCCATTACCACATCATTCGTCACTGTTCCTCCACTCTCTATTGTGATAATCGCAATGCTATACAAATTGTTCACAATGATATCTTTCATGAACAATACCAATATATTAAAATTGATTGTTATTTTATGCAATAACATCTTACCCATGGTGTCTTGTGGCTCTGTTTTGTTTCGTCCTTGGATCAAGCTATTGCTATTTTCACTAAAACTCTTATCCCAGGTTGATTTCATTATTTCACTTGCAAACTCAAATGTGTTTCTTGACAACCACCATGAGTTTGAGGGAGCGTGTTAACATCTAAATTCACTATAATGATTGTCTAGATTTATTGTATAATTATATTATTCAATAGTGCCTAGATTTATGTATAGCTTCCTTGATTAGTGCCTACATTTATATACAATTACCTTATTAGTTAGTGTATAGGTTCATTGTATAGTTTAGATTCATTGCAGCTATTAGTCTATAAATTTAGATTATTTTATTATTGATCAATACATATCATTTCTCCCAACTGTCTTTGCTACAACATTATTTTCATCTAAAGGGGACCCATTTGCTCTCCTATGTTTTATTTTTGGTAGGAAGCCCAATTGTTTTCCTTTGTTAGAGACTTTGAGATGCCTTTCTTTTCTAATTATAAGAATTATAAGTGAAATATAAAATAAGATTTAGAGTTGTTGAAAAATTTCTGAGTTTGAGAAGTTTGTTAGTAATGTTTAAATTCTAAAACTTTTACACTTTTTAGACATGAACTTCATTTTTGAACAATATATGAAATCTAGGTGGCAAAACTTTTGAATCATATCATGAGGCATTCATGTAAAGGAATTTGGTGTGAATGAGGCAAATTTATTATTTTGTGTATTTTTTCTTTTACCCAAATTATTGTTGACATATTTTTTTAAAGAATTTCATCTATCATGGATTAATGTCCATGCAAAATAAATTATATAGTTAAACTTTACACTAACTATAGTTCTACAAATATCCTCTATGGGGATGATAGGGTGGTTATCTCCCAAAACATACGCAGAGAGAAATTTTTTCATAACATAATGGAGTGAACTAAAATTACGTTGTAATACTTTTTGCTTAAAGGTATGTTTTAAGATCAAACGGGTAAGGATATAAAAACAAATATATCAGGATAATGGTATTTTAATTTCTATCGGACACATATTTATAACAAATCTTGTAATAACCAAAAAAAAAAATCGAATCACTGGTAAAATGAAAGTCATTGTGACTAGATGTGGTAAAATGGATAAATAGATGATCTATGGTTTTAGTTAAATGAATTTGAACAAAATTCATCAAATCCATTTAAAATCATTTAATAAATAGATTTAAATAATCAGATTTAAGTAGATAATGGATAAACCATTTATCCATATAAAAACCATTCAATTTTGCTTTCTTGCCCAATTTTTCCTACCTCCCATTCTCTCTTACACCGTCTTGCACACACATATATACACATTATCACACACTTCCACACATACACATTTACATGCACTTACTCACATTTTGACACACATACATTTACACACACTTTCACACATTTTCACACATATACACATACACGTACACACATTTACACATACACACACATATTTTTATACACACACACACTTACATAATAAACATTTACACACATACACACTTAATACACATTTTCACACACACACATACTACCACATATTTTCACATACACACATTTTCACACACACACTTACACACATTTAAACACTGTTTCACAAATTTTCACAAACACATGCACACAGACATTTTAACACACATATACTTACACACATGTTTACAAATGCACATTTATAACACTTTAACACACACACACACATTTATATATATTTTTTCACACATTTACTCACATTTCCACACATACACACACACTTAAATACATTTTCACACATACCCAAACACACTTACACATATTTTCACACACACACACACACGTATATATATTTTCACACACATACTTAAATATATTTTCACACACTTAAAGCACACATATACTTATTTCACAAACAGACACACTTACACACATTTTCACGCACATACATACATTGACATATTTTCACACACATACACTTACACATGTTTTCATACATTTACACACACACTGTATGTGTGTATTTTCACACATTCACACACACTCACATACACACTTGCACATATTTTTACACACACATATACACTTACACACATTTTCACACACACACACACATATTTTTACACACGTATACTTCCACATATTTTCAAACATTTTCACACACACATATATATACACACATTTTCACACACAGACACACTTACACAAACATTTAAACACTCTTACACATATTTTTGCATACACAAATATTTGCATACATTTTCACACACATACACTTGTACTTATTTTCACAAATAGATACACACTTATAGACATTTTCGCAGGTACATACATGCATTTATACATATTTTTTCACATACATACATAAACACTTACATTTTAACACACATACACATTTATGCATTATACACACTTAAACACATTTTTAGAAACACGTTTACACATAGTTTCACACACACATACTTACACATATTTTCACACACACATACGCAAACTTACACAAAATTTCACATACTTAAACACACAATTTTTGTACACACACATACACACTTATATAAAATTTATTGGTATAACTACCCAAAACCACCAAAAAGATAAATCAAACAATTTAATTCCTAGAACTTATGCGTAATTGTGTAAGTATTGGTAAGTGTGTGTAAGTATGTGTATGTGTGTAAAAATGTTTGTAAGTATGTGTGTGAAAGTATGTACAAATATGTGTGTGTGTGACAATATGTGTAAGCATATGTGTGTATGAAAATGTATGAAATGTGTGTGTAAAAAATGTGAAAGTGTGTATATGTGTGAAAAGTGTGTGTGTATGTGTGAAAACGTATATGCATAAGTGTGTGTGAAAATGTCTAAAAGTGTTCGTATGTGTGAGAAAATATGTGTAAGTATGTGTGTATGTATAAAAATGTATGTAAGAGTATGTGAGAGTGTGTAAAAAAAAAATGTAAATACGTGAAAATGTATAAAAGTGTGTGTGTTTGTGAGAGAAAATACGTGTGTGTATTTGTGCGTGAGAGAAAATACATGTGTAAGTATGTGTATGTGAAAATATATGCATGTGTGTGTGTATGCGTAAAAATATATGTAAGTGTGTGCAAGAGTGTGAAAATGTAAGGGGGTGTTTGTTAATGCTGAATACTGAATTTTGAATTTTGAAGTCTGAATTGTAAGTTCTGAAAGTATTAATTGCTGAATTAATAAATTTATTTCTGTTTGATAATCAACTAAATTCAATCTCTGAATTAAATATGTAACTTCATACATGTATTAATTTATTATAAATAATTGTCATATATGCGTAGAAGTGTATGTGAGTGGGAGAAAATATGTGTGTGTGACTGTGAGTATACGGAGTTGGTAGTAGCATAGGTTGAGTGGGTATCATTCCCACAACGATTGTTGGAAGGCAATTACCAAGTTTTATGGGTATTTGTATAGTTAATCAAGATCACACAATGGATGGTGAAATTACTCTTCTCAAAATCATAATTCAATGCAAGCAATTAAAAACTAATTTTAAGATAAATTGGATATCTACTAAAGCAAGTAAGTGAACTAAATAATTAAGAAATTGAGAAAATACTTAATCTATTCTAGTAAAAGCAAGTAAAGAAAGCACTTAATTCTAATCTAAACTAATTGAAATAGAACTAAAATTAAAGAGTAAGTAAATTAACCCAATAAAAACACTATAAAAGGACATTGCAAAGCTAGAAATTACCAATTCTAAACTAGAAGTTGAAAGTGTTAAACTTAAAATCAAAATATTTTTGGATTTTTGGTAAATATATGAAAGCCCACTAAAAATTACCTAGAACTTAATGCAAGAAATGATCTCCAATTCTTAACTAAAAGCAAGAATTTAACAAAAATCCTAATTTTTCTAATAACCCTAATTTGCAAGCAAAGAGATTTTCACTAATTTAAACTAGAAAGCAAGTAAAAATTATATCTATTTGAAGCAAAAGATTAATCCACTACAACTATATAATCAAAATTTAAACTTTATGAGAAATGAAAAGTAGATCTGAGAGAATCAATTAAAGAGAAATTTCTATTAAAGAAGAAGTTTGAGGTTCAAGATATCCTAAACTATCCTACCACTTACTAACTATCTAATTCTAATCCTACTTCTAATTCCCCATTACCAATTTCTAAAAGTAGCTGTACAAGACAAAATTAGAAACTGGTTCTTCGACTATTACAAATTTGCCATATTACTTAACCATCAGCGAGTTCTTGGACTATTACCAATTTCTAAAAGTAGCTTAAATAATATAAGGACAAATCAGAAACTAGTTCCTGGACTATTACAAATTTGGCCCTATTACTTAACCATCAGCGAGTCGAGATCGCGATTTGGGAATCGAGATCGCGATCTCGACTCGCTAATCTTTTAAGTGATTTTTTGAGTTTAGATCGCGATATGGAGTGTCCAGATCGCGATCTGGACTCTCTTCCTAGCAACCCCTCTTTTCTTTGATAATTGCACTTTGGTCCATCAAACTTGTTTAATCCAGCTTCCAACTTCTAAATTTGACCTCAGCACAAAATTAACATAACTAAGCAATTAATTATGCTAAATTTTTAATAAAAACTTAACATATTTAACAAGAACAAAAATATAAATGCATATGACAGAAATTAACTTAAACCTACAATTAATTACTCAAAATTTGGGATTTAAACTATCAAAATGCTATAATTTAGAATAGAATAACTCTAGTATACTAGGGTTATCACACCCCCAAACTTAGCGTTTTGCTAGTCCCAAGCAAAATAAAAACTAAAAATAACCTACTAACACAAAAACACATAAACACCACCAAAATTGACAAAATACTTGAAGAATTATGGATGTACTTAGAATAATTAAGACACCTCTCAAGAGACTTTCAATACTATGAAGTAGTTGAAGTATTTAAATGAATCAATCCAAAATTGCAATTTTCCTATAAAGAAGCACACGTTCAATCACTACACAAGATTTCACATCACCAAGCATTACCATCCTTAAAAAAAGTTACCAGAACCTTTAGTTCTATCCATTTAGGAAAACATCATTGCTTCTCATATCACAAATATTATGGAGTTAGTCAATTATCTTGATGAAGCATCATGAAAATAAAAGTTCATTTAGGAATCAACTTAATGCCAATGTCACACGTTGTGAGAATAGACCTCTAACAAGGAATAAGAAATATGAGGTCAATGATAAGTATTACAAACATTTACTCCTTAACTTATTTGTATACTAAAATGCAATTCCTAATGGCTTAAATCGGAGAAACAACATGGGTACCTGTCGGAATCCCGTACTCGCCTTATTACTACTTCTAATGGAAACAACGTGGGTACATGTCAGAATCCCGTACTTGCCTTATTCCTATTTTTTTTAAGAGACAACGGCCCTAAACCAAGGAAAAGGAGTAAAATGTACTCAAAATTAACCTCAAATACTAATTATTCACAAATTAGAAGAAAATTCTCTATGAAAACACACAAAATGTCCCAAAATTCCTTCTATTTCATTTAATTCATTTCGTTCCAAAAGATAAATCATCTAACTAAATAATATAAGTGATTTGATAAGAAACAACATTTCAAATAATTTTTCCTAAATTTTTAGCACTTCTTTTTGAAAAATAGTGATGCCAAGTTTTTGAAATTTTTATGTTGCAAAAGAACTATTTACTCACACAAAAATTCTTGAAATGAATCAATCAAATACTTCAATCATAGAGTATTGGATATCAAAATTCATCGTCATTGAGTACCCAATTGATCAATTTTTCATCCATTATACATTAAGTGAGAACAATATGTACAAAATAACCCTTCCCAATATGAAAAATAAAAAATAAACACCCCCAAACTTGTTTCTTTTATTCCAATTGATGAATAAATCATCCTTCCACTCACCCAAAATGAAACATAAAGACATGTCCAAAAATAACAAAAATTACTCAAACCATGACATAATTTTAAGCTAAGAATTAAAATTGAGTAAAAATACTAAGAGTAATAAACCGTGTCATGCATCTCACCAATTAAGCTCTTATTTATAAAAATCAGTACCCAATTCAATTCATCAACAAATGCAAAAATGGCATCAGCTTAGGGCCCTTAGCCATACTACTCTTCTTTGGCAATAATCATGACCAAAGCTACACCAAGTATCTAGCAAGAAATCCCCACAAAAATTCAATCCATGAAGCATCAAAATAAATATCTACTTGGCGTCAGCTTAAGGCCATTAGCCAATCTACTAAAATAGAAAACTAAAATATCCTGAATCCAAAAAATTGAAAATAAAATAAAACAAAAGTAATCAAAAGTCACGGTGCTAATGTCATGAGAATTAAAGAAATTTTTAATCATTTGCAAAATAACTTCAATTGCAAGGCTTGGAGATCATTAGTGCATAGTGCAGTCGATGGCATCAATCTTCTCAATCCATATCCTCTTGACCATTCTCGGCATCACTAGGCTGGGCTTCTTCATGGTCATCATCTTGATCTCCTCCAGTCGCACCTGCTTGGCTGGATCCTCCTTGGTATGCTGAAGAATCATGGTTGTAAGTGGTATATAGTATTGTCCATGAGATGGACCAATGTGCCAAACCGGAGGTGGTGGTGACCGAACCCATGTGCCAAATAAGGTAATCCATAAAGCTTCTCTAATCAAGGTCAAATTGTTGTGCATTACCATCTGGTTGTACGTCCATTACCCTTGCAATTCATTTCTTTCTTCATCATTCACCGGATCATTAAACAAATAACTTGGGGGCATCGAAATCACAGAAATACTCTGAGGCGGTGGGGATGTGGTTGGGTAGGTTGCTCTTCTTGGTGGTGCTTCTCATACTCCTTCACCATCCTGTAAACATATTCCCGATTAATCCTTCTTTTGGATGTGTCAATGGCCCCAAAGGATCAATTGGGTAACCTGCTAAAGTGCAAAGATGGTGAATCAGACTAGGGATATAAAATTTAGGTCGCTCGGACCTTCCACTCTCCAAGAACTGCTGTATGAGAAGGTGGCCAATATTCACTTGCACCCCAGTCATAATAGCATAACGACTAAGAGTAGTTTATCCCTCTGGATAAAACTCATAGCATTGGACCCCTAAATTCGACAGCTAATGAAATAAAACCATAACTTGGCTACCAATGAAAGTCCTTGCCATGCAAATTTCAATTCTGTGTGAGAGGAAGTACTCTTAATCCAGTCCATATTCTATCCCAAAGGGCATTTTTAATTGAATTCCATCTGTGTTCTTGTTTACATCTTCAAATGTCAAATACTGATTGGAAGAGACTGGTGGTATGTTGAAGTAAGCATTGATCAAGTTTGCACCAAAATCCACTAACAACCCCTGTATTTGCACCTTTCCATCCTCCAATTCACACAGATTGCAATGGAATTCCTTAACTAACTGGGAAGCCCCGGGATCAACTGGAGTAGTAAATCCCTCCCAATGCCTCGATCTAATTTGTTCCTCAATGGCTTTTTGAGCATCCTCATAAGCCCCCAATGCATTGATAGGTCGAAATTCCTCTCTCTAATCACCTCATGTTTCTCATTATAGCTTCTTGTACAATTGTTTGGCTCTGTCGCTCGAGAACTGAGGTTCTACCTGCTCGCCCCCCTCAATAGGTTGTTCCGAGCCCCCATCTCTACTAGTTCCTTCCTTGGCTTTTCTGTTCCTAGAACCAACCCCTTTTTTCCTCAACCTTGCCCTCCTTTCGGCATTACCATAATGTCTTCGAGTCATTTTTAATCAGCACAAATCAATCAACAATTCAAATATTCACCCTCAAATCAAGAATCACAGCCAACAAAATCAAAATCCCAAATTTCCAACAAACTTCAAAATAGTTCAACCAAATTCAAACCAATTCAAATCAAGCCAATAATTCAAAATATTGAGCAATTCAATATCAAAATTTTTCCTTCAAGAAATTCTAGCAAATTTTTTCCCAAAAATCACAAATTAGCTAACAACAATTCCACTACACATTCATCAACAAAACCCAACAACTATCTTCAAGATATTGAAAATTAAAACTAAAAATCTAGGGAAAGATGTTACCCGTTTATCGGATTGAAATTTCCCAAAAAATTCTTGTGTGTCAATTCTCCTTGCAAACCCAATTTCTCCAAGGAATCTCCTACAAGATGCTTGCTTTGATGTTCCTATAGGGAGGAGAGATGATGAGAGTGGTGATTGTGGAGTTTAAAATGATTTTTGAGTGGAGATTTTGGAGGAATTTTGAGGGATTGGGGAAGGGTTGTTAGTTAAGGAGAAGAAAATATAAGAGCTTTGTGAGAGAAGAAGAAGAAGAAGTAGGATTTTAAAAACGTATCTGCCTTTCGAAATCGCAATCTCGAAGGAGTTGAGATCGCGATCTCAGAATCAAGATCGCAATCTCGACTCGGTGCAAAATTTGCCATTGTAGAAGTTTGGACTTGAGATTGCGATCTGGAATTAAGATAGCGATCTCAACCAAATTTCTGCAAAGTGTAATTTTTACACTTACCCGAGATTGCTCAATTCTTCATCACTTTTCTCTTTTTGCAAGGAAAACCTACAAACACAAAATTTAACAAGTTAGGATGACAATTTTCACTCATTCCTTAGTAAAATTTATTCAAATTAAATAAAACATAGATTTTTAACTAAAATTCTAACCTATTTGAAACTAACTTACTCTAAATTAAAATAATGGTGAAAATGAGACATACCCGGTGATTGTGAATGCATCTTTGACATTGAGCAACTCTCAAGAAGTGATCTTTTATAGTCACTAGCTTGACTATGGCACGGCTTCTGTCTTGCAGTGCCATGAGTTTGTCTTCTTATACACCTCCAAGGTAGGATTTGAGTCGATGACCATTTACCTTGAGAGCTCCCTCTTTCCTTTTTATTTCCACCGTTCCATGAGAAAAAGTTTGAAGCATTTCAAAGGGGCCATTCCACCTCGACTTGAGTTTTTCCGGGAATAACTTTAGCCGTGAATTGTAAAGTAACACCAAATCACCAACTTTAAATTCCTTCCTTAGGATGAGCTTGTCATGCCATGCCTTAGTTTTCTTCTTAGATGACGAAGAATTTTCAAATGCTTGCCTCCGGAATTCATCCAACTCATTCAAATCAAGCATCGTCTTTTCATATGCTTTCTTCAAATCAAAATGCAAGTTCTTTATTGCCCAATATGCTCTATGCTCAAGTTCCACCGGCAAGTGACATGCTTTTCCACAATATGATACGGGGACATGCCATGGGGGTTTTAAATGCCGTCTGATAGGCCCACAATGTGTCATCTAACTTAAGTGCCTAATCTTTTCTAGCCTTATTCACCATCTTCTCTATGATCCTCTTTAATTCTCGGTTTGAAACCTCAACTTGACCCAATGTTTGAGGATGATAGGCTAGAGAAACCTTGTATTTCACCCCATACTTGGCCATCAAAGCCTCAAAGTGCGAATTTTTAAAGTGAGTGCCACCATCACTAATCATAGCCCGGGGCACTCCAAACCGAGATAGGATGTTCTTGCAAAGGAATTTAGTGACCACTTTGGCTTCATTGGTTGGGGTGGCGATTGCTTCATTCACCCACTTTGACAGATAGTCCACTGCAACCAAAATATACTTGTTGGAATATGAAACCGGAACAGTCCCATGAAATCAATTCCCCATGCATCAAATACCTTCAACTAAACAATGCCATGAAGGGGCATTTCATTTTTCCTTGAAATATTTCCTGCCCTTTGACATTCATCACACTTGAGCACAAATTCTCGGGAATCCTTGAACATAGTTGGCAAATACAAACCACTTTGAAGAACCTTGAAAATTGTTCGTTGAGCTCCATGGTGCCCTCCAATCGGAGATAAATGACAATGTCTCAAGACATCGGTAATTTACATTCCGAAATACATCTCCTAAGGACTTGATCATTGCACATTCGGAACAAATATGGCACTTCCCAAAAGTAATGTTTAAGCTACACAAAGAATTTCCTTTTCTCATTGACATTTAGCCTCTTTGGTACTATCCTTGCCACAGGATAATTCACAATATCCGCATACCATGAACTCACTTCCTTTACCTCAAATTTCATTAATTTCTCAATTGATGATTTTTCATTGATGGCTCTTTCTTCATGAGTGACAAGCCTAGATGCTTCAATCATTGACAAATAGTCGGTTACCATGTTTTCCACTCCCTTCTGTCGACCACCTCCCAATCAAACTCCTACAACAAAAGTATCTATCTCAATAAACGTGTCTTGGCATCTTGTTTATAAAATAAATATTTTAATGCAGAGTGATTGGTATGAACAATTACCTTTGATCCAATCAAATATGATCTAAACTTATCAAATCCTAAGACTATAGCATGTAGTTCCTTCTCCGTTGTAGAATAATTAAGTTGTGTATCATTTAAGGTTGTATCATTTAAGGTCCTACTTGCATAGTAGATGACATGCAACATCTTATTCACCTTTTGACATAAAACGACACCTATTGCATAGTCACTAGCATCACACATAATCTCAAACGGAATAGACCAATTTTTTGCTACAATGACCGGTGTAATCACAAAAGCATGTTTTAACTCATTAGATATGGGGAATGCTTTCAAACAAGAATCATTAAAATGAAAAGGACAATTTTTTTGAAGTAATAAGCACCAAGGTCTAGCGATATGCAAAAAATTCCTAATAATCTTCTATAAAAACCCGCATGACGTAAGAAACTTCTTACGCCCTTAACATTAATTAGAGGAAGCAACTTTTCAATCACCTCCACCTTTTCCCTATCAACTTCTATCCCCTTTGATGAAATTTCGTGACCCAAAACAATTCCTTCCGTCACCACGAAATGACACTTTTCCCAATTGAGAACCAAATTACTTTCTACACACCATTTCAACACATTGGACAAATTTGCAAGATAATCATCAAATGAGACACCAAATACACTAAAATCATCCATGAAGATCTCTATGCTCTTTTCAACCATGTCATGAAAATTGGCAAACATACAACGTTGAAATGTGCTTGGTGCATTGCAAAACCCAAAGGGCATTCTCCTATATGCAAATGTACCAAATGGGCACGTAAAAATCGTTTAGAGTGTCTTGATCCTCCAGACAAATGACAATTTGGAGATAACCGAAATAACCATCAAGTAAACAATAATATGCAAAACCGGCCAACCTCTCAAGCAGTTGATCAATAAAAGGTAAAGGAAAATGATCCTTTCGGGTGGCTTCATTCAACTTTCGAAAATCAATGCATATTCGCCTACCCATAACTAATCTAGAGGGGATGAGCTCATTGGTTTCACTTATGATTACGGTAATACCATCCTCCTTCGGAATGACTTTAGTGGGACTAACCCACTCACTATCGTTAATAGGGTAAATAATACCGGCTTTCAAAAGTTTGAGAACCTCCTACCTCCCAACCTCTTTTAAAGTAGAATTCAATCTCCTTTGAGGTTGCCTTACCGGTTTATTTCCATCATTCAACAAGATTTTATGCATGCATATGGAAGGGCTAATTCCCTTAATGTCATCAATGGACCAAGCAATGGCATCTTTATGCATTTTAAGCACCACAATCAATCTTTCAAGTGACTATGCTCACTTGTCAAAGATGCATTCACAATCACCGGGTATGTCTCATTTTCACCAAGATATGCATACATTAAGTGAGTAGGAAGAGGTTTAAGTTCCAACTTGGGGGGTTCGTTGGTCGGAGACCCCTTTACCTTTTTTTTTATTTAGTTCATCTTCCTTTTTCAATAAAGTCTCATCCTCCACATGATTCACATTCCTCATCCCTTCTTCATCATCTTGACTTAGAGCATTTGACTCTAAGACCTCTCCCTCCATTGTGAAATTCTCCATTGCATTCCTACAACAATCATCCATTAAATCATCTTCCACATTTTTATTCATGACATCTTCAAAAATTGAAAGAAGCTTTAATGAACTAAAAACATTAAATGTAACAGTTTCATCATTTATCCAGAATTCCAACTTCTCTTTTTGAACATCAACAAGTGCATGGCCGGTAGCAAGGAAAGGTCTCCCAAGCGTGATTAGTATCTCTTCATCCTCTTCCATTTCAAGCACAATGAAATGTATCGGTTTACGACCAGAAGGTAGAGTTTGTCAATTTTCACAATTACATCTTCAATGATCCCCTTTGGGAACTTCATGCTCCAGTCTGCAAGTTGCAATAAGATACTTGTTGGCTTCAATTGTCCTCCATTTAACTTCTTAAACACCGCAAAAGGCATGAGATTTATTAACGCTTCCAAATCACACAATGCTCTTCCAAATTGTAAACCCCCAATCTCACAAGGTATAGAAAATAATCCGAACTCCTTGAACTTTGGTGGTAACCTCTTTTTAAGGAGTGCACTACAATTCTCCGTTAAGCATAAGATTTCATCCCTATGCAACTTCCTTTTTGAAGTAAGAACTTTTTTCATGAATTTGGCATAGGCAGGCATATTCTCAAGTGCCTCCATGAATGGAATGTTGATTTATCACTTTTTGAAAATCTCAAGAAACTTCTTGAACTTCTTTGCCTTTTCTTCATCCCTTAGCCTTTGAGGAAATGGCACATTAACATGCTTCGGCTCATGATACTTGCCGGATCCTTGCCTTCATTGACTTGCAAAGTGAGCATAGTAAACTTATTCATCATTTTTTCTTGCCCATTTGAAGACTCCCCTTTTTCTTTCTCTTCATCCTCAACTGCTTCTTTTTCTCCACTTTTCAACAAACTTCTCCCAACCCTTAAATCCAACTCTTTACCACTCCTAAGGGTAATAGCCTTGCATTGTTCCTTGGGGTTTGGAATGGTATCACTTGGAAGCACTCCTAAAGGCCTCTCATTATTCAATCTCGCCAATTGGCCTAATTGAATTTCCAGATTTCTTGTAGATGCCGTCAAGTTCTCATAATCTCTTGTGTTCCTCATTTTTCCTATCCAACTCTCTTCTCAAGAACTCGGCTTCTTTTTTCCAACCATCTTCTCCAACATTCTCTCTTGGAGTATAATGGTCATGATACATAGGTTGGGAAGAGTTGGCATATTGAAATTGAGGTCTCGATTGTTGGTTTTGAAATGAAGGATCAAAAAAAGATTGATATGAGATTGGGTTGGAAATTTCTTTGATCTGGCGGTTGATAAGGTCTAGGTGAGAAACTTGAGGCTGGAGAGTGTTGAACATTTTGAGGTGGGGGATTTGGTTAGTAAGGAGGATTGGATTGATTGTTGGAGTTACTCCATGAAAAATTATGATGGTTTCTCCAAGAAGGATTATATGTGTTCCTATTAGCTCCGATGGATTTGTAGGAAATGATGATTGATTAGACACATAATTGAATTGCTTATTGGACCCATACGACATCTCACATTGTCCATTTGGCTGACCGCCTCTACAAAAATCACATACCATGCTTGGTTGGGTTGGAAAAGATGACATGGCATTTACACTACTTGGTTTCCCCAAGTTCTCTAACGCCTTTGCAACATTATTCATCACACTCATGAACATGCTTCGTTATGCCAAAGAGATCTTGCATGTTCAAATTCAACACTCCATTATTGGCATTGGCTTGATTGGCTTGTTGTTGAGTCACTGGTGAGGTCATCCAACTGGTCCATGATAATAGTAATTGTATGCCATCCTATTAAGAAACTCTTGAGCTTTCTCCGGAGTCTTGTATGAGATAGACCCATTGGTGGAAGCATCCACTATGGATTTGGTCTCTTGAGTCAAACCTTTATAAAAAGTTTTGATTTGAAGCCACAAAGGAATTGTGTGATGAGGACATTTCCTTAGCAACTCTTTGAAGCGCTCCCAAGCTTCTCCCAAGCTTTAACCAACGTCTTGCTTAAAGGAGGTGATTTCATTCCTCAATTTGGCGGTTCTTGCGGGTGGAAAATGTTTTGCCAAGAACTCTTGAGCAAGTTGATTCCAAGTAGTAAATGTTCCTTGGCGTGGGATTGTAACCATGACTTTGCCCTATCCCGAAGAGTGAACGAAAACACCCTCATTCACACACAATCCAGATATATTCCCTTAAACTTGAATGAGTCCCAAACTTCTTCAGAATTCATGAGGTGTGTATAGGGATCTTCATTGGGACTACCCCTGAACTGTCCCATGGCATGAGCTTGGAGCATTTGGATTAAGGCAGGCTTAATTTCGAAGTTGTTAACTTGCACGGGCATCCGTGCAATACTCGAGTTCGCTACATCAAAATTCGGGCATATTCCCTTAATGGCCTTCCATTCCCATTCACGCCATTTCCTTTCCCATAATCACTACCTATCCCATTATTTCCAACAACCTCTTCTTCTTCATATTTCATGTTCAAATTCCTTTGTTGAGCATTAGCATTTGCCATTTCAATCCTTTCTTATTCTTGTTGTACTCTTCTAAACCTCCGGATTTCCCTTAGCTCTCTTTCCCTTTCCTTGTCTAAGCAAATGAATGGCCCTTGATCACCTCGTACCATGCACTATAACACAACCAAGGAAAATAGTCAATTGAAATTCCAAGTCAATTTAACAAGATATCCAGCAAACATAAAAATATGCAAAATTAACAACTAAATTTAACTAAAATGCTTAATCGACATGACCCGTATAGCGTTTGATATTGCCAAAAACCAAGGACAATTCTTCGTGTAATTCCCTTTTTGAAGAACAATCCTCTTCATGGAGTCATTTTCAAGTATCACAGTATTCTATACACTATTTCTTGATGTTCTTCTCTATGGTCATTTATAAATTGGCTAACCATAGTCATGGCATAACTAATATCTGGTCTCATGTGAGACAAGTATATTAACTTTCCTACAAGTCTTTGGTATCTTTCTTGGTCAACATAGCTAAGTCTTCCTTTGGGTCAATCTTATTGAATGGATCCACTAGTGTATCAGAGGGCTTGCATCCGAGCATACTTGTCTCCTTGAACAAGTCAAGGATATCTTTCTGTTGTCAAAGTGAAATTCCACTACTTGACCTTGCTTCTTCTATTCTGAGGAAATATTTTAAGGTTCCAAGTTCTTTAATCACAAACTCATTGTTTAGAATATTTTTCAACTGGGATATCCTATTTTCATGATTTCTTGTGTCAATTATATCATCAACATAGACCATGAGGGAATAAGTTATCTTATCACTTGAGAGTGTCTTGATGAATAGGGTATAATCTGACTCTCCTGTAAATATCCATGCTCTTTAATAGCCTTAGTGAATGTCTCAAACCTTGCCGTTGGTGATTGCTTGAGCCCATATACTGATTTTTGAAGTTTACAAACCTGATTGTTGCTATTGGGATGCTTTAGACCCAAAGGAATTTCAATGTAAACTTTCTCTTGAAGATTTTCATTGAGAAATGTATTTTTAACATCTAGTTGGTGCACGCACCAGTCAAGATTTGCTGCCAAGGATAACAAAACCTGCATTGTGTTCAATTTTGCAATAGGAGCAAATGTTTCCTAATAATCAATATATAGGTTTGTGTGAAGCCTTTTGCAACAAACCTTGCCTTATACCGATTTCCATCTGCCTTGTATTTGTCATTGAAGACCTACTTGTATCCCATAGGACATTTTCCCTCAGGCAATTGAGTGCCAGTTTCTGTAATGCTTTGATTTCCTTATTAAACACTACCTCTCTCCATTTTAGCTATTGTAGAATCTCTTGTATGCCGTTTGAAACTTTAATGCTATCAAGATTAGTGGTGAATACTAGAAGCTAGGAGAAAACTTCTCATAAGAAACACTAATATGAGATAGGGTGCCGAATCTGACTCCCTTTTTGTAGGCAATAGGAATATGTAGATCATAATTTAAACACAAACCATTTGTAGAGGAACAAGAATATGTGTCACTTGGGATGATTTCTGTGGGAATTGGACTCGAGACATCTGTTTGGAAAGTTTTAGGAAGTATTTGGAATTCTACCAATTTAAGGTCCTTTTGACATCTTGAATAAACTTTGAGTTCCTTGTTTCTATCCTAAGAATTGTGAGTAAGAATAGGAACCGATGGTTCAAGCACTGACTGAGACTCAAACTGGGAAAAACTTAAAAGGATATCACATTTGGGAATATCCCAAAACTGATATTCTTCATGGTTTATGGATTTCTCCCCATGATTATGAATTTTAAAAATAAAAACCATTAGGTTGATCATTATGTTGACTTGAACTTTTTTTTAGACATGAACTCCGTGTTAGATGTCTGACCAGAAAAAGTTACATTACCAAATCTGGATTATTGTCTTTCAACCTAAACCAATAAATCAAACATAGTTTATGTAAGTTAACAGAATAATAAAGTGATGTGGGCCTTGCATTGCAAAGTGAATTCACTGTTATAACTTGGATCATATTGAGGATGTGGGGCAAGTCCAGTAGATGTTGATACTTAGCTAGTTCTTGTAGTGCTGACATTGTGTTGATTATTAGATCACTATCAATTTGAAGTGAATTAGTAATGAATGGATGCCAAAAACATTGGCTGTAGAATGCCAAATATTTGTCTAGGTCTAGAAAACTAAAACTTCTTAAAATTATATGAATTAGGCAATTGATATGAAAATATTGCAGAAATAACCAAAGGTGAAATGTATTACCCGAGAGTGTGGGATAAAATTAGTCATTGTGGAAATACCAATGCCATTCTAGACTAAGGTTTGTAATTTTTTGCCCTACTTTTATTCCTCTACCTTCAATGACCCGTTAATTTATCCACTTGCACCACCATGGCCCCTTCCTCTGAAAGTTCCCTACCTATAATAATACCCCTACCTACACTAAGATCCCTACCTACAACAATACCCTTACCTGTACCATTTCCCTTATCATGTGTTTCTTGAGTTATAGTTTCTTGGCTAATATTAACTGAAACTTGAACCACATTTTCTTTATTATTATCTCCACTTTCTTGAGGTACCCAAAAAAAGAACTAGATGTGTATAAGAATATCTTTTTAAAAATTCACAATGTAACAAAATTTTGGATACAACAAGCAATTGAGTACTATTTGCTCGGTGCTACTTTCTTCTTTTTGTTTGGGTGTCCTACAATCTTACAGGAATTAGAATTATGACCAAGTTGAATACAGTTGCCACATTTGTAATTGTAACCATTCCTAGTTGCCTTTTTTCCTTGCTGATGTCTATTTTAAGCAATTTCATTATCACTTTTCCTTCTCAGTTTCTTAGGTCTTTCAGGTCTTCTTCTTACTGTGGAAGGGTCAATAAGATTTTTCTCAACCTGCACCCACAAGATCGGATTTGGAAAAGGCATAATGACATGCATATAAGTCCTTTAGGTATGTCAATGGGTCGGGTGGAGTCCTTATCGAGTTTGTGTTGAAGAGTGGGTAGGCCACCTAAACCAGATACGGCCTATTAGATATTCGTATCGTGTCATGTCATGACCCATTTATTAACGGATGACTTGATGTGACCCATTATATAAACCATTTTTCTTAAAAAAAGAAATATATATTATTAATATAAGCTAATGATAACTTAATTAAAGAATTGTTTATGAAATTGAGTTATTTTTGTTTCAATTTTCTTGTTAAAACCAAATTAGATTCTAGTATAAGAATCCTATTTGTTTTATGGTAATTGCCCTGGACTAACTTCTAAATATGTTTTGCGTTTGTAAAACAATTCTTTTGCCAATTAATTGGTAATTTTCGTAATTAAAAATTGTGCTAAATTTCAACCACCTCTAGTTACCAAATCTTTGTAGGAATTGTAAGAATAGCTAACGTTTAGGAATTAGAAGTTGAAAGTTTATTGGAGTAAAAATATATATATAAATGGGGACTTGATAGGGTTATATCCTTATTTTTAATGGTTGGAAATTTTGAGCTTTATGAGAGAAGAGTTTTCGTTTACACTAGAAGTTAATCATGTATCAAATTCGGTATAATTTTTTAACCAAAATTTTTGATTATTCCATTTTCTTTGTTAGTATTTTTAGTATATAGAATATCATTCTTGAACTTGTATTTTTTCGTTAATTATTATTCGATGGACTGAATTTGATAAATTTAGTTTCCTGTTAAAAATTTGGATTTAATTAAAAGTATAAGAATTTATTTATGTATTTGTTTTCCTATTGCCTACAAAAAGGGCTGTCTCTTATACACATCTAGATGTGTATAAGAGACAGAGGAACAGTTGCTGCTGTGGCTGGTTGCTCTACTGCTCCTAGGTGTTCCTGTTCTTACTCACAATTCGCTAGTAGCAGCTGTGTGAACCTGGTGATCAACAATGGTAGTGATGGGGGTGTTGATACTAGAGGAAATAAGGGAAAAGACTAGAGAAAAAGAAAAGTAAAGAAAGTAGGAGAGTAGAGAAGACAAGTGACTAGTAGGAGAAGGCGGTAAGAAAAAAATAATGAGGAGAGGCGGTGACGGGACAACTTGGCGAAAGTTTACAAAGGCTTGGGTTAATTATATTATTGGTCCCTTAGACTCTGACATGTATCGATTTGATGGAGAATGATGCAGTTAAGTCCCTTAAGTTTTTGAGATTTAGTTTGTCCGCTAAAAACTTGAATACTTGTTGTAGAAGTAATTAAAAGATACTAAAGAACTATTTTTATAATAATTTATTGAATACTTTCATAGTATTAGTACTATATTTTAACTGTTATGTTTTTATATAATTAAGAAGAATATATATATTTTACTATGAACATGATTAAATATTTTTTTGGAACCTGATTAATATTACCAAAGATATGATAGTCTATATATGAACAGGTTTATTTTGAAATGAACTCTAGTAATTTTTGATAATTTTGTTAGGAAAGTAGTTGGTTCTTTGCTACGATCTTATGCTATATCAAGGTAGGTGGTTACTACCCATTTGTAATTTCAAATCAATGTTTTGGCTAGGTATTGTTGTTGATGACATATTAAATGCATTAAAGAAATAATTTCCTAATCTATTGTCTTTTTCTTTCCCTTAGAACTACTACTTGATGTGAATCTAGAAATTTGAGTTTGATGTAGTCCACGAACTTCAAAGTTAGTAGATAGAGAATCTCTTATAGATCTACTAGAAGCTGGAACTAGAGTGGGATAAGATGCCTCTGTACTTTCTCTCTTAGAATGACTTGGGTTTTCTACATAGTCACCTTCCAAAGAATTCCACTTCATCTCTTCCAATCTGATATTAGATCATCCATACAAGTAGCTTCGCTCAACATCCCACTTTTTATAAGGACCATTATTGTACCTTCCAGTGAAACAAGATTGCAAACGAATATTAGAATGGATAAATACTAATTTTTCAGCTCATGGGCATTGAGTTTATTTCTTTTAGCACTAAAATATATGAATAGGTGCTCCAATTCCTCTCAGTAGATGAACTTTTAATTGGTGGCAAGCTGAGATAAAACCTTTCTAGCAATATCAGCCAACTCTAGGGTTTTTGATCCATATGTAGCCCACTAATCAACCGCATCCGTTGTCACGACATTAACTTGTGTTGTAGCCACAGCATACAACCCTTTAAATGAATGAAAAGTAACAAATTTTTCATACTAAATTCTAAAATCTTTAGCACAATCTATTAGTTTTTTTGAATGCTTGTATCACCCTACTAATAACCTTCTTATTTTATTTGGAGCCTTTCTAGCCATATCTCCCTGTGCTAGTAAGGTGAGATACTCATGATTATAAAACCGAGGCGTGAGTACGAATCCAAAGTAATGCATGGGTACATTCAACTTTGTCCATCTTCCTATCGCAATCTCCTCCATCATTACAAAGCAATCCGAATGCCTTAAAAAATTAAAGATATTAGTAGATATGCGAAATATGTGAAATCCTAATGCATATACTTAAATTTATCATAGAAATCCATGTGTACATAGATACATTCCACATGAGGTCTATATTAGTTAATGATATACAAATTATTTTATTCCATCATATAAGTTCCATATAAATAATTAAAAAGTATATTTAACTTGCTCACTATTAACTATTACTTCTAAATTTTTTGGCATTCGGTAATCTCTATTTACAAATATATATATATATATATGTGTGTGTGTGTGTGTATGTATATCATTTCATGTAATATCAAATGCTATAAATTATATTATACTAATACTATTTATATTTTTCCATTAGTTAACAAAAATAACTTTTAATATGTAACTAGTGTAGATATATAGTATAAAATAAATGCATTAAAAATAAATTATTATTTACATGTTATCCTTCATGATGTCTTTTAGTTCTACAAGCATCGTATCCATTCTTTCATAAATCTCGCGCATTTTGGGTCCTTCACCATCACAAAACTTTATCAGCAAATAAATTGGTTTGGTGATAGTTAATATATTATCCACTTCATCCCAAAAATTTCATTAGATATTGTACAGCATATCAAAGAACTCATAACCTTCGGTCTTTCATCCCCATGTTTCATCCAATCCATCCCCATGTTTCACCCAGTCCTTCCAACTTTTAAGAACAATAGTAGTTGCCAAAGCTTCCCTATAGTCAGCAAGTCGCTTTAATAAAATATAATAGGAATCAAATCGAGTCTTGGCAACTAACAAAAGTTCCAGCCTTAAATTTGCTCTAAAAATAGCTAAAGCATGTGAATAATTGACAAAATACTTGACAATTTCTTTCCTTATTTTGTATGTTTTTTCGAGCCATTTGAAATAGTTTGCAAAATCATTCAAAATTAAATTCAGTGAATGTATAATGCATGGTGACAAAAAAATATGCGGGTGTATTTTACCAATTTCTTTCCCAGCAAGTTTGTTATTAGCAGTACTATCAGTTATGACCTGGAGATCATTACTAGTACCCACTTCTTCAATAGCTTTTAACAAAAATTCAGCAATATTTTTACCCATTTTTTCAATCCCAAAAAAATCTAATCAGAATAGAAATACGTTGCTATCCTACTATTTATTGCAATAACATTGATCAAGGTTTGGTTTTAGTAAAATATATCCCAATTTCCAAAACAATTCAAACACCCTGCGTGTACTAAGCAACCTTGATAGGAATTAAATCCTTTTCAATATTTCTTTTGCATTCATCCAATAAAGTAGTTCTTGCCTTATCGTAAAAAGATGCCTTGTAACCTTTGAGACCTCTATTTATTGCTGACACCATCTCATGAAATTTAGGGTTTTTCAAAATAATAAATTGAATTCCCTTAGCACATGAACCCCTAATAATTTTCATATCAACTGCATCATTCTCCATCAATGCAATAGAATCCTCGATGGGCTTGGCAAATAACTTCTAGGGTTTTGTTAGTGTTGCATTTCTCAAAGGCCAAAAAAAAAGTAAATTACACTTACCTCCTTTGAAATTTGGCCAATTTTCCCTAGCGAGCACCAAAAAACTGATAATGAATTCTAGTGCAAGCAAAAATATGGAGTCATACGGTGATTGCATAACTAAATTTTGTCTCCATCAACATTTTTGCCCTGTGCAACATCCACATATGTGACTTCACTCACAAGTGGCTTTAACTTATTATTTGGTTGCAAAATTTCTGAGCATGACGTATCTTCTTTTGTAGATTGAGATTGAGTGCTTATAAAATTAATTTCTTCAACGCCTTCATCACTCGAATTTTCCTCATTTTCTTTTATTTCAGGTTCAAATTATTCAAGTTTTTGTCTTTTTCGAGTGTCAAAAGCTCTTATAACATCTAGATGTGTATAAGAACAAAAATATTCCTAAAAAAATTGGCTATGATGATCTAATTCGGCATTAGATGGAGAAAGGTTTTTTTTTTTTTTTGGTATATAGAAACACATGGAACTTTATTCTTATAAGGAACATGTTTTAGTTTTTACTTTATGTAGTCCTTTTTTTTTAATGAAAAAGACAATAGATTCTGTCTCTTAGAAAACGTCTTTAGTGAGTAAGAATTCAACCCTCACCTCCATCTTCTTTAACCCCTCCCCCTTTTCCATAAGAGATTCCATCAATCCATCTTCTACATTTTCTACGTCTCTTTCCCTCCTGTCAATTCGACTCCTCTAGCAAAACCAGCAAAAAAGAAGACGATGTCTCATCGTTGCCTGACTTTCGTCGTCATCGCCGAACTTTCGTCATTGCTAGAGAGGAGAATCAGGCCCATCGATTTGACTTTGAAATCAAGTAAAACTCCATCTATCTCAACTACATCCAGAACATCAAAAGTCCCGTTAACCCTCTCGTTTCGATACGCGATCGTATTCCATTATGGAACACGCGTACCTGAACGGAGTTTGCAAGGGTCACCACCAAATTTAGTAACACTGTTTTGAAAGTATTTGTGGTTTGTTGAATGAGTTGGAGGTTCAAGACTTTAAGGTACAAAGGTAGATTCAATAATCAAGGGATAATTTTTCATTGCTAGTATAAATAAAGTCACTTTTAGAATTTGATTGAGTTATATACCTACCTTACAAATGTTTTGGTTGTGTCTTGTACAACCTACCTCCCCTAGTCTTAATCTTATATAAATATTTATTTAGAAATTTACCGAAGGGTTTGGCCAAATATTACATGAAATGATATACATACACACACACACCTGTCTCTTATACACTAGCTCCAATGCACCTTGTAAAAGACATCTTTATATGTATAAGAGACACTTTATTAATGGAAAATATAGAATTCTCCTATGTAGTCAACATTCATTAGCAAATTTATGGCCCCACAACAACCCTATCAAGCATCTCTTTCCCGTATAGAATCTAGCCATAGCTCCAGTTCTCCTCCATCTACGCTCGCATTAGATAATCGGTAAGGTGATGAAATTGAAAGATAGCCTTGGGGGAAAGCAAATAAATCAAACATATCCCTAATACAATGCCGTAGGTATTAGGGATATGTGTGATATATTTGACATCCCATCCACACACTTGCCTCTAATCCTCTCTTTCCAAACTGATCGTTGCTGGAGGCATAATAAAATTATAATTCAACTCAATGGCAACACATTATGAACTATTAAACATTGATTTCTTTAGTCAATTGAATAAAGATTCATTCTTTATTCAGATTGATTGTTTATACTTTGTTAACTGCTATACAGAATGATTCTTTGAAACAAGTAGAATAAAGATGGATTATTTCTTTCACGATCACCAAGTCAACCTCGACAAGTTCTCAAAGTCCTATTGGTGGATGGAGAACATCAATTGAATCAGGTGACAAAAGAAGCTTCACCTCACGTAAATGTTGTTCTAAACTCGAAGTCACAAAATCCCACAACCAAAATGAAATTTTTTTATGGAAGTTTATCATTTGTTGCATCCAAGACATAAAAGTATCCAGTTCGATTAAATCCTTATAAGAGACATTGAATTCCCTTGTTCATTTGTGCATTTTGGTGAGATAATTTTGGTATTTTTATGCTAATTTATTTTTGGCAATGCCTGGGGATTACGGATGGTTGCTGGTGGTAGGATTTAAGAGAGGCATGGTTGTAGTGTGTGAGGAAAGGAAGTGGGGAATTGGCGAGCTGTGGTGGAGACAGGGTCTCCACCACAGGATAGGGACCTCCACCCGGTGTCGATACCTTCCAGTTCGAGAGACATTGAATGGCTTTGCAGAATAAGTTTGGTAAATTGGTATGAAAAGGTATTTTAAAAGTTAAAATATTAGTAGAGGTCCCTAGGGCATTTTTGGTTAATCAGATTAATTTTTTGCTGACATCAACAATATTTTTAACGGTGCTAAACGGTAGTGGGTTTTTAGTTTTCCCTAAAAAACGTTTAATCAAATGAAGGGTATATTTATAGTTTATCCAAACCTTAGGGTTTATTTAGTAATTGGCCAAATTTCAAAGGAGGTAAGTGTAATTTACTTTTTTTTTGGTTTAGATTAGCACCTAACCTACTCCAACTAGGCACTATGAATGGATTGGAGGAAGAGAGGACCCTTCAAACTAGACATGAGTGCTTTGGCTCCTGCCTTGATTCTGCAAGGCCTAGGTTTTGAACCCAAACCTCATAGCGAAAAATGCCTTATTAGGCATCCCATAGCCAACTCTACTACATGTTGGTTGTAAGTGTAGTAAACCCATATATAAAAGCCACACTCTTTTACCCTTAAAGAAAAGGGCAAATGATACTTGCACACATTTTTTAGCCTCTTACATATCTTTATCCCTTTTTAACAAGTAAAATGACTAAAAACTTCATCCAAATCATTCCATTTTTATGTACATAAACTGTTTTCAATGTTTACTTATTTTATTAGAGTAATGAAAATAGTATTCTATAAGTTTGAAAATTAAATATAAAACTCAAAATTTTTTTAGAATTTTTTTAATTGTTAAAAAGATTTGGTTCATGTCAATATTTATGTCTATGTTTAGCATTAGAGTATAAACTATATTGACAATTTATACAAAATATTTGTGCATATAAAATAACTAATATATATATATATATATATATTGTATATGAAATATATTAATCAGATCCGAGTCCTTATGATCTATGTATTATAATAGTTATGTGAATTTGGATAATCAGATTTATACATGGATCTATATTGGATAAATAGGTCTAGAACGGGTGTGATTTAGGTCTAGGCAAATAGGGTCTAAACCCAGATTCACCCGTTCAAGGCCCGTTTATCCAGTCTGGATTCATATATAATCTAATCTGGATCTGTTTAACTATTATAATACACGAATTGCATATGAGATGTGTAAAGGCTAAAAAGGGAGTGTAAATGCCAAATATCATTTGTAAAATAAATAAATAAATAAACAACTGTCTCTTATACATTTCTAAATGTGTATGGGTTTTTTTCTGTGTATCAAATAGGATATTCCAGTAATGAGGCTCAACGTATTGCCTGGTGATATTTGTTGGTTGTTTGCTAGTTAGTGAAGTACTTTTGATACCAAAATTTTATGTTGATGCAAGTTTTAGTATAAAAAGCTTACTGATTGCCTCGTGTATAAGAGAGTGGTTCTCTTTTCTTAAGAGAGCGAAAGTCTCCTTTGTGGGTTTTGCTTTTAATCTTCATGGAATTTCAGCTTGGATTTTGATGGAGAACTAGATCTAGGCCTGCAGATATCACTGACCTTATGGCCATAAAATTAGTAAGTTGATCTCCTTTCTCTTCTTTATTGGCAATATTTGTACTAGTATTTATGATGTTTTCTGTTTTCTAGTTTTCCTAAGGCAAATCTATTTCTCATTTGTGTTTTTTGTCTTAATCTTTTTAACTATTTTCCCCCATTTTTTTTAATTTTCTTTTGGTTGGTTAGATCTATTTCCATTTTGCCAAATTTTTATACTACCACTACAGTTAGGGTTTTTTTCTCCGTCCATCTTGTCCTTATCATTTTGATTCCCTTTTGATATCATTAAGTGGTGTCTTTTTCTTTCTAATTTAACCATAACTTTCTTCAAGCTGTTGGGTGCATTTTCTTTCTCATTTCAGTGAACGCTGGGGTAAGCGATCATCTACTAGTTATTGTCCATGCTCTCTAGCTTTGGAGGAGGAAATAATTAAATATTTGAAGAAGTTTGAACTATACAGGCTGTCTCTTATACACATCTAGATGTGTATAATCCTCTCTTTCCAAACCTGTCTCTTATACACTTCTTGATGTAAATAGAATAAGCCTCTGAGGCTTTTCTTAATCGTGCCTTTTTTACTCTAATAGGCCCTCCTTCATCTTATAGGCTTCTTCAAGTTGTGATATTGGGCCCAAATTGTATCAGTATAAATTTGAATCCAACAAAGACCTTAATAGAGTCCTAGGTAGAAGACCACGGATCTTCCCTGTCTGATAATTGTTCTTTTGTTGTTAACCCTTGGAAGGAGAAAATGGAGAAGGATGAAAAGGTTCTGCCAAACACTAATGTGGGTTCAAGTATGGCATGTCCCTATCCACTGGCTTACAAAAGAGGTAAGGAAGAAGATTGGGGTTAGTTTTTGTGGATGTAGAGGATGTAGTAATACCTCAATCGAATAATAAAAATGGAAGATACATGAAACTTTAAGTGAAGATTGATTTGACTTAACCATTTCTCGGAGGGACCATGGTAAGAACTGAAGAAGGGCCAAGATGGGTTGAATTTAGGTATAAGAAAAGCCCAAAATTTTTCTATTTATGTGGGTTCATTGGACACAATTTCAAATCATGTGATCGAAGAGTAGAGGGAGTAATTGGAAAAAAGGAACGCAATATGGAGCAGAGATGAGAAGTAGCTTTCCAAGGAGTTCTACAAAGATGCTTGATAGTGATACTAAAGAGAATACCCAAAATAGGAATGTGATTCCAAAAGCTTTATCTAGCCTTGGTAACTAAACATACCCATATCCTTGATTTTGAAGGCAACAAAGAGAAGGAAGTGAAAGAGGAAGAGAAAGAAGAGGGTAACAATGTTCCATCTACTGCAAGAGAGATCTACATGAACTTTTTAGCTACAAAACATTCTGGGAAGAAAATGGAATTAAGCACTAGTGATGAGTGTAATATAATAATACACCATGGTATTGAGCCAGAAGGAGAATTTTCTAATGAAAAAATAATTGCTCATGTTATGATGTGGATTGATGGAGAACCTGAAAAAACCATCCTCGAAAATGCTGTCTCTTGGAGTGGAAAAAGTTCAAATAAGGGGTTTGTGATAGATGAAACATCATCTGGGAATGGCAAGGAAAATATTTACAAAATTAGAAAATGGAAAAGACCTGTAGCATGAGCAACACTCTTAGTAATATTACTATGGTAGATAAGAATCGGAGAGTTTACAGTGATTCAAGAGTGAGGTTAAGAGATGAAGAGGAGATTCTATTTCACCATGCTCTCAACATCCAGAAAATAAAAAAGGTTGGCGGATGATGGAGAAAGGTAGAGAGCTGATTGATGTTAAGGTGCTAGAGTCCAACATAGAGAAGGCTCCTAGAACCAAATGAGAGCTCTGGTGTGGAACTATAAGGGTGTGGGGAGTCCCTTTACAGTTTTCTGGCTTAAGAATTTATAGAACTCCATATCCCAGACTTGATTTTTCTTTCTAAAATCAAAAAAAAAAAAAAGAGTTTTTTGAATATTATTAAAATGAAAATCAAATATGATGAGTTTTTTGTTGTCAATCCTGGTGGTATAGTAGGTGGTCTAGTTGTCTCTTGCAGAAAATAGCTAAAAGTTATGAAAACATTATTTAGCCCTTTTTCCATTGAACTTCAGATTGAGGACCATATTGATAGAACTACTTAGTGGTGTATCTGTGTCTATGAAAGCTCAGAAGCCTTAAAAAGGAAAGTTCAATGGGAGATTATCACTAGTAGAAAAAACACTTATGGGGGGAGTAGGTAGGTAATTATGGGAGACATGAATGATATCACCTCCACTGAGGAGTATTGGGGAGGTAGGGAAAGAAGTGAGGGTAGTTTTATAGATTTTAGGGATTTTGTTGATCAAAATCAGCTAATTGATATTGGTTTGAGGGGACTCCATGGACTTGGTGTACTAATTGGAATCAAGAGGGACTGGTTAAGGAGAAATTAGATAGGATCCTGGTGTCTAGTGATTGGTGAAATGACCATGATCAAGCTACCTGTAGACATATTGAAAATGAAGCCTCTGATCATTGTATGCTCATACCTGACACAACTTCTACAAGAGAAAAATCCAACAGCAGATTCCATTTTGACAAGAAGTGGTTACAATTTCAGGATGTAGGAGAAATAATAAAAAAGGCTTAGCAGTGTAATCATAGAGGTTTTTGGGCTTTCAGAACTCATTTGAAGATTAAAAGTTGTAGAAGAGCCCTTAAGATCTAGACTAGGAAAGTGAACAGTAACCAACTAAACAAGATCATCTAGATCTGAGCTGAAAAAGGCTCACTCCTTCTGTTTTGTTGAAAGTGTCATGTTTATCATTTTTTCTTGTTCCAAATTTGTCATCTTCAAAAGGTCAAAGCATAATCATTACATCTTTTCTACTTTTATCCTTTGTCTTTTTATGGAGACAAATACTACACCATTAAAAATTTAAATGTTGGAGGATAAAATGAGAAAGATTTAAACAACTATCTCTATCAAAACAATATTACTAATAAGTTGGATTTCCAAAAAATGACAAAATTTTTGGGACGAAGGTTATTAAGGCTTTGAAGGATAGAAAATCTGTTAACAGGAGAGAAAGACTTCAGAAACTCCTTAACCAACTTGAAGAAGCCTATAAGATGAAGGAATCCTATTAGAGTAAAAAAGGCACGATTAAGTAGCTTCAGGATGGGGATAAGAACATCAAAATTTTCCATGCTTGTGTCTCAGCTAGAAGAAGAAGAAGAAATAGAATTTCTACTCTTCAGAAAAATAATGGCCAATGGTAATTATCCTTAAGGAGAAGAGTAAGATGGAACAGGAAATCTCTGAGTATTTTCACAAATTTTCAGTTATTCTCACCCTAAAAATTTTGAGGAAATACTCAGAGGCATCCCACAAACAATTACTAGTCAAATGAACAGTAAGCTTACCAAGCCTGTCATTGAAAGGAGGTTGAAGAGGCAGTATTCTCTATGGATCCCAACAAATCCCCAGGACCAGATAGTGTGACTCCCCTTTTTTTTTCCAAAGTTTTTGGCATATTGTTAAAATTGACGTGGTTAAATCTGTTCAAAATTTTTTTTGCATCTGGTCATATTTTGCATGCTTTGAATGAAACTGTGATAACCTTAATTCCAAAAGAAATGCTTTTTATCTTATTCCCATTTCAGACCCATCAGTCTTTGTAATGTTATTCACAAAATCATCTCCAAAGTCATTGTCAATAGGTTCAAGATTGTTTTGCATTATTGCATTAGTCATTTTCAATCAGCCTTTGTCCCTATTAGGCAAACCTTAGATAAGCTATGTAGTGATAGATCATGAGCTTGTTCACTTTCTTAACAATAAAATATCAGGGAAATATGGTTTTATGGCAATAAATTTGGATGTGTCTGAGACCTATGACAGGGTTGAGTGGACTCTCCTTGCTAAAGTTATGGAAAAGATGGGTTTTTGTTCTCAATGGATCAACTAGATTCTTAAATTCATTTCTTCAATGTCTTATTATTTTAACATTAATGGAGAGAAAAAAGGTAATATTATCTCCTCTAGAGGCATTAGGCAAGGAGATTCCTTATCCCCTTACCTCTTTTTGATATGTCCTGAAGGCTTAACAAGTTTGTTGAAACAAGCTGAGGACCAAGGAAGGATCATTGGCATTAGAATTTCTTAGAATGGACCTATTATTTCACATTTACTTTTTCCAGATGACTCACTATTTTTTCATAAAGCAAGAAAGAGAGAAGCGGTGGAAGTTATGAAGATTTTGGAATGCTATGGGAGTGCATCAGGCCAAATCATCAACCATAATCTAGAAAAATCCTCAGTATTTTTTAGTAAAAACACTAGAGGAGATACAAAGTAGCAAATTCTAAGCATTCTGAACAACATGAGAATGGTAAGGTAGAACAAATATTGGGGACTCCCTATGGTTATTGGCGAAATTAAGAAACATATCTTTGCTTTTGTGAAGGATGGGGTCAAAACAAAATGCATGATTGGAAGGGAAAACTGTTGAACCAAGTTGGGAAAGAAGTTCTTCTAAAATCTGTGATTGCTGCAAATCCAACCTACACAATGTCTTGCTTTAGGATGCCCAAATCTTGGTGTAAAGAAATCTATTGAGAAATGGCAAATTCCTGGTGGGGACGAAAACAAGAAGAGAAGATGGTTCACTAAATAAGCTAGAGAAAACTCACACATACCGAAAGAGATGGGGGCTAGGATTTAGGGATATTTATGAGTATAATACAGCTCTTTTGGCCAAACGGTTGTAGAGAATCATCATTAAACCAAATTTAAAGATAAGCAAGGTCAGACTAGACTGAGGGGAATCTATTTTAAGGGTGGTTCTATCTAGGAAACTAAAGAAAGAAGACGATACTCTTGGGTCTGGAGAAGTCCGTTAAGTGCTAGAGGTTTGAGCTGGGACCAGGAAAAGAGCAGGTGATGGAAAACATATAGATATTTGGAGATATTGGTGGCAAGCAAATGAAAAGGATCGTAGAATTCACTCTGCTAAACCAAACAACCACCAACTACGTAATGTAAATCAGTTGATGTTGAATGGTGAATGGAATGAGGAATTGTTGAATAGCCTATTCTCTAACTCAGAAAAAAAAAGAGATTATACTACTGCCGATTCGCCAGTATGGGGGAAAATATAAACTGTATTGGATACACTTAGCTTCAGGGGTTTATACTATAAAATCTGGTTATGGATTGGCTAAATTAGAACTTCAGAGAGAAAAAGGAAACCAACATGAGAGTAGGTTCAGTCTGGAGATTTGTTTGGGGCTTGGATATGAAATACAAATTAAAACATTGGAAGTCTATCCCATAGAAATGTTGCCGTGGTACTCTACCTAAAAATGAGGTGATCAGAACTAGAACTAGAAGATGAGACCTTTTGTGCAAATGTTGTTGTGAGCAAAGTGAAACCATAGAGCATCTGTTTGTTCATTGTAGAAAAGCTGAATATATATGGAAAATGGCTCCAGTTAGTTGGGATGGTTTGAGGGATTTCCAACACAACTTCTAGCTTTGGTGGAGAGTATCATAGGAGTGGCTTCAAGAAAAAAATGGAAAGAAACACATCTTCTTTATAGTAAATCTCCTACGAAAAATATGGAAAGCAAGAAATGAAACTCAGTTCAAGGATAATTGTAAAGAACCTGGACATGCATGTAACAAGGAAAAAGTTGAATGGAAAGAGTTTGAGGAAGAAAATCTGCAAAGTATAAATCAAGAAAGAGGTAGACAGAACCAGTTGGGAGGAGTTCAGGAATTAGAAGCCACCAAATGGAAGAATGATAATTATCAACACTGATGCTGCTATCTTAATAACTCAGCTGGGAAAACTGGTTGGGGCATTGTTGCCTTATACTCTTGCCATTCTACTATTTCAAGACTAGGGCCATGTATAAGAGACAGGTCTGTCTCTTATACACATCTAGATGTGTATAAGAGACAGGCATATAACTTAATTCATAAAGAAGATTCAATAAGAAACTTTCATACAGACTCTAAATCCTTCTGGATGACATTTGCAAAGTTATACTTAACATGATGTAGATTAGGGGTGTGTGTTACATGACATAGCTAGCTTTAGAAACTATTTTATGAGTGTTGCTTTTCCTTTATTCATGGGGAAGGAAACCATGTTAGTTACAACTTAGCAAGGTTTGCTATAAACTTGTGTATGGATGTAAAGTAAAAAGACTATTTTTCCCTCTGGCTTTTTAGCCAGAGTTGATAGGGAGGGCAGTTGCCCAGCTTTGTAAGTACTTTTGGTGAAATAGAAATTAACTTTTGGCAACAAAAAAAAAAAAGAAAATCATTACTTTTGATATTGAGGCTGAATTTCCCATGCTGGACTTGATTTTTTCATCTGCAATTTTGTCAATTTTGATTTTGTTTGGGGTAATATGGTTATTTGGTGGTTGGAGCTTTGTTTTTTCCTCCTCTTGCTTCCTTCAGCCGACAACTACTGCGGGTGCATTTGGTTGGATGTAAAATGTTTTCCTGAGGACAATATTTTTTCTTGGAAAAAAATTACATGAAAAGTCCATTTTATATACAATTTTTCAGTGTTTAATTGATAAAATAAAAATATAATGAAATCTTTGAGGTTTTTCATCCTTAATTGTATAAATATGAATTAAAAAGACTTGTAACAATTATAATAAATACTTTAGAAGTGATTTTTTTCAAATTTAAGGGATAATTTCAAAACCTCCCTTGAGGTTTAGGCTAAGATCACTTAGCACCCTCAACTCACAGTTTCATAAATGCCATGCAAAATATGTAAGTAAGACCAAAATTTGGTATGAAATGACAATCGTACTTCCTTTGTTCTTTCTTTATAACAAAAAAGGTAGTTTCAAAACCTCTTCTAAGGTTTCTAATAATTTCACTTGGTACCCTTTAGTCTTTTAACAATTTTTTTGTCAACTTATTTGCAAAAATATATGTGAGTTATTGTGCTTAGTTGTATTTGTTTAACTTTTTCTGAATACGTGTAAACGCACAATATTTTTATAGAAATTGATATTTTGTATGGTTAATCACAAAATCATAAACTAAAAAAAACATTGAAATATAGTTTTTGATAAAAAAAAAAATTGTCAACATACTTAAAAAAATTAAAGAGTCCAACGGTATAAAATTACTCTGTGATAGTTTCAATAAAAAAATAGAAAGATTAGAAATAAACTAGATACTATAATAAAAATGTGGTTTATATTTTGTTTTGGAAATCACAAATTCATAAAGCAAAAAAAAAAAAAAAATGTATTCTCTTATTTAATTTTTACACATCTAGCTTATTTATAAAAATATGTGCACATTAATTTGTATATATCATCCAATTAAATAAAAATTTAAATATGTAAAAACACTCTATATACTATAATAAAAGAAATCTAATTGGTATTTTTTATTTTAGAAAATCACAAGCTCATAAATTAAAAAAGTAACACATATTCTTTTATGATATTAATAGAGAAAGAACATAAAATATTGCATCCCAATTATTTTATAATAATGTCATTTAAAACCTCCAAATTTCTTTTTTCCAATGTTACACCAAATTAATTTTTCATATTAGGGTTAAAATTGGAGTCAAAATTGATTCTTTCTCTCCTAAAATGATATTTTAATCATCTAGGTTGAAATTGTTACAACATATATAAAGTTACGGCATGTTTTTGAGATTTTTAAAAGTTTTGGGATACTATGTGATATTAGCGTAAACCTCAAGGGAGTCAATGAAATTATCTCCAAATTCAAATCATAATATAATGTAGTGATAAAATAAGTATAATGTTATACTATTGTGGGACCTGCAATGAAGAGAAAATGAATAAATGACAACAATTGAAAATGAAAATAAATTTAATGAATGAAGTATAAAAGTAAGTATTTAAAATTTAATATCATTCTTGAACTACTCAAAAAATAACTTAAACTCAAAAATTTCTTAAATTATTTTTAACTAAATAGAGAAAAACTAAAAAATATTTTAAACCGAAAAAATTAGTAGGAACCTGATTGTGGAATTTGTTAATTAACTTTCTTTATGATTGCAAGTCGTTGTGCTGTCTTTCATGCAATATAGTTTACTAGGATAATATTCTTGTATTTTTAATAACATGAGTATAGGTGTTCATTCAATCGGTGTTCGACTCTTTGATTTGTTTGACTTGACTTATTTGACTTTCGACTTAAAAATTTTAAAGTCAAAGTCAAATTATATAAATCCAAAGTTAATTAAAGTCATGTGGTTTAAATTTGACTTGTTAAACCGATAAGTCAAACATTTAATCTTCTTCCATTCTATAGTCTAATTCCAAAATTTAGTACATTATTCTCACAAATCTACACATTCTACAAATTCAAAATATAAGTTCATGGATAATAATAAAAAAAAAACATAACTAAACATAACTAACAGATGTAGTTGTAGTCTTGTAGAACTTATTTGATTAGGATTAGGTTTTAAACTTTCTTTCTTTTCTATTTTTCATTTTTTATTTTTTTTTGTAAAGTAGTTTTACTTTTCTTATATTATATTTATGTATATCTTTATCAAGTACCTTTTTTTTTAATTATTTTAATTTTCACATTATCATCCACATTATCATATTTGTATAATGTATGTACAAAAATATAATTCATAATATATTATATATACAAGTTTCAAATAGATTATATGTTTAAATTTACATACATATATCTTTGTATGTATACTATATATATACACACACATGTTAGAAATTTTAATATATGAATGTATATTAATGTATATAGTATATATTCATATTAAAATTAATTCACAAAGTCACAAATTTAGAACCAAGTACCAAAATCAATTCATATGTTAGAAAAAATCTTATTGAATCTTCAACCCCAATTAAGTTATATGCTATAAATATATAGGAATATATATGATTACTTAACTCTATCTATATTAATAGCAGATTAGTAATGCATTTAATATACTTGTTGTAGTAACAATGTTATACTAATAAGTTATGTAGTATAACTGTATAAGTATAAAAACTAGACGTTATGTAAAACATATTTTTATTACAATTAAGAATTATACAAATTTTAGTATATGAACATAAGAATATGTATGTGTGTGTACAAACATGTGTGTGTATGTATGTATATATATGTGTGTGTGTGTGTGTATATATATATATATTAATAAATGCTTAAGTATATATAATCACTTAACTCTAGTATCTATATTTATTAAAAGGAAATTAATGATTCATTTAATTAGTTATTGAAACAATAGTGTTACATTATTAAGTTGTACACGTATATTAATGTATAAGTAAAATTGTACATAATACCAACAATTATACAAATAGAAAGATATTTAACTATTAAGAAAAAAAATATATATTATCAAATTATTAAAATCTTTAATTATTAAGAATTAAGAATATTATGGCTAAAATATTATGTATACAAATATATTAATATATTCTGATTGTAGATGTAGACCACACACATATATATATATATAGTTCGACTTATTTGATTGGTATTTACCGTCAAAATCGAACGACTTGTTCAACCGGTGTACTAGTTAATTTGTATATCAGTATTCGACTGGTAGTTTGACTTGAAAGTTAAAGTCAAAGTCGACTCGAGAAATCGTTTTGTTAATTTGATTTCGAGTTAAAATCGATCGAACAAGTCAAGTTAAAATTTTTTTCGATTTGACAAATTTGAATTGATTGACTTTTAAAGACCCATGAGCATTACTGGGCAAAGAGTTTTACCATGCATTGCATGGTTCATGCCTGTTAGCTTCCGTATCATTTTACGATGTTGGCTTGGGAAATTAGATAGAAAGGATCCCTACAGGAAGTAGGAATTGTCAAAGACAAAAGGGTGTCAAACTGGAAATTTGGTTGGGCCTTCGGAATCCTGGTAGGTTGAATAGTGATTATGCATCCTCGTTAATTTGAGAAATACATAAACAAAAAAAAAATGCAAAATAAAGTATCACTTTTTTTTAGTTTACCACGTTGACTATATATTCAAATATACAATTAGGAGTGTGCATCAATTAACCGATCGGTTAATTGGTCAAATATTTCGATCAAAATTTGAAAATGAGTTCTAAAATTGTTAATAAATTTTAATTTCATTATTAAATTCAGACATAAAATTAGATGTGTATAAGAGACATTATATTCGGAAATTATGTCTCAAATTCGATTAATGCATTCGCCAATTGAGTCCATTAACATTAGACTGAAATCCTTTACGAAAACTAAAAAGAAATTTAAAACAAAATCCAACAATAATAAAATAGTCATAATTTCATTTCTTGTGGATAAAACTAAAAAGACAAAAAGAAAATTCTGCAAAAAATTTAGCACATTCAGGTCTAGAATCACAATTATTACATAATAAACATTTAGCATAACACAACATTCAAAAGGCACAAATAAATTTTATGACCATAGAAACTATATGTCTATAATATTATTAAAACTATACTATATTTAAATGAGTGTAATGTTTTCTTAATTAATACACACACACATATGCACACTACTGTGTGATTCAGACTAATTATAACTACATACACATTACTACATACATACTGTTAACTATATACATTAATACATAAAAGGTGTGACTAATAGTGACTATATATAAATATGAGTAATGTACAATCGTTTTAAAACTATAAATTAATGTTTCATTTTGCATTCGTAGTTTATATAGAAAGCGATAAGTCTATAATATTATAAAACTATACTATATTTTATATGAATGCAATATTTCATTATGTAGACAAATATACATAAGTGTGTGTGTGTTTATTGTGTGATTACACTAATTATGACTACATACACATTAATATGAATATACTAATAACTTTATTATATGTACATTACTACATATAAAGTGTGACTAATACTAATTGTATATAAACATGACTAATATATAATCATTTTAAAACTAAAAGTTAGTATTTCATTTTGGATTTGTAGTTTATATAAAAGACTATAAGTCTATAATATTAGTAAAACTATACTATATATAAATGAATGTAATGCTTTCTTAAAATTTTATATACATAATTCTATATATATACGTGTGTACATATATAATATTATTTATGTGACTATATATGTATTCTTAAGTAAAATTAAAGCATTAATTTGTAAGACTATATTGTGTAAAAGATATATGTATTTAAAAAGAAGAAAAATAGATGCGTTTCAATTAATTTTTGGTGGCAGATGTTATATAGTTCATTCTTGAAAGAGATCTAGAATCCAATACTCTTTGTCTATATTTTTTGCACTGGAGTTACTTTACTTATCTATTATTGCAAATTCAGTTAACGAAATCAGTTAATTGGTTAACCAATATCGTTTACAGAATTCTGAAATCGAAATTTGGTTAATTTTGAACTGGAAAAGCCAGTTTCGGTTTCGTACCCATTTTCAAATTCCAGAATTCGATCGGACCCATTAACCGACCAAATTTTGATTAACTAATTTTGAAATTTCAATTTGGAATTAAAATTAGTCGTGAATTTGGTTAACCAAATTCCTACACACTCCTATATAAAATATGATAAAATCCTTCAAAATAAAAGGGAAAAATTCAGGACAATATTTCATGACTTCTTCTGTAGTCATCTAGGTAAAACGTTCAATCAAAATACTTCGCATAACTTCTAAACTATGTAAAAGATAAAAGATGCCAATTGGAGGAGATGGAAGAAATTAATCCTTTTATAGTTTGCATTTTTTCAGTAAATAAAACTGTAAAATGTTAGATTTTTCTATGTGGATAAAGCACATGCAGTATGGGGGAATTCTACAGTCCGTTTTAAGGAACTGTCGCACCCCCCCATGACTCGCGGTCTGGCCGGCACCTTTGGGACCGGCACCGTCGCCATGTGGTGCTCGTGAAATAGGTGATTAAATGCATATATCTTATTTACTATTACAAACATAAATTACCTACTTACTTTTACCAATTTAAATGAATCACCTATTTACTATTACATAACGGGGCTTTAAATGCGACTATGAATTGTACAAAAATAATCTAAGCTAGGGAACACAGGATTGGAGTCGCCACCCGGTGTGTTGGTGCGCCGGGACACAAAATACATCAAAATTTAAAGAAAAAATAAACCCTAGTCTAGATTGACTCCTGGTATTTAATTCAAGAAACATGAGTTCGGGAATCCTGTTGTAAAATGGGAAGGTTTGGGATAGATTTGAATTTCCCTCGGCACCCACTTTACCCGGCATTGGACCGGTTGCATGATTTTATCGTGTTTCCCTTTTCAATTTTAGTATTCATTATTGCCGACTTTGTAGCGTACGTGTGCTTAAGATAGTTTAAAAGTAATAAAATATGTACATATTAATGAGGAAATGAAAATAAAATTGAAAAGGGATTCAAATATTTAATGTCTAGTCGTGCAACTAAACAAAATTTGAGGACAGAAGAGTAAATTCACATCATTTAACAAGTAAGAAAAAGCATAAATATTATATCGAGACCAACAAACATAAAAAATAAAGCACAAATCATCACAAAAGAAACTCATCGAAAAATATGTGAAAAATCAGAGCCTATTTACAATTTAATACCCATAAGAGCAAAACGATAATTTCACAATCAAAGGGTAATTAAACATATTAAAATGTCAAACAAAAATCAAATTAAATTTTGGTGATTATTGTCATTAAAAATTTAACTTAGAAGAAAGAATTTAAAAAAAAAAAAAAAACGAAAATTAAGTCATAAATAATGTAAAAATAGTAAGATAAGCATTTTGTCACCAAAACAATCGATTCAAAAGCTCATTTAACTCACCTCAACCTCAGCAATGTGGTGGAATTGGTTATGCATGGCTTGGAGTGCGTTTGAGCCGAATTTGCTTTCGGCACCTCCAAGCTTCCGGTTGATGAACCGGCCTTCTTCCACCACGTTTTTCACCCATCAGATGAATGATTTTGCTTAAGCTTTAGAGAGAAGTTGTAGTACCAGGTACCCTCTACAACTTTTATTCTTTGAGTTTAGTCTAATTCTTTTCGATCGCTTGGAATCTTGGCTCAAAGTTGACTGTCTGGAAAATTTTTCGCAGATTTTCTTGGCCACCAGCCTGATTATACCACGTTTTTGACCCTCAAAATGAAGGATTTTACTTCAGATTTACAAAGATAAGTTGTAGTTCCAGGTACTCTCTACAACTTTTCTTCTTTGAGTTTAGTCTAATTACTTTTTGATCGTTTGGAATTTTCGCTCAAAGTTGGCTGTCTGGAAAATTTTCCAGACTTTGAAAATTTCTCTTTTTTCTGCAGATTTTCTTGGCCACTAGCCTGATTCTACCACGTTTTTTACCCTCCAAATGAATGATTTTGCTTGAGCTTTACAAAGAGAAATTGTAGTTCCAGGTACTCTCTACAACTTTTCTTCTTTGAGTTTAGTCTAATTACATTTTGATCGTTTGGAATTTTCGCTGAAATTTGGCTGTCTGGAAAATTTTCCAGACTTAGAAAATTTTCTCTCTTTTCTTTTCTGTAGAAATTTCGTCCCCCCTTCTTTAGACTGATTTTTTTGCTCTTTAAAGAGGTGGATTGAGTGTAAAAATGGTCAAAAACCATACCTTGTCATGTTGGGAGTATGGGGCATCTGAAATTTGGTGAGAATGGGTGAAAAAACGCAGAGAAAAACGTGGCCAAAACATCTCTTATTCACGCTGAACTTTTTTTTTTGAAAAATCTAAAAACTTAATAATATTAAAACTCATTCTTTGTATTTCAAAAATGCATAAAACAGATAATAATTGAACACCATAAGACAAATTAAGAGGGAATTAAAGGATAAATTAAGAGGAAATCAAAGAGCAGGTTAAAAAGAAATTAAAAAAAAAATTTGAGAGTCAAATTAAAAGGAAAATAGGGGAGAACTTAAGGGACAAAAATAAGTGTCTACAGGAACCATTACCTTGGCTTTAAGAACTTGTACGGTACAAGTTTTTAAAGCATATAGTGTTGTACTATATAATCCCTTAAAATACAAGAAAATCGCTCCTTAAAAGAAACTGTAAAATTTTTCGATAGTATGTGACCACCATTTCTTTAAACATAAGGTGCCCAAACGATGGGGTTGGATAACAAAATAAAAATGGAGTTTAAATTAACAAAAAGTGTATTAATTTCAACACTTAATGTTTTCAACCGTCAGGTGAACTAGAATTTGATTTATAAGTACCTTAATGTGCCACTAAAATATATGTTAATGGTCTACTCCGATTCTAAAGAGTAAGGATAACTTATGTTACTACCAAATTTTTTATTATCAAAAAATAAGGTGCCCATAAATATATCTCTCGTATTTGATATATTTTTTTCAGTGTCTATCATGTGATGCAAGAGTTGTTAATTCATAATATTATGAATTTCAATTAGCTTATCAATTTTTTGGTAATGACATTTTCTAAATTCTTCAAGTTTCTCAATCTATGAACAATCTCATGATACTAGTTAGTCATAATATTATTTTTTTTAAGTGTCATATTATTAGTTGAGTTACGAAATTTCTTTTAATGCTTTCGTGATCATATTTGTGTACTTATTGAGTTAAAAAAAAAAGCACAAAGGAGTTTTCTTTAGGTGAGGATGGATTGTTTCACCAGAAAATAAAAAGAAAAAGGTGGGGATAGATATTGCATGGCAATTTTTTCTTTTAGGGCAAAAAACTACATAGTTATGTTTTTACTAAATTATTACCAAGGTATGTTTTTGTCACTAAATAATTTTAAAGGAAACTACAAATAAGGTAATTAAACTAGTTAGAAGATTCATTTTAGTTCATCAAAATATTAATTTTGTAATTTTGGTCATCGAACTCTAAACGGGATTGAATTTGAATCATCCCGTCAAGTTCAAGAGTTACTACAAACAAAAAGTTATTTTTTAGAGGGTAAAATTGTCAAACACTTTAATAAAATAAAATTGGGGGGCCAAAGCAGAAAAGAGAAAAATATATTTTGCAAGAATACCATCTGATTGTAGTTGGACTTCGGTAAAAATTTTTGAATCAAGTGATAATGTTAGAAATTTATGATCTAGTATGATGATTTCACACACAGGAGGCGTCATGGTTCCTTTTGCATTGAAGCAGTTAAGCACAGTGGATTGCAAATCTATTGTATCAAATATGTTTCCTTAAATTATGATTTTACGGGAGCTAGATGTTGAAAATGGATTAAATAGAATGTCATAAATAAGAGATTTCAAGAAATGGGGTAAAAGAAGACTATCGAGCCTATCCCTTATCCACCACCACCCACATCTCGATACAGGGAAACTGGGAACGGGTGAGGAGGCTGAGTCACTGGTGTCGTTAGCTGCTGGCGAGGAGGGTCATGGGATGGTGGTAGGGAAGGAACCGGAAGATTGGAGGGTGCTAGAAATGTATAAGCTCTCAGAGCATTATAAGGAGTCAAACCTCTGTCTCTTATCACATCTCTTTTGTATAAGAGACTCTTATTTGTTTTTTGGTTCTCTTCCACATTATTAACCTGAAAAAAATAATTTTTTGCAAGAATAGTTTAGTACTTCACAGGAAGTTTGTTGTGGCTCCTAATACAAATCACAAAGAACACAACAGAAAGGAAGAGAAGGAAAAAAAAAAAAAAGGAACAAAATCTAATCTTTTATTAACAAAGAGATTATTACATCCCTCTTAATACAAAGTCATGTATAGGCTAGGAATCTAACAAATTAGAACTACCCTTCAGACTAATTACAAGTTGGAAAGTGGTAACAGAAACAATACGAACTTATGATCGAAAAGATTATTGGAATATCTCCTAAAAATCCAATTAATAGAATTAAAAAAAAAAACATTTTAACCAACACATAACCCTTTATAGCTCCACCTCCATAGTTGGTTGACTTGGTTCCTCCAGTTCCCTCTTAAAAATTTCCAGTACTCCTAATATGGTTACTAATACCATAAGAGTAGTGAAAGTTGTAAGTGCAAACTGCACCCTCTGACCTGTCAGTTTTCATTTCTTTGAATAGGACAAACTTACAAGCATTGCATGAATAGCACATAACATAATTCTTTGTTTCCCAAACAAAGCAATCAGGATTGGACATTGTTTCATTAATTTTGCACTCTGTTGGCTTCTTGCAACAACCGTCCAACGCTGAAAAACTATTACAGAATTTTCTCCACCATACATTACTCGACTGGAAACCACATATCTCTAGTTTCCAGTTCTTTACCCACCTGTGCTCAGAGGGACTAAACAAACTCCGAAAAATATTGTTATGACCACGAGGCCAAAAGGCTCTTTAAAGAGGTGGATTGAGTGTAAAAATGGTCAAAGACCATACCTTGTCATGTTGGGAGTATGGGGCATCTGAAATTTGGTGAGAATGGGTGAAAAAATGCAGAAAAAAATGTGGCCAAAACAGCTCTGTCGAGCTGACTGTTCGGCTCGTGAACAGTACGCGCGGTACTGTTCACGCGCTGAATTTTTTTTTTTTTTTGAAAAATCTAAAAACTTAATAATATTAAAACTCATTCTTTGTATTTCAAAAATGCATAAAACACATAATAATTAAACACCATAAGACAAATTAAGAGGGAATTAAAGGATAAATTAAGAGAAAATCAAAGAGCAGGTTAAAAAGAAATTAAAAGGAAAATTAAAAAGAAAATTGAGAGTCAAATTAAAAAGAAAATAGGGGAGAACTTAAGGGACAAAAATAAGTGTCCACAGCTTGCCCCTCTTTGCCTCTCCCCGGAGTGTCGAAGAGGATCGAAGAAACTCTAGGCAAATATTTTAGACACCGCATGACTGGATGATTCCAATTGATGGGGTAATTGCCACATGTCAACATTCATGCTCATGAGGTCATGGAAGAGGAAATTCACCATCTTGACAAACACACCGGGGAGATTACGTCTATCTATTCATCCAGAGCGGAAAAGTCTTCATTGGGGGAAAGAAGTGAATAAAAAGATGCCCAGTGAAATGAACCATAAGAGACATAAATGAAATTTGGAAACAAGAATGAAATCCCGATCTGGTGTTTTTCGGGAGCACAAGGATTTAGAATGAAAAGTAACTGTGAATGACAAAAAAAACTAACTTGCCATAACATGCAAACGCCACTGGTGATGAAACTCAGCAAACAATGTGAATTAAAAGCCCGACTTTGTACCATCAAGGCAAGGGTATGTAAACACAAATGAACACCCGACTTTATGTCATCGGGGTAAAGACATGTAAATTAAAATGAAAACCCAGACTTTGTGTCATCGAGGTAACAAGAGTGAAATGAAAACCCACATGGTGAGTTTCTCGGGTGATGCAAACTTGAAATGAAAGCCAAAATTCATTTATCGTTTGATGCAGAAATGCAAACCTGAAATTCGTTTATCAGGTTAATAGAACAGGTTAATAGACTGGAAACCCGAAATTCGTTTATCAGGAATTAAAATGCAAACTTGAAATTTGTTTATCAGGTTATGAAAATGGAAATGAGAACCCAAAATTTGTTTATTAGGTTAAAATGCAAACCTGAAATTCATTTATCAGGTTAATGAAGATGGAAATGAGAACCCGAAAATGCTTTATCTGGTGACAATGTAAACCTGAAATTTGTTTATCAGGTTTAATTGGAGATGGAAATGAGAAACAAATTTGTTTATGTGATTCATCACCCGATAAACGAATTTTGGGTTTCCATCAGGTTAATGAACCTGATAACCCGAAATTCATTTATCAGGTTAATAGAATGGAAACCCGAAATTCGTTTATCATATACAGGGATGAAAATGCAAACATGAAATTCGTTTATCAGGTTAATGAAGATGAAATGAGAACCCGAAATTCGTTTATCGGGTGAAAATGCAAACCTGAAATTCGTTTATCAGGTTAATGGAGATGGAAATGAGAACCAAAAATTCGTTTATCGGGTGATGCATAAATACAAACCTGAAATTCGTTTATCAGGTTAATGAAAATGGAAACCCAAAATTCGTTTATTGGGGATGAAAATGCAACCCTGAAATTCGTTTATCAGGTTAATAGAATGGAAACCCAAAATTCGTTTATCGGGGATGAAAATACAAACCTGAAATTCTTTTATCAAGTTAATAGAATGGAAACCTGAAATTCGTTTATCGGGTGAAAATGTAAATCTGAAATTCGTTTATTAGGTTAATGAAAATGGAAGTGAGAACCCAAAATTCATTTATCGGGTGAAAATGCAAACCTGAAATTCGTTTATCAGGTAATGGAGATGGAAATGAGAACCCGAAATTCGTTTATTTCGGGTGATGCAGAAATACAAACCTGAAATTCGTTTATCAGGTTAATGAAAATGGAAACCTGAAATTCGTTTATTGGGGATGAAAATGCAAACCTGAAATTCGTCATTTTATCAGGTTAATAGAAAGGAAACCCGAAATTCGTTTATCGGGGATGAAAAGAAATTAAGAGTTAATAGAATGGAAACCCGAAATTCATTTACCAGGGATGAAAATGTAAACTTGAAATTCGTTTATCAGGTTAATAGAATGGAAACCCGAAATTAGTTTATCGGGGATGAAAATGCAAACCTGAAATTCGTTTATCAGGTTATGAAAGTGGAAATGAGAATCCAAAATTCGTTTATCGGGTGAAAATGCAAACCTGAAATTTATTTATCAGGTTAATGAAGATGGAAATAAGAACCTGAAATTCGTTTATCTGGCGAAAATGCAAACCTAAAATTCGTTTATCAGGTTAATGGAGATGAAAATGAGAACCCGAAATTCGTTTATCGGGTGATGCAGAAATGCAGACCTGAAATTCGTTTATCAGGTTATGAAAATGGAAATGAGAACCCGAAATTCATTTATCGAGAGATTCAGAAATGCAAACCTGAAATTCGTTTATCAGGTTAATAGAATGGAAACCCGAAATTCGTTTATCTGGGATGAAAATGCAAACCTGAAATTCTTTTATCAGGTTAATAGAATGGAAACCCGAAATTCGTTTATTGGGGATGAAAATGCAAACCTGACATTCGTTTATCAGGTTATGAAAATGGAAATGAGAACCCGAAATTCATTTATCGGGTGAAAATGCAAACCTGAAATTTGTTTATCAGGTTAATGAAAAATGGAAATGAGAACCCGAAATTCGTTTATCGGGTAACATGCAATAAGTATGATACATACACGGAGCCATGTCATCGGGCTTACCCATGAAATGAAGTGTAAAAGGCAATTAGTAGTTAACCCTAATCATGACTGGATTGTAAATTAGGACATTAAGCCTTAAACAGTAAATGACTGCATTATTTATCCAACTGAGAGGTTTGACTGGGAACTCAGTGTACCATCTCACAAGTAGCGATCACCTGTGAGGTTGATTGCTTCATTAGGGGTTGGCGTGAATCACCCCTTTCAAAATGGGAAGAAAAAACCGTTGGGTATCAAGACAGCTCTCAGGATTAGTGTATCCCTTGTTGTTTATGAAGGATATCCAATCAATAAAAATTTGCCCCAGTGTCGTGGATTTTTCATGTACCTGCAGGAACTCAAAACAATGCGATATCAAGCAAAGAAAACTCGAATTGGTCAATGCCAAAACATACAAAATGTCAATCTTAGCAAACATTACTATAGCAAGGTGACCGAGCCCGCTAAGAGCTGCCTACGTATCCCACCACAGGAATCAGGTCGAACGTAGTTCAATTAAACAGACGGTTTTCACATATTTGACAACTAAAACATCAACGAGAAGAAGAACAACTACAAACAAACTAAATGGTAGCATGTGAGTTCGATAGAAGTACATGAATAAATAATACAGCTTTGCGGCACATGGGAGCAATCTTAGAAAAAATTGTGCCATCACCGTATTAACACCGCTTTGACTTTCATTCCAAGTGATTTGGACCCGATCAAGAAATGCTTTGGATCTATCAGATACGTGCCTTTTAAAGGCCAATAAATGTGTTTAGAGAACGACATAGAGGCAACCAATAAGCCTAACTTCGGTCAACAAATTTCAGTTTAACACTTTCCCAAACTTGGACCCAGAGAAGTCGTCAACCAGACTTTGACCATTTGCTCAGTTTACCCCTTCCTCAGCGCATTTTCAAGTTTTCACTAAGGTTTCCCTCTCTTTTATTATTATTATTTTTTTTTTTGCATTTTTTTTTCGCACACTCTCTTTTTGCCTAGGCCATCCCGTAGGGTTTTCAACCAAGCCTCTCTTTTTCTCTTTTTTTTTTTTTTAAATAAAGATGCCCTTTCTGGGTTTTCACCTATGAGGTCCAAGTAAACGGCAATGTGTGGGAGTAAATGGAAGACGTCTGGCTAAGTAATCGCTACCCTTTTCCAATGCATGCGAACTTTAGTTTTCAAAGTTTTTCGGCATCAGTAAGGCTGCCTTCCCTATAATTGGGATAGACATGTTAACATCAAATGTCGAGACCGCACAAACTGCTCCCTTTAAGCCTATGCAGAACTTAGGATAGTTAGGGTCAAAATGGGTTAAGTCGTGTGATTGGTAAAGATTGGGATTATCTTAACAAAAACTTGCCTCATTTAAGATGGGCGCTTTGGTTGGAAAGAACATAGCTCTGTCTCTTATAAGATCGGGATGTGATCTAAGAAAAATTGGTTATGTCCCTTATCTAAAAGAATGATGCTGTAAAGCTTTGGGCTGAGAGTCTTACTTGAAGGCAACTGACTGAATTGGGGAAATAGATTTGAAAAAAAATTGCCCCAGTTTTATTATAACAAACTGAGTTTTGTTGGTCATTTGTTTTGGTCAGCCTCTCAAACTTTCTTTTTTTTTTTTTTTGTTTTTTTTTTGTTTTGTTTTTGTTTTTTTGTTTTTTGGTTTTTTTGCCACCCAAAACAACAATTTGCCCCAACTTTTTTTTACAGTAAAGGATAGGGACAAAGCACAATTGAAACGAAAGATAGGTAAATAAAGAGAAGAGATATAAAAGAATGGAGGACTTTCTAAGATTGAAAAAAAAAACAAAAAAAAAAAAAAAAAGAAAGTTTGAGAGGCTGACCAAAACAAATGACCAACTGCCAAATCAGATGAAATTTTTTTTGACAATGTCCACATTTATCGGTTGGGGGAAAACCTGTCCATCCATCTCCGTAAGGATAAGAGCTTCTCCTGATAATACTTTGTATACAATGAATGGACCTTGTCATTTAGGAGCAAACTTGCCCTTTGCTTCGTCTTGTATTGGCAATATGCGTTTCAAGACTAGATCGCCAGCCTGAAAATGTCTGGGCTTGACTTTCTTGTTGTAAACTCAGGCCATGTTCATTTTTGGCCGTAGATGGTGGAATTCCGATGCTTAATCTTGAATTAGGCAAAAAGACAATCTTTCATGTCATTGTTCAGGTAAACTTGGCTCTTATCAATAACCAATGTATCCTAGATCCCAAAGCGGCAAATGATGTTCTTTGATCTTTAAGCTCATGTTCGGCTTAAACTTCCTTAGTTTCTGCCTTACAGGCGGGCATTTAGGATTGGTGGGGAGTTTGTGAACCACGACATCTGTTGAAATGCCAGGCATATCGTCATAAGACCAGGCAAAGACGTCTTGGAACAAAATCAAAAATTCTATCATCTCTTTCCTCTGCCCTCTAGTCAAATGTATGCTGATTTTAACCTCTCTTACGTCCATGTCTGTCCCAATGTTTACCGTTTCTGTTTCTTCCAAGTTAGGCTTTGGTTTTTCCTCGTGTCGCCCGAATTCATTTTCAATATCACACTCGTCCTCACCACTCTCACACTGTGTAAAATCAAGGTCGGGTGTGATATCGAAATTGCACTCATTGACCTCATAAACTGTAGTATCCGAAGGATCAAAAGCATTGATTTTGGGCCATCTGGGAAAATAAATAAAGCATGAAATGAAAGAAAACAAAATGAGCTAAAACACCTTGAAGAAAAAGTTCTCATTAATCGAAGATTTGTACGAGTGCTCCTAGAAAACATAAACTTAACATTCATTGGCCATCCTATAAAAATCAATTGTCTTCAGAATTCACCTCCAAAACAGATGAATAAGATTAATCATGAAGGCAATATCATGATTGTACTGCCTTACTAATCAAATTGTTTTCAAGATTCATTTCCAAAACAGATGAATGAGATGAATCATGAATACAATGCTGTGAATGCACCTACTTCTTGACTAGATGGCATAAACAAAATGACTTAAGAAGTACAAAACATGCTTACAAAGATGAAATTAAAAGGAGCAAAACTAAAAACAATATCCTTTCAAATTTATGACTAGGGAGATCATCAGATGTCCAGTTGTGCAGTTGGTTGATCTCAGCAAATGGCAGCTCAGTGTCATCCTTCAACGTCTGCTCTTGAATAATTACCCCCGCAAATAATTCGGCTACTATTGGATAAGACTTTTTGCAGATGAATGGCTTTGGGCTAGCCATAATGGCGGCAGAACGTGGGAAAGTAATCTTAAGAGGTGGAATGACCATAGGCAATGCTCGACCTTCTTTTTCAGCTCTCTTCAGCTCCTGAATCTCCCTCAACTGCCTGGCATTCAGGCAAAAATCGAGCCCAAATGTATTCATCTGCGTTGGTAGCTCAATAGGGTGTATTATGCCTTGCAAATTCATCCCCAAACCTTGGCCGATGCGATATCCTCCACGCAGCATTTTCTTTGCAATCATTACACTCGCTTTATCCCAGACAGCTTTTATTGATGACTGCTCTCCAGGCCCTCGGCTGACAGAGACCACATCATAAGCTAAGAAAGGCACCGGAGTGTCACTGCTAGATGTCCCAACTGTCTCCTTGACCATCATGGCGTGGTCATCTTAAGATACATCTATTCATGTAAACAGAGAAATGAATTAAACCCTTTGATACAAAGATGATAACGGAATAGTCCGGCAGAATGGATCCAGGGGCGTCCCAGTAGCAAATTATATACCCCAACAATTGGAAGAACCTGGCAAGTCACCCGATGAGCAGTTGGCCCCATTTCCAAAATAAGGTTTATCTCTCTGGTGGCTTGTCTTCGAGCCCCGTCGAACCCTCTGATCACCATGGATGAAAAAAACCAGGTCATGAGAGATTTCCAGTTTATCCAATGTCTTCAAAGGACAAATATTTAAAACATACCCATTATCAACCATGACCCTAGGCAAATGCCGCCCCTCACATCTAACCGAGATGAATAGAGCCTTGTTGTGGTCGCTCCCTTCAGAAGTTTAGTCGTCATCAAAAAAACAAATTTGGTTCGATGCCAGCACACTGCCCACTAACCCAGCAAGTTTGTCAGTGGGAATGTCACGAGGCACATGAGCCTCACTCAAAATCTTCAATACTGCCTCCCTGTGTAGCTCAGATGTTAACAATAAGCTGAGCATAGAAATTTGTAAGGGTATCTTAGAAGAGTTCAGTTGCTCAAATATTGAATATTCATTTTTTTTGATCAATCTTAGAAAGTCCTCCACATCTTTGTCTGCTACAGCCTTAGGGGCCTGCATGGGCTCTTTACCTTTGTTGGATTGTCCGGCCTCAAAACTGTTGTCATTTGTGATTCGGCCTGACCTTGTGACAGCGGACACTTCCTCCTCAGAAACTGGCCTTCCACCGACTATCACAGCCGAGGGTTGATAATTCCACAGCACTGCATGTGTGCTCTCAATTGGCAATTGTGTTGGAAGTTCAATCACAATGGGCTCCTGAGATTCTACCTCAAACGGATCCATGTCTATGATAAAAGGCTCAGATGGCTCCAAATCCAAATAAAACGGTTTGATCTGAGTCATTGTCACTTCTTTGACTGCTCCTTCTTCCTCTTCTGTCTCCGCTTCTATACAAACCATCCCAACATGAGGCTCATGTCGTGGCAGTGGATTAGTGTTTACTTTAGGAGCCCTTTGTTCTGGCTTCCTAATGTACAATCTCACGTGCATCGATCATATCCTGCACCAGTTCTTCAACGTCCAACAATTAGCCGTGGAATGTCCTGGGGCTCCAGAAAGATAGGCACAGTGGGCATGGCGTCAAACCTATCCGGAACTCTCCCCGGATACTGAGGAGGAGCTATGGGATTCAATCTCCCTGCTGATCTCAACTGCTCATATAGTTGCTCAATGGGCCGTCCTAGATTGGTAAAATTGTGGGGTGGTCTGCCATGTGGTCTGGCTTGGTTGGAGTTTGGTGGAGGGAATTTGTTTGGTAGGTTGGGTCTTTGATTGTTTGGGGGTTGTGGTCTTGGATTATAATATGGGAGCTGTGGATTAGGCACGGGCATTTGTACTTGTGTTTGGTATATCTAGATGTAGTATAAGAGACAGTAGTGGAGGTGGTACATAAAAGGGTAGTGGGTTAGGTCTTTGGTATTGATGGAAATTGCTTGGTATGTTGGTGTTGGGTTGGTTGAAAATAAAAGTCACTTCCTCCTCCTCTTCCTTCTTGTATAGCCACTTGCTCAGGGGTTTCTTAGCCACAGACGTGATCCCCTGCATGGACTCTATCTGAAGTTTGAAGGCCGTCATGTCAATAACTTTTCCACTTTTCAAGCCCCTTTCGACAGCCTCTGCTTGTTGGATGATTTCTGAAAAGAATTTGCCAATAGACCCGGTCAACTTTTCATAGTAAGGAGGTTCTTGCGTATCAATAAAAAGTTTGATCATCTCAGTCTCAGTCATAGGTGGGCTCACTCTGGTAGCTAACGCCCTCCATCTTTTCACATACTCACAATAATTCTCTGAGGGCTTCTTCTTTAAGTTCATTAGAGGAAAACGGTTCGGCTCTAGGTTGCGGTTAAACTCATACTGTTTCACAAAAGCATTTGCCAAGTCCATCCAATCCTGTAATTTTTTGGGATCAAGCATTAAATACCATGATAACGCATCTCCCTCCAAGCTTCTGGCAAATGCCCTCATTTCTATCCGAGGGTCGCTTATCGGATTCCCCAGCATAGTTACAGAACATTTTAAGGTGAGCTACCGGATCCCCAGTGCCATTGTACTTTGAAAATTCTAGGATCTTAAATTTTGGTGGTAATTGCACTTCGGGGAATAGACATAGGTCTTGGTAGTCGATAGCTCCAAATTTATCTGTCCCCTGTTGACTTCATGAAACTATCAAACACCTCCATTCTTTTCAATAGGGCATCATTGACAGCCGGTACAGGGGGCAGTGGTGGCATTAAATCAGCTTCCCCTCCTGGGATATACTCTAACTCAAGAGAAGGTGGTGGTGGTGGAACTGGATCTGTCAGTGGTGGTACTGGAATTGGAAGAAGTTGATTCTATGGTGGGGGTAGCGGCATCCCCATGCCGAGATTAGGCATAGGAGGAGGCAGCATCTCTTGATTGGCGGGGTGAGTCCCATTAGTTTGCCTGTACCATTGCATTTCTTGGTTCATACTGGTCATAGCAGCCATCATAGATTCCATCTGTTTGCGCAACTCTGCCATCTCTGGGTTTTGATCCCTACTGGTCCCTTCCACATCTTTTTTTGGTACGGTGCTCATACTGTCTTCAAATCGGAGTTTATTTGCACCAGCGGGTATAAATAGGGCTGCGTTGGGCAGCTATTTTGACACTTAGTACCTTCATATTAAAACATAATAAAAAAGAAAGAAAATTCAGATATATAAACAAACATAATCATAAGTTTACAGCATAAAACGTAGTTCCTTTCCCAGGAACCCTAAAAACAAAAAAAAGCTCTAAAGGGGATGAAACCCATTTGAACTTATTCGGCGAGTTCCTTTAGATGGTCTTGTATCTTCATCATTTGCTCCTCGTAACGTAGAAGCTTGCTACGTGCTGATTCAGCTGCTCCATTGTGCATTAGGCGTCCCAGATCATCGGTCATCTTGGTGCATGCCCTCTTTCAGTTGTATTCCTGCTCTCGAATACAAGATTGCTGTTCTTAAGTCTTTTGTAAGCTTGCCTGTGCTTATCTAGAGTTATCTTCGTTCCCACTCCTATAGGAAGAACAAAATGCAGGACAAGGATAATAAAACTTTGGAAAAATGTCGCGGGGGTGGGTCTCCTATTTGGGTCTAGCAACCATATGCCTTTGATCCTACCTAAAGCTTATGCAATGCAAAAATCTAATTTTACTCTTTCTTGCGGGAAGTAGATACAAATTACATGGCCAAAGTAAATCATACGAATCAGAAAAACTAATTACTATTACATAACAAAATTGTAAAGCTATTTACTATTACAAGCCAGATAAATAGGTATGTCCTACCGCGCTTCTCGTGTCTAGTGTCCTAAACAAGGTCCACACAGTTCTGCCCTATGGTTTAAGCTATATGAATATGAGGCTTAGCTTACTAATGCAATCTAGATGGGCTTGGTTCAAGAACCTTCAGACTTTGGGCCCAAAAATAAAATCCATCAATTTCGATGGGCCTTATCGTCGGTGGTCAGGTGATCGCCACAGATACCGTTACGTGCACATTGTGTCACAACCTCATATCTGGGTAGATCGTCTTAATTCCTACGGAATGTGGAACGACACCCACAAAAATAGGACATACAATAAATGAGACATGCGTTATGCTGTGTTCACTTGGAGGCGGTAAGATTCACACATTTTAGCGCGTTTGGCTCTAAAGGTTTGATGCACCCCAACACCCCAAAAATTGCCCCCAAATTAACCACAAACAGGTATAATAGCAAAATATATTAAAACATGTACAATAAAGCAAGAACAAATCACACCATAGGCAGACAGGGTATGGCACGTAAAACGAGTTACCTAAATATAAGCAAACGGGTACTCAAGACAGCAAACATAGTGAAATATAGTAAAACAAGTGTAAAATAATTTGAAAAGAACTAATAAAGTAACACATAATATGTGGCATATAAAACGAGACCCAAAATCCATAAACCAGCACACAAGACAGCAAAAATGGTGAAATACGGTAAAATAAGTGTAAAGTAATTGAAAAAGAACAAATAAAGTAACACATAGCATGTGGCACGTAAAACGAGACACAAAAATCAGTAAACCAGCACACAAGACAGTAAAAATGGTGAAATACGGTAAAACAAGTGTAAAGTAATTGAAAAAGAACAATTAAAGTAACACGTTGCACATGGCACGCAAAACGAGGCATAGAGCCGGTAACATAACACACAAAATCGATAAAAATTAGCCGGTTTATAATGAGACAGATATAGTACAACACTGCGTTAAAATCCTGTGCCGGATTCTCAAATTCCCCAATGGAGTCGCCACGCTATTGCCGCACCCCGATGGTATAAGAGACAGGATCCGTCGCCATGTGGTGCTTATGAAATAGGTGATTAAATTAAGAAGTCTTATTTACTATTACAAACATAAATTAACTACTTACTATTACCAATTTAAATGAATCACCTATTTACTATTACATAACGGGGCTTTAAATGCGACTATGAATTGTACAAAAATAATCTAAACTAGGAAACACAGGATTGGAGTCGCCACCCGGTGTGTTGGTGTGCCGGGACACAAAATACATCAAAATTTAAAGAAAAAATAAACCCTAGTCTAGATTGACTCCTGGTCCATGTAATTCAAGAAACATGAGTTCGAGAATCCTGTTGTAAAATGGGAAGGTTTGGGATAGATTTGAATTTCCCTCGGCACCCACTTTACCCGGCGTTGGACCGGTTGCATGATTTTATCGCGTTTCCCTTTTCAATTTTAGTATTCATTATTGCCGACTTTGTAGCGTACGTGTGCTTAAGATATTTTAAAAGTAATAAAATATGTACATATTAATGAGGAAATGAAAATAAATGGTAAATAAAACATTGACAGGTAAATTTAGCTCGGGGTCCCATTTAAAGTTGCACACATTTAGCTTGTAGTGTCCTTTAACTCCCAAAGGGCAAAACAGTCTTTTTTCATGCACGCTAGAGTTTACTTCTAGCCCGATTTTATATTATTGATACAGTTATTAAATCATGGACTAAATTGAGTTTGATTCAAATATTTAATGTCTAGTCGTGCAACTAAACAAAATTTGAGGACAGAAGAGTAAATTCACATCATTTAACAAGTAAGAAAAAGCATAAATATTATATCGAGACCAACAAACATAAAAAATAAAGCACAAATCATCACAAAAGAAACTCATCGAAAAATATGTGAAAAATCAGAGCCTATTTACAATTTAATACCCATAAGGGCAAAACGATAATTTCACAATCAAAGGGTAATTAAACATATTAAAATGTCAAACAAATATCAAATTAAATTATACACATTATTGTCATTAAAAATGTAACTTATAAGAAATTTAAAAAATAAAAAAAAAACGAAAATTAAGTCATAAATAATGTAAAAATAGTAAGATAAGCATTTTGTTACCAAAACAATCGATTCAAAAGCTCATTTAACTCACTTCAACCTCAGGAATGTGGTGGAATTGGTTATGCATGGCTTGGAGTGCGTTTGAGCCGAATTTGCTTTCGGCGCCTCCAAGCTTCCGGTTGATGAACCGGCCTTCTTCAACCACGTTTTTCACCCATCAGATGAACGATTTTGCTTAAGCTTTACAGAGAGAAGTTGTAGTCCCAGGTTCCCTCTACAACTTTTATTCTTTGAGTTTAGTCTAATTCCTCTTCGATCGCTTGGAATCTTGGCTCAAAGTTGGCTGTCTGGAAAATTTTCCAGACTTCGAAAAATTTCCCTTTTTTTTCCGCAGATTTTCTTGGCCACCAGCCTGATTATACCACGCTTTTGACCCTCCAAATGAATGATTTTGCTTGAGCTTTACAAAGAGAAGTTGTTAGTTCCAGGTACTCTCTACAACTTTTCTTCTTTGAGTTTAGTCCAATTACTTTTCGATCATTTGGAATTTTTGCTGAAATTTGGCTATCTGGAAATTTCATCCCCCCTTCTTTAGACTGAATTTTTTGCTCTTTAAAGAGGTGGATTGAGTGTAAAATGGTCAAAAACCATACCTTGTCATGTTGGGAGTATGGGGCATCAGAAATTTGGTGAGAATGGGTGAAAAAAAGTAGAGAAAAACGTGGCCAAAACAGCTCTGTCGAAATTTGTTTGATTGTGATGCTTTCACGCGCTAAACCAGTATGTTATTTTTTTTTTTTTTTTGAAAAATCTAAAAACTTAATAATATTAAAACTCATTCTTTGTATTTCAAAAATGCATAAAACACATAATAATTAAACACCATAAGACAAATTAAGAGGGAATTAAAGGATAAATTAAGAGGAAATCAAAGAGCAGGTTAAAAAGAAATTATAAGGGAAATTAAAAAGAAAATTGAGAGTCAAATTAAAAGGACAAATAGGGGAGAACTTAAGGGAAAAAAATAAGTGTCTACAGGAACCATTACCTTGGCTTTAAGAACTTGTACGGTACAAGTTTTTAAAGCATATAGTGTTGTACTATATAATCCCTTAAAATACAAGAAAATCGCTCCTTAAAAGAAACTGTAAAATTTTTCGATAGTATGTGACCACCATTTCTTTAAACATAAGGTGCCCAAATGATTTTACAGAAATGGGAGATGGCAGGGAAGGAAGGGGATGAGGTGGGGTAGAGGGTGAGCTAGAACAAAAGATAAGCTCTCAAAATTATAATATTTTTACCAAAATTTTATCTTCTCTATTTTGGTTTTGACTCTCATTTATTTTTTAAGATGCTTGACAATTTTACTCATGAAAAAAATAATTTTTTGCAAGAATAGTTTAGTACTTCACAGGAAGTTTGTTGTGGCTCCTAATACAAATCACTTAGAACACAAATTGTTCTTTTATTAACAAAGAGATTATTACATCTGTCTTAATACAAAGTCATGTATAGGCTAGGAATCTAACAAATTAGAACTACCCTTCAGACTAATTACAAGTTGGAAAGTGGTAACATAAACAATACGAACTTATGATCCTAAAGATTATTGGAATATCTCCTAAAATTCCAATTAATAGAATTAAAAGAAAAAAATATTTTAACCAACAGATAACCCTTTATAGCTCCACCTCCATAGTTGGTTGACTTGGTTCCTCCAGTTCCCTCTTAAAAATTTCCAGTACTCCTAATATGGTTACTAATACCATAAGAGTAGTGAAAGTTATAAGTGCAAACTGCACCCTCTTTCCATCAGTTTTCATTTCTTTGAATAGGAAAAACTTACAAGCATTGCATGAATAGCACATAACATAATTCTTTGTTTCCCAAACAAAGCAATCAGGATTGGACATTGTTTCATTAATTTTGCACTCTGTTGGCTTCTTGCAACAACCGTCCAACGCTGAAAAACTATTACAGAATTTGGCCTGTACAACCACACATTGCTCGACAGGAAACCACATATCTCTAGTTACATAGTTCTTTACCCACCTGTGCTTAGAGGGACTAAACAAACTCCAAAAAATATTGTTATGACCAAAAGGCCAAAAACTAGAGTGACAATTGAACGAATTGCACTAATATACATTTTTGGATAGTTTTTCAAATTATAGAACAACCCAGATAAGCATAATAAAGCAATAACCAAGGCAAATAGAATCATCATCACAACTTCCTGCTTGTCACTGCCCATATAAGGCAAGCAATGTTGGTTGGTCCAACTGATCGACTAGAAAATGGTAATCATGACGCATATCGATAATCCCAATATCACCATATTTATCAAGACTCTACAAGGTCTACGGCTTACCATCGTTCCTTTACAATAGTAATACAAAAATATGCATTATGGAATCATTTAAAATTCAAGAAAATATTATGCGAATATTAAAATAGGAGATATCTATTTGGTGCAAGTTTATTATAACTTTCTATATGTTCTAATTAATTAATGTCCTAATTTTCAATTACAATGAACAAACTTTGTGTGTCTATATATATATATATATAACATATATTATGGAATGAAATGCAATTTAGGTGACAAAATCCTTCTCCTATGACATATTGGTCACGGGTCATAAGAGGGTAAGTGGGAGAGTGGGTTTTTAAAAAAAAATTATAATATATGTTATATTATATATATATATACACACACACATATATGTATATGCATATATATTAATGTTATATATAACATTATATACATAATATGTGATATATATTATGTATATAATAGATAATATTATATTAATATTATATATTATACGTACATAATATAACATTATATCCGTTATATATATATATATGTATGTACATATGTATGTTAGAGTATTTCACTAAATGTATTTTACAATTGTTAAAGTCTTTTCAACCAAAAATAGTTAGAAAAGTTCACTAATTTTCAAACGTATTGATTAAATGTGCTAAAAATTGACAACATAAGGTATTAAATTGCTAAAATTGATCGCTTAGGGGCAAAGTATAAAATTGTGATAGTCGAGGAGTATATATTGCAGTTTATGCTTTAATTTAGTATCTTCATAGGCAACCTATTAAATGTACTGAGACCATCTATTTTGCTTCAAATTATTTTGAGAAGTAAAAATGAAAAAGAGAAAGGACGAAGAGTTAGAAGGAAGAGAAGAGGAACAAGAAAATATACCTTTTGCTCTATTTAGACTCGTGAAATTTGTTTAAATAGTGCCTTTGTTTTTGCCTCCCAGCTCTCTATTTTTGTTGATTATTAGCTTTCGTTTCAATGGAGTGGCTTCTTTTGAAAATTCTCTCTTTCTATTTTTCTTCTTTGCTCTCTGAATGATTTTATTTGTTTGTTCCAAGTTCAACCTGTCAAGATCGGAACTCCGGGTATTTGCGAAAATTACTTAATAAGCCCTTGAAAATAATAACGAATATAAATAAAAGAGAGAGAAATATTATAATAAAAAGGAGACAAATTTACGTAGTTCGGTCAAATTGAACTATATCCACGGGCGAAGGGGAAAACATCCACTAATTTAAGAGAATTACAAATTTGGAGAGACCTCCACAAAATGGGCTATAGGCACCATTACAACAAAAGCACAAGAGAGCCCAAATAAGACAAAAGGTTGGATGGCCATAGAGGGCCTAAAAGCCCACTAAAACTCTTTTGGCTTGGTGCACTTAAAAGCTTAACTAAACCCCTTAATTTATAACATTAAGTGGCAGAGAAAAACTCTTCCCAAACCAATGTGAGACAAAACAAAAGATACAAGACATACTCAACAAATTACTTTCAAATCAGAGTAATTAGTAGGAGTACATGACCAAACTTTTTCAGGAGTCTCGAAATCAATAGCTGCAAAAGGAGCTCGGTTGACAATATGACAAGCTGTAGAGATCGCCTCTAGGTAAGAAAATTGTTGATTGCAAATGGGTCTTTAAGAAGAAGAAGTAGGTCATCCAGGGGTTGAAGAAAGAAGGTATAAAGCACGATTGGTTGCAAAGGGCTATAGTTAGGTACACGGTGTTGATTTCAATGATGTGTTTTCACCTGTTGTTAAACATAGCTCTATCCGTGTTTTGCTTTTCTTAGTTGCCATGCATGATTTGGAATTGGAGCAACTTGATGTCAAGACAGCTCTCCTACATGGTGAACTTGAAGAACAAATTTATATGAGACAACCTCAGGGATTTGAAGTTGAAAGAAAAGAAGACCATATTTGCTTGCTAAAGAAATCCTTGTACGGATTGAAGCAGTCTCCAAGATAGTGGTATAAGACGTTTGATTCCTTTATGTTGGGTCATGGTTATTCAAGGAGCATGAATGACAATTGTGTCTATTTTTGGAAATTAAATGATGATTCTTTTTTTTATTTGTTACTTTATGTTGATGACATGCTCATTACTGCCAAAAGTTCTATAGAAATTCACACTTTGAAAGCACAGTTGAGTAGTGGAATGAATGATTTGGGAGCAACTAAGAAGATTCATGGCATGGAAATCAAGAAAGATCGAGGAGCTATGAAATTGTTCCTGACCCAAAAGCATTACCTTGAGAAAGTTTTGGAGAAATTTAGCATGAAAAATGATAAACCTGTGAGTACTCCTCTTGCAAGTCATTTTCGACTTTCAGCTGCTCAGTCACCACAATCAGATGAGCAAGAAGGTTTTATGTCACGAGTTCCATATTCTAGTACAGTCGGCAGTATCATGTATGGGATGGTTTGTACAGGTCCAGACATTTCACAAGCAGTTAGTGTGGTTAGCAGGTATATGTTTTGTCTTGGAAAAGAGCATTGGCAGGCTGTGAAATGGATTCTCAGATATTTCAAAGGTACTTCATACACTTGTTTTGAGTTTGGGAAAAATAGTGACAATTTGATTGGTTTTGTGGATTTTGATTACGCCGGGGATCTTGACAAAAGAAGATCACTTACAGGTTATGTATTTTGCGTTGGCAGTTGTGCAGTTAGAGGATTGGAAAGGTACTTTACAACCTATTGTGGCATTGTTTACTACGGAAGCAGAATATATGGTCGTGAGCGAGGCAATTGAAGAAGCTTTGTGGTTGAGAGGTTTGTTTGGCGAGTTGAGTCTGCATCATGGTGTTACTACAGTTTATTGCGATAGTCAAAGTGCAATTCACTTGACTAAAGATCAGATGTATTGAGAGGACTAAACACATTGATGTGAAATTTTACTTCGTTCGAGATACTATTGCTAAGGGAAAAGTTCTTGTTCAGAAGATCAGTACCAAAGATAATCCTGCAGACATGTTTACGAAACCTCTTCCGGTTTACAAGTTCAAGCAATGCTTGGATTTGGTTGGCATTCATTGTTGTTGATTAAGCCCATTGGGGCTTTTGTAGAGAAGGTGGAGCAAGTTTGCTATTTTGCTATTTTGTGGATGTGGGTACATGCCAAGGTGGAGATTTGTTATGTGGTTTTTGTCCAACATTGATTAATTTTAAGGAGAGTTATGTAGCCTTGGTCTTATAAATAGAGACCTTATGCTTTGGGCTTTATGTACCAAGCACTAAACATAAGAGAGCTTAGTGGGCTATTGGGCCTTGTTGGTCATTAAGCTTTTTGTCTTTATTTTGGCTTTCCTTGTGTTTTTGTACTAGTGCTTTTGTGGGCTTAGGAGCATTCTCCTAAAGCTTTTGTTTTCTTCTCATATAGTAAAATTTGCTCGCCTTCGCTCATGGACACAGGTCTTTTGACCGAATCACGTAAATCTGGTGTCTCTCTTTTATTTTCTCTGTTATTATTTGTTATCGTTTGTTTCGGATTGGTCTCGAACTTTTGTCAATTTCTTGGGACACTTCCTAACACAACCAATTTCATTTATATAAACCTTTGCCATACCATTTGATTGCCCGCTCCCTTCACCCACTTGTCAGAAAAGCTACCGAGAAATCGACACTTCTTCCTTTACGCCTTCACTTTTTTCTCCTTCAGGCCTTATGCTATCCTTGCACGGTAGCTCCCCTTTCTTCTTCGTCAGGACATAGCTGGAAATGACAACTGTGAAATGGAGGAATTTGAGTTTTTCAGGATTTAAACTCTTGTGAAGAGTGTAATTGTGGTATCTTCATCATTATGGTGTTGACAATGACCTTGGTAGTAAGAAGAAGGGGCCTGCTGGCGACTGTTGAGGAAACTAAGAAGAGCAAAATTAATTGAGACTAGCCAGCAAGGTCTCGTACCCTTGATCATCAGTTTGGGGGTGGTAGATTACTGGCCTGCATATCGATTTGGGTGTGGACAATGCGAGCCAAGTTTTGACCAGGTGAGATTGCACTACTAATATTTGTTTGTTTTTCCTTCAGATGACACCTTTTGATATTATTTGAACAAGTGAAATTGAGAAAATCATCTATTCACCTTTCACAGGTTGGGGATTTTTATGAAGCCATCGGGATTGGTGCTTGTAACCTTGTTGAATATGCTGGTCTGAATCCTTTTGGTGGATTGCGTTCAGACAGTATTGCAACCAAGAGCAAGTCGTCCTGTAATGGTAAGGATTTTCCTCTAGTATAAAGCTACTGCTTCTTAAAATTTTTGGTTTCTTACTTTCTCCACCTCAAACTTTTGAGTTTCTACCAAGGATGGTAAAAATAAATTTTAAAGAGAAGGAATGCAGAATTGTTAAAGATTAGAAAAGTGGATTAGCCAAAAAAAAAAAAAAAAAAGGGATTTTCCCTCTTGCAATGACAATTTTCAATCCGTAGAATCGATTTCTACAGCAAGTCAAATCCGAAACATCTTTTCATTCAAGTTAGCAAATTTTGTTAAAGAGAAATTCACGTTGATTTTATTTTTCTTTGTTCCTGATTATTTGTTGCTACTCTTTAGATCTAAAATCACGATGAATATATCGCGAAGTCAATGCTAAAAATTTTAGTTTGTTTGCTGCAATATTGTTCTACTATTTGTATGTAAGAAGTATTCTTCATCATTTTCCCATGGATTAATAAAGCATTAATCAACTTTAGGGCTAATATTTGTCCATGATCTGGAAATTTACGAACAGAATTTTTTATTGAATGATTTCAAATTTGTCGGAGAAAGTATTTCTTGCTTTTCCAAGTTTAAAAAAAGCTGATTAAAAAGGTTCTATGTTAAAATTGATAACGAATGGTTTTTCTTGATTTATTTGGCTAATTAAGAAATTAACCTACAGGTGAAAAATTTCAACATACAATGCATACGGAGAGATCGCAACTCTGCTGTACAAACCCTCGCCAAATATTCTAACCATGATACTACAGTACAAAGCTAAACATCGCAGAGTTCTTATTCAAGACTCTTGACATAGACTTGTCTCATTCTTTATGAAAGTTTGATAGAATTTCAACTCATGCCAGTACACGAACTTGTCCTGTCTATTGTGTAAGGTCAAATTAGATCATGGAGAATACTATAGCATTTGCACAAGCATTTGATATTTTTTCTGTTTAATGGTCATATAATTTATGTTTAAACATTTTGATTTTGCTGCATATTGAAAAGTCCATATAAAGCCTATGTTATTATTTAAATAAGGAGAGCTGTTTACTAGTCCTATTTATTCATATGACCCATTTCATATCAGGACTATTCAAAAGAGTATAGGTGAGTTGAAGTAGGTAAATGATACTTGGGCTCTATCCCCACCTAATGGGATAATAGACCAAATTAATTTCCTTTATTTTTGGTTGACAAGTACTGCCTTTTATGTGTTGCTATGGATTCTAGGGTTTCGTAACACAAAGCTCAAATTGTAGTTTTAAAATCTGTCTCTTATAAATTTGTAGAGACATATAAGAGCTCTGAGATAATGGATATCTCTAAAGTTTTATGGTTTAACATTTTCTAGATGTTTTCTTCGTGCTAGCTAGTATGAATAACAATCTAGGTACTTGTCACCCTCATTGCTATGCATTTTATGGATTAAGTTTGTTGTTTCATTAATTACAAAATCTATCTCTACCTGAAGAGAAAGTACACATCTAGGTTGGGAAGTTTCTGTTACGTACAACAATTACTGATGTAGATTCCTATCCACTAGATTAAAAGGGCACTCAATAAACAAAAGCATGACGGCTTTATTGAGTGCAACAATTTAATCTAGTGGATAGGATTAATGACAATTTGAGTATGTTAGTAGTAATTTTGGCACAGAAATTGAATAGAGATGTTGAATGGGAAGGTAACTTTCCTTTGTGGATTGCTCAGGCATTCTCTTCAGAATCAATGTGTTTATTCCCTTCTCTTATACACATCTATATTCCTCTAATTCTCATAATTAATACAATGTTGTTGATTATGTATAGATTGTGTTGAAATACAAGTTGAAGATGTTGCTTTATTGAGCAGATGGTCATGGTATTACATGCTCTTCTTTATCACTATCCATACCTTATCTTCTTTGGGGAATTTTCATTTTTCCGCTTATTTTAGTTGCTTTCTCTATTTTGACCTTGACTGACTCTTCTTTCTATTTTTTAATTCCTACCAAGTCCAAATCTGTGTACACTCTATCAATGTAAGGTAGATTAGCCCTGCTACGCCGTCGTCTTTATCTGCCTTCTTACCACCGCTTAATCTATAGACATTGAAAAATTGCTTGTCCCTTTGACCCTCGGCTCATCATCCTCGCTGATGTAAACATTCGTCTTCTACTGATTGGATTTTAGAAGAATGTTCTTGGGTTTCACTTTATCATCACTGCATAGGTAAATAAACAATTAAAGTGTTTTCCTTTTCTGAAACTAAGGTAAATTATTTTTTTTATAATTTTTTTAGGTCTACGGTAATTTGTTTACCTTTCGTTTAGTTTGTTTGTTGAAATTGCACTAATTCAAAATGCTCTCTTCAATAATAAGAAGGTTTTACACTTGTGAGGAGTTCAATAATAGATGTTTGCTAGATTGTTTTTCTTATTTGCAGACTTGTAGTGTTAGTACTCTGTGATCCTAGATTTCAATCAGTTAAACATGCAAATATCTTGTTTAGGCTCTGGTATGCAGATAAGATCATTTCACTTAACTATCGATTTGGTTGAAGCTCGAGCTAAATTAAAATTTCTTTACTTCCTAACAACTGACACCAAAAAAAAAATTAAAAAAAAGAGAGGTAAGATTTAAGCTTGTGTGGTATTCAAATTTCACAATTAGTGAACAATGTTAGGACTACAATCGGGATGAGCGGCGCAAGTTTGACCCACTAAAATTAGGGCAAGCCTATTACGAGAATAAGGTGGATTGAATTTGGCCTAAATTTTAGGCCCGATTTTAAAGTGAATTGAGTTTAGGTTTTATTAAGTTCAATCCAATTTAGGCTCAGCCCAAATAATATATATGTATATATATTTGTTGTGGGTTATAAAGTCATCTTAATTTGATTTAATGCTTATGTGTCAATTTATCTTTTTCTTTTCCCAAAAAAAGTTGTCATTTATTTTTCAATTCATTTGTGTAATACCATATCATTTTTCTCCTTTTATCTTTTCTCATAAGTTAGAATAACTATGTCAAATAGTCACATAGAAGCATTATGATCTATGTAGTAGCAAGTAGCATTATATCAAAAATTCAAAAATAGATTTCACAAAGATCAGAAGTTCAAAATCAAAATTAGAATCATAATTTTAGAATTAGGAATTCAAAAGCAGAATCAGAATCATAATATTAGAATCAGAAGTCCATAATTAGATTTCAAATTCACACAAGGTTCATTATAAGTTTATAAAATAAACATGCTAACATAAAACTATTGAACTCATTCAAGTACTAAGAAACTCCGCTAGAAAAAGTTGCCAAGGGTTTTGCAAAATCTTACATTGGCGGAAATTTTCTAGCGGAGTTTCTTATTACTCGGACAAAAAGCAAAACTATAATATTTACCAACTATTCATGATTATCTTAAGAATCTTTGTCCATTATTTTTACTAAACACAAAATAGGTCAAGCAATCACACAATTAAAAACTAATCATGCTACTTATGTATAAGTTCATAATATAAAAACAAAGTCTATATATGATCTAATTTCATAATAAAATAACACTCTGTAAAAAAGTAACATTTTAGCAAAAAAATATTTTTCATAAATATAAAGGGGTAATAATCACTTATCTCGATATAGAAAAAACAAATATAACAAAAAGTCCAATTAATTTCGTATACAAAAAGTCCAAACTTACTCATATATAAATTATCATGTCATTTACAAATTATTCAAGATCCAAAATATCCTAATCAAAAGTATTATATCAAAATCCATTAATTTTTCAAAAATATATTTAGTCCCAAAAAAAATAAATTCTAAACTATGCCTTTGTTACGCCATATTAACTTTATCATATCCATTATCTTCAAAAGCATTACCATCTTGATATTTCAATAACATATTTATCTTAATCTCAGTTCTTCATTTTCCTTCCCATAGGGCACTTAGGGACCGTTCTTATCTTAGAAATTTGACCCAACAAAAGTCGGCACTTAAAATTGAGCTCTAATAACACATATCCATCCTCAAAGGTCAACTACGTACCATCACATTTGTCTCTCATGCTGTCTCTTATACACATCCAATGTGTATAAGAGACAGGTAATACCTTCATTTTCTTACTTTTATCAAACTAAATTCGAAACACATACTAGAATCACTTGCCTTAGTCTCAATCTTAAAATAGTAAAAGCCATCAAAGTAATATTTAAAGCTCTATTATAATCCTTAATAGTTGTCTCATAGAATCTAAATCATTAATCTGATGTAACTTAAACTGTCTGTCCTGTGCCAACATACTTTGACATGTGACAGTCGTTGTACCCTCAAGAGTTACCATTCAAATGTACAAGGCACGAAAACAAAACAAAATAAAAATAATTTCATTAAATTACTAAACAATTCATATAAATTAATTGTCAACTATCTTGAATATACGGTTAAGCAAATATAAACTAAACCATAATCAATGGTCCCAAGACAATACAAAACGAAATTCAAAATATTTCGACATGATTTTAATTCTTAATCAATTAATAACACTAACTTTCCTTGGAAGTCAGAAATATAGCTATTGGCATGCACCAACTCCTCATACATATAATAGTTCTCGTAAAACCTATTATTCTACAAAAATATTATAATGGCGTGAGCAACAAATCATCTAGCAAGTAGCTAAAACCGTCCTAGTTGGACCAAACAAGTTATCACAAAAAGTTTTATCACAGTCATATAGAAGTATTTTAAAAAGTGTTTTATCAAATGTTGAAGATACATACTTATAAATTTTTTTATATTTAATATGACATGTAGAAGTTTTCTTTTCAAAAGTCTTTTTGAAAATTGTACCTATATATATTTAGAGCAAGTGACATTATACACAAAATTTACAAAACAAATTTCACATAGATCAAAAGTTCAAAATTAGAATTGGAATAATAATTTCAAAATCTGAAATTCAAAAGCAGAATCTGAGATGAAAATATAAGAATCAGAAGTCTATAATTAGAATTTTGAATTCACACACAATTCATTATAAGTTAATAAAACAAAAACGCTACCATCATCTTATTGACCTCAATCTAGTACTAAAAGAGCCCACTAGAAATGTCGCCAAGGGTCTTGCGAAAATTTACTTTGACTCGAAAATAGAATACTAGGTCTTACGTCACTGGAACAAAAACCAGAACTCTAGTTCCTATAGACTATTCATGATTATTTTAAAAATTCTTATCTATTATTTTACCGAACACAAAACAAAGTAACCACACATAATTCAAAAATAATCATGCTACTTACATATAAGTTCATAATGTCAAAACAAAATCACATATTCATGTATGGTCCAATTTGATAATAAAATAACACTTTGTCAAAAAGTAATATTTTAGACAAAATTATTTTTCAAAATTACAAAGAGATAATAACCACTTATCTCTGGATCTATAGGCAAATTTAACTTGCCATGAATTGTCATGCTCTATTAATTAAGTCTGACATGTAAAATAATGTTGCGAATGACAAGTGGATTGGGCCACATTAACGTCCTGAAACCTGATTGAAACTTAAAATTTTCTGGAACATATGAGGGTTAGAACAATCACAGTGTAAGGATGAACCCAGCAGTAACTTTTGTGGATGTCAATCATTTTCTTTAAAATGTCTTGTCAATTTTTTGCTACTCCGAGATTGCTCCAATTAATCAACTTAATACTTAATTAATAGGTCTAATAATAATTATTTAATTGCAATGGCGAAGCCACGTAGAGTTGAGGTTGGGCAATTGACCCCTCCCCTCACCTCAGCTCTTGAAAATTTTAAAATAGCCTTGAAAATTTAAATAGTATTTAATTGACCTTTATCAAAAAAACTTTATAAATATTTCATGTACAAAAAACTACTGATCAAGAAAAAAATATTTGTAATGCATAATTGCATAATTGACTATTTGTAATAGTTTAAATAATAGTTTAATTAAGATCTAGATTTATCATATTTATTTAATTATATTTATATTTATCATTAACATAAATTTTGCTCCTATTATTAAAAAAGTTTGTCCCCTCTAATCTTGGATCTTGACTGCGCACCTGATTAATTATGAGATTATACTTTTGAGTAGCAGTTTAATAGTTTATGAATGGACTATTTGTGATGAAGCCACTCTAAGGACGACTTCTTTAGGCAATGGTTCCCATACTATCCAATCAAATACATTTGTCTTGTGCAAGTAAATTTGGTAAGTAAAGAAATGGACCCCTTAATATCAACATTAAATATATAGTTATGGATGCATGTAGATTACCCACTCAGAATCTAAAAAGGAAATATTAAAAAAGCATATGGATACTCGTAACCATTAACTTCCTCCAGCGTACAGGTATTTAAATTTCAGGTCAACTAATCAAATGAAATTGAAACTAGCAATTGATTTATGCTTTGAATAGGAGACAATTGTATTAGTATCTTCATTCATGATTCTATATATAATGCTTGCTTGCATGTGTTGATATTTGTTAAGACATGTTTAATTTGATTCAAGGTAAAATACAAGTTATCTCAAATTATTCTTATCTTTCAAATAAGATTGATGCGTTGAATAAGGATTAAATAACCAAAATCGAGATCTCGTTAATTAGAGATTCTGAGTTCAAGTATCACAAATATGAATAGAGTCTAACTCTATGTTAGCATTATTCCACTATTTGTGGATTAGCTATAATGCTATAAATCTAAATTTGTTTGCATTGATATCAACTATCTGGATTAATTGTAATCTTACAATAATAATAATTGAAAAAGTAATCAAACTATGAAAAAACGTATTAAGTTCTCAAAATTTATTAAACAAATTAATTTGACCATTGGCATTAAGTACAAAATTAATTATCAACCAACTGTTAACTAGAATATAACTTCCAAACATAATTCTAAACCTGTTTTTTTTTTTTTTTTTTTTTTTCCTTTTTTGGTAAAATAAGGTTGGCATTATTGTGGCAGAACAACTTATATCTTGTTAAAGCAATTTTACTTATCAAGTCAAAAATGCCCTCAATAGTCAAAGAGCTCTATAACTTATCGTACCCAGCAACTCGTCTCCTCTGTTTCTTTTAACAGTAAACCCATCTCTCTAGCTTCCATCAAGGCCTCCTCTTTCACCTCAACTACCTTTATTGTGTAAACAATAATTGGATTTTTCCTCACTCTAGGAACCCCATCTTCCCTCCTCTTCTCTTTAGTCTATGGCCCGATGCTTTTGGCAGATTTGATGTACGTTAAGAAATACGGTACAAGTACACGACTGTGATTTACCACTTTTTAAAATATCAGATACATAGAGGATAGGAAATACGGTACAAATACAGGGATGTGATTTACCACTTTTTAAAATATCAGATATGTAAGAGTACGTTTAGTCGATACGTCGTGCTAGGCGACTTTTTTAAAAAAGTTGCTATATTGTTGCTATAGGGATACTAATGTGTGGTGGAAAAAAAGATAATATTATAAATACCCACTAAAATAAAATTTGGTATTATGTTGTATATTAGTTGTTTTTAGAAAACAGCAGTTTGTAGTAATTAAATATGTTATGCAAGCAATTAGTAATACCACTAATAGTATGGAAGGTATTTGCAGTAAAACAAAATGTAAGGAATATATAGGAAGTGTAATAATTCTGATTGTGATAAATAAATATACAAGATTTTTAGTTTCCGTATATCACAAATAGATCAACCTATGGGAAAGGTCCCAATACAATAATGTAAAATCTTCTTTAATCAAGAATATCATCAGACATTCTCAAAAATGTTGAAACTAGCTGGGAGCACTGCAACTATGTTTACTAGGATTTTTCCTTTGTCTGCCCTGTTGAGAATCGTGTCACCACATTTCCAGGTTACGACTGAGATTAGCATTTAGTGGACCAGTGGTTTTTCTACTTTAATACATGTATAACATTATTAGTGAAGAAATCGTAGCCTTAGTAGAAAAGGAACTTGATATGGACTTAAGACAGGACAAAAACTTATCTACATTACCAAACATAACTTAGATAAACGTAACAGTGAAAACAAAAGAAACATCAAAATGTGGATTTCTTGACTGAATTTCATAGTACATTTTCGTTTAAGCACTCAGCTTTGAGAACTTTGATTGCCAAAATCTTGGTTATATAACGTAGCTTTGTATTTGTTAGGCATCAAGTTAATTTTAAAAAGACTTTATGCACAAATCAACAAATCTAAGAGACAGTGTATAAGAAACAGGGATTTGAGATTGTTAGTTATCCTGACTTTATACACATATGTAATTAAAATAGTAGAATCAATGATTAAGCCTATTAGAAGCGACCCCCCATTTGATACCCCATTAGAATCTTCTGTAATGGGTATCAAATATGACTTCTTGTTCAAGATTTCATACACTGCAAAAAGTAGAGTAAAAAAAAAAAAAAAAGAACCGTGGGGTAATTTTACTATAACTAACAAACAGTATCGGGATTATGTATAAAAATAGACACTAACATATAGAAGAAGAGAAAACAAAGAAAAAAGAAAGAAAAGAGGAGAGAGCCCTTGGTGGTGATCCATATGTGTGACAAACGGAAAACAATTTTTACCTGGCATCGTAACAGATTATACATCTTGTACCTCAATCAAAAGAAAAAAAGTCACACAATAAAAATCTACCCGATAAGTGAAGCTTCACTACAAACAAGAAGCAATGACAAGGAAGAAATTACAATTAAGAAAAATCCTAAAAAAAAAAGGAAACAATTAATAAGAAAATATTAGCGTATAATTTATTTTTGGATAAATTACACTTTTATATTTAATTATATTTTTTAATATATAATTTGAATAATATATATATATATATATATATATAATCATAAATAGTTATGATGAAATTATATTTTATTCGTGTATATCCCTAATCGTAGTGTATAACACTAGTAGATTAACGCATAAGTATATGTGGATGCTTATTGGGAATAAGTGCATCGGATTGATCTATCAACTTCGCTAAGAGTATTTCACACGGATTATTATTTAAATGCCAATGGATTAATCTCTTTGTCATAGTAGTGTAATGATCCTTTGATCTGGGTCACGAGTTTATCTTGACTGTGGATTATTATACTTTGTCTCTATAAGTCGTTACTTTTAATGAGTCGCACATACTATAGAATTCGGGTATAATATGAATCATGATAAAATAAGATATGACCAATAGAGGATTGACCACTCCTTATAATAGGAGGGTATATCCCAATATGCCACTTCTTGAAATACGATTCGAAAGTTTTTGCGCAAAGTGAAAATTGAATTAAGAGTGTCTTAAATTCTATTTCAAGTGAGTTGTATTTTGGAAAGAAGTAAAATAGATTAATTCGATAAGAGTTGGCATTATATCTGTACTCTTGAATTAATCGGGATATAAGTTGGTAAAAGGATAATAATTACACGGGAACTAATCACGGATGGGTGATGTCGAACCACTAGACATATCTCAACACTTGGGTGGTCATGATGATTTGTTAGAAGCAAATCTTGATCTATAAGTGTAAATTAATTACTTGGAGAATTCATGATAAATTAAAGGTGTTTAAATTATCTAATCCTAATTAATTTAGGATTATAATTTATATACTTATTGTCAATGTAATTGGGAACCTAAGGGTCACATACTTAAGGATAATTAATTTGGGATTAAAATGATTTGATAAGTGTGAGATACTTATGGGTTAATTTATGAGATAAATTAACTTTTGAACTTAATAGTAATAAGTTATAAATGTTAGAACTAATATGTCAAACATATTAAAAGTCCTAATGATTTTATACTTTTTCATATGCTATTAACTCAAACTGATTAGAATTATTGTAATTTCCTAATGCCAATTCGATTGGGAATTTAAAATGGGAATATTAAAATATTATATATATCATATAGTAGTACTAGTACAATATATATACATATTCGGCTTTGAGAATCAAAAGCCGTGAAAGAATGTATAAAAATTAAATCGTGGAAGTCACGGTTAGAAAAAAAAGGGAAAATAATTTTGGAGTTAACACTTGGTTTGTGTCAATCAATTTTGTGAAAATTCTAAATTTTTACAAATATACCATTAGAAGTCTAATACACTTGTCTGACTTGTGGATCGACATCCCAAACATATTAGAGATTTTACTGTGATTTTAAGGTATAATCTCTCTATTTTTCTTGTACTACGCATAAATTAATCAAGGTGATCCGTGATAGGAAAGTAAAATTTTAAATCACAGTCCTGTTATTTCTTTATGTCTTATGGTAGTATCAGAGCCAAGATTGATTAATTTATGATGTAGTTGTATTTAATTGTCATGAATATTGAATTGTTCAAATTATATGAATTATAAGAATTTTATTTATAAAATATTGGAGAAATTAAAAAAAAAAAGGAAGACATGCAACCAATTCTTGATGATGTCATGTTGATGACATCATCTTGATTGCATATTGTCACTTTTAGTGACACTTAAGAATCTTTTGCCGCTAAAAGCATTTCATGTGTTAAATTACTTTTAGTGACAATTATTTTATATTTTCAAATTAAAGGTTTTTCTAAATTTTGATTTTAGAAATCACTAATTAATTTTTGACAATTGTTGTTTAAAATTAATTGATAAAATTTGGAAACATTTCTTTATTTTAATTTGATTAAAATTTAGAAAGTATAAAACCTTTGAAATTATTTATTTAATTCTAATGAGATTAGAATAAGATAATTTGTTTAAATTTTAGAAATTTATTATTTTTCAATGAGATTGGAATTTAATAAATGTTCAAAAAAAATTTATAAATTGTCTCTAATATAATTTTTGAAATTCTATTATTTAAAAGATTATTTTCTAATGAGATTGGAAAGTAGTAATTTTTCTCCATAAAATATTTTCATAAATAATTCAAAAATTGATAATTTCAATGAGATTGGAATTATGAAGTATAGTGATTCATGATTAGATAATAAATACGATTTTATACTTTTTTAAATTTAATTATTGAATTATTTAATAGCATGATGGATGATTATGGACTTAAGACCAATGTGATTGTGTTTGATTTATTTGGTTCAAATTCAATGGTTGTAAATTTTTAAATAGGGCTGCGTGTCCCGCCATATTTAGATATGAGATAAATGTAATTCTTTTCTCATCTCAATCTTCTCGAATGTAACTTGAAATTTCTTAATTAATCATGTAATGTACATAGAGGTAGGTTAGGGATAGGATTGAATATCTAAAATTTTTAGAGAGAATTACATTTGTAATGTACAAGATGATGGAGAGGGCGAAAAGGTATAACCACAAAAGAAATTTTTAAGAGTTGAATATTACCCTTAGAATTTGACCACCTAGTTTTCTTTGTGACTTAATGAAACTAGTTTAGTAAAAGTCCATAATCATCCATGGTTTTATGCTTGTTTTATTTATTATATGCTGATATGATAATATTACATGCAATTTTGATGAGACCTAAGAAAATAAACAAAAGAAAATCCCTCAAATTAATTTTAGGTCAATAAATAAGTTGCCTTCCATTATTATAGCAACAAACTAGAGTTCTTCTTTGATTTAACTTGTTGGGGTAATCCAAGATTACTTTACGTTGGACATGTTTGAGCTATGAGATGAGATTTCTTAATAATAGATATGACTTAAAGGATGCATATAATTTGTTGGGCACACTCAAGGTTATATGTCTTTGAGGCAAAGGTTAGGAGTCACATAAGATGTGTTATCAAAGAGTTGATACCTAACTATCTGGAAATTACAAAGAGTTGTAATTGGTAAGAGTTACCTACCTTTCGAAATTATTTTGGTTTGTTGGGTACTCCCTAGATCAAAATCATTAGATGAGATCCTAGCCCACTAGGGGTTATGTGATAGCTCCCGAATCAATATGTGAGAGTTATTGATTTGAATTAAAATAGTGGGAGCAAAACCAAATTAAAAGGAAATCCGTATTATATTTTGGTTTTGTGTATGCATAAATAACCAGTAGATGATGCTGATGAAATAGTTCAGAATGCTTATCGTAAGCACATAGAGGACAATGATACTACCTTTTGTATCATGTCGGCTGCTATGAGTTCTGAATTGCAAAAATAATATGATAATATGGATGCTCACTCTATGATTATTTATCTCAAAGAGTTGTTTGATAAAGAATCTAGGATTGAGAGGTATGAGACTTCTAATGAGCTATTCCGTTGTAAAATGGTAGAGGGTACTTCATAGCAATTCAAGTCTGAAGATATTCGACTAATTGAAAAATTAGAATGATTGGGATATAAGTAAAATCATGAGTTAAATGTTGACTTTAATTTTGCAATCTCTACCTGATAGCTTTTTCGTGATGAACTATAATATGTACAAGTTATCCGCAACTCTCACTGAACTGTTGAATATGCTAAAAACTACTGAAATGACTATTAAAAAAGAAAGGAAACAAGTAATGGTTGTTGATTCTTCTAATAAGAACAAAAAAAAAATCCAAGATTGGTTTTGTGAAAGCCAAGTCTGGGTTAAAACCAACACATGTGATCAAGAAGGATAAGGCCAAGGGTACTTGTTAACATTGTGGAAACGAAGGGCACTGGAAAAGGAAGTACAAGGCCTATATTGATACCTTGAAGCAGACGAGGTTTAATGAGGCTTTTAGTTCAGGTATGTTTATGATTGAGATCAATATTTCTACTTTTAAATCAGATTCTTGGGTATTAGATACTGGATCATCATCTCATATTTGTAAAAATATGTAGGGACTAAAGAGAAGTAGAATGTTGGTTAAGGGAGAAGTAGACCTACGTGTGGGAAATGGAGCAAAAAACAATGTTGCTGCATTAGCCGTAGGGACTTATTATCTTTCTTTGCCTAGTGGTCTTGTTTTAAAACTTAAAGACTGTTATTATGTTCCATATCTTATTAGAAATATTGTTTCTATTCTGTGTTTAGACACTGATGGTTTTGTCATTATGCAAAAGAATAAATGTTGTTCTTTTTCACTTGATGGCATTGTGTATGGAACTGCTTCTTTGAATAATGGTTTTTATATTCTATATATGAAAAATCCAGTTCTCAACATAATTCTGAAAAGGTCCAAAATTGATAATTTGAAATAACTTTCCTTTGATATTGTAGACTTGATCATATGAATGAGAAATGCATTTTCAAATTACACAACAATAGTTATTTGGAATCATTTGATTATGACTTATATGATATATATGAATCTTGTTTATTTGGTAAAATGACCAAGTCATCTTTTACTGGAAAAGGTGATAGATCTAGTAAGTTGTTGGGGCTAATACATACTGATGTTTGTGGTCCTATGTCAATTCATACTAGAGGAGGTTTTTCATGCTTCATTACTTTTACGGATGATCATTCTAGATATGATTATGTATACTTAATGAAGTATAAGTCTGAAGCCTTTGAAAAGTTCAAAGAATTCAAGAATGAAGTTGAAAAACAACTTGGAAAAATATTAAAATACTTTGATCTGATCGAGATGGGGAATATACTTGAACCAAGAGTCTCAAGACTATCTAAAGGAGAATGAGATTCTACCTCAATGGAATCTTTCGTATACACCACAACTAAATGGTTACTTGAGAGACGTAATCGAATTCTATTGGATATGTTTCGATCAATGATGAGTCTCACAAATCTCTCAAACTCGTTTTAGGGCTACAATCTTAATACTGCCTCTCATACTAAATAGCGTTCCATCAAAAGTTGTTAATCCCACTCTGTATGGGATATGGAGAACTAAACTTTCATACTTGACGGTTTGGGGTTTCCCTACTTATGTGAAGAGGGTAAAATCTGACAAAATCGTGATGAACCTAAGTGAGATAAATGCCTATTGTGGGGTATCCAAAAAAGACGTTTGGATACTATTTCTATAATCCCATTGAGCAAAAGGTATTTGTCTCAAAACATATCGTCTTTCTAGAAAAAGAGTTTATTCTTGAAAGGACAAGTAGGAGCAAAATAGATCTTGAAGAAATTTAAGAAACACAATATGGTATTGATCAATAAGTGGAATAGGAGTTTCAATCACATGATGATGTGATAGAGGATGAAGCTAATGATGCACAAGCTCTTCGTAGGACTACTAGGATACGTCGTGCTCCAAAGAAATATGAGTTTCTTGTAAGTGGGCACAATGATGTATTAGTCATTACGAATGATGAACCTACATCTTACGAAGAAGCATTATCTGATAATATCTCAGAAGTGGCCAGAAGCCATGAAATCTGAAATGGATTCCATGTATGACTAAGGTATGGACCTTAGTCGATCCACCAGAAGGGATTAAACTTATAGGGTGCAAGTGGGTTATCTTTAAGAGAAAGACCGACATCGATGGTAATGTGATTAATTATAAGGCGCAATTGGTGGCAAAAGGTTATACACAAAGACAAGGAGTTGACTTTGATGAAACTTTCTCACCAGTTGCAATGCTGAAATCTATTCAGATTTTACTTGCTATAGCTGCATATTATGATGATGAGATTTGGCAAATGGATGTAAAAACTACTTTCCTTAATGGGAATTTGTAGGAAGAGCTGTATATGGTATAACCTGAAGGGTTTATACTACGAGATCCTAAAAAAGTATGCAAGTTACAAAGGTCTATTTATGGACTAAAGCAAGTTTCTAGGATGAGACAATCAAATAATTTGAATTTTAACAAAAATGAGGATGAACCTTGTGTATACAAGAAGGTTAGTGGGAGTGCTATTGTTTTCTTGATACTTTATGTGGATGACATATTGTTGATAAGAAACGACATACCTGTTCTTTAAAGTGTAAAGGTATGGTTGTTCAGGATTTTTTCTATATGAGAGATTTGAGAGAGGCAACCTATATTCTGGGAATGAAGATATTTAGAGATAGATCAAAAAGGTTTCTTGGTCTTATTCAATCAACATACATAGATAGGATGCCAAAGAGGTTTAACATGGATCAATCAAAGAAGGGTCACTTACAATGTCTCATGGTGTGTACCTTTCTAAAGACATGTGTCCTAAGATAGATGTCGAAAGAGATAGTATGGAAACAATCCAGTATGCTTCAGCTATAGGTTCTATAATGTATGCTATGCTATGTACTAGACCCGATATCTCCTATGCTCTAAGTGTTACGAGCAGGTTTCAATCTAATCCAAAGAGTGGTCATTAGATAGCAGTCAAGAATATTCTTAAGTACTTAAGAAGGACTAAAGATTTATTCTTGATATATGGTGGGCAAGAATTGACAATTGCCGGATAAACAGATGCTAGCTTTCAATCTGACAACGATGATAACAAGTCGCAATCTAGATATGTATTTACTCTTAATAGTAACCAGTGCGGTAAGTTGGAAAAGTTCCAAATAGGACACCATGGCTGATTCTACAATAGAAGCTGAATACATTGTACCTTTAGAAGCAACAAAAGAGGCAATTTGGATCAGGAAGTTTGTGGCTGAACTTGGAGTGGTTCCATCCATTAGTGATCCTCTACTCTTGTATTGTGATAACAATGGAGCTATTGCATGTGTAAAGGAACCCAGGTCTCATCAGTGATCTAAACTATATATTACCACACTATCATATGATTCGGAGACTTTTCCAATAGAATCAGCCATGGTGTTATCTGTCTCTTATATAACATTGCTGATCCGTTCACTAAAGCCTTATCCCAGAAGAAACATGAGAGTCATGTTAACTCATTCGGTCTTAAGCGCATGAATGATTAACTTTAGTGCAAGTGGAAGTTTGTTAGTGTGTGCCCTAAAGTCAGTTTATTTTACGGATAAATTACACTTTATAATTGTCAATCTTTTCTTATACATCTAGATGTGTATAAGAGACAAATCATTCTAGATATATATATATAATCATAAATAGTTATGATGTAATTATATTTTATTCATGTATATCCCTAATCGTAGTATATAACACTAGTAGATTAGCGCATAAGTATATGTGGATGCTTATTGAGAATAAGTGCATCGAATTGATACGCTAAGAGTATTTCACACGGATTATTATTTAAATGCCAATGGATTAATCTCTTTGTGATAGTAGTGTAATGATCCTTCGATTTGGGTCATGAGTTTATCTTGACTGTGAATTATTATACTTTGTCTCTATAAGTCGTTACTTTTAATGAGTCGCACATACTGTAGAATTCGGGTATAATATGAATCATGATAAGATAAGATATGACCAATAGAGGATTGACCACTCCTTATAATAGGAGGGTATATCCCAATATGGCCACTTCTTGAAATACGATTCGAAAATTTTTGCGCAAAGTGGAAATTGAATTAAGAGTGTCTTAAATTCTATTTCAAGTGAGTTGTATTTTGAGAAAGAAGTAAAATAGATTAATTCGATAAGAGTTGGCATTATATCTGTACTCTTGAATTAATCGAGATATAAGTTGGTAAAAGGATAATAATTACACGGGAACTAATCACTTATGGGTGATGTCGAACCACTCGACATATCTCAACACTTGGGTGGTCTTGATGATTTGTTAGAAGCCAATCTTGATCTATAAGTGTAAATTAATTACTTGGAGAATTCATGATAAATTAAAAGTGTTTAATTTATCTAATCCTAATTAATTTAGGATTATAATTTATATACTTATTGTCAATGTAATTGGGAACCTAAGGGTCACATACTTAAGGATAATTAATTTGGGATTAAAATGATTTGATAAGTGTGAGATACATATGGATTAATTTATGAGATAAATTAACTTTTGAACTTAATAGTAATAAGTTATAAATGTTAGAACTAATATGTCAAACATATTAAAAGTCCTAATGGTTTTATACTTTTTCATATGCTATTAACTCAAACATGATTAGAATTATTGTAATTTCCTAATGCCAATTCGATTGGGAATTTAAAATATTATATATATATATCATATAGTAGACTTGAGGTCATGAATTTAAAATATTATATATATATATATATATATATATATATCATATATATATATTCTTTGACTTGAGGTCATGAGTTTATCTTAATTGTAGATTATTATCTTTTGGCTCTATAAGTCGTTACTCTTAATGCGTCGCACATATTGTAGACTTCAGGTATAATATGAATCATGATAAGATAAGATATGACCGATAGAGGATTCACCATTCCTTATAATAGGAGAGTATATCCCAGTATGGCCGCTTCTTGAAATACGATTCGAAACTTTTTGCGCAAAGTGGAAATAGAATTAAGACTTTCTGAAATTCTATTTCAAGTGAGTTGAATTTTGAAAAGAAGTAAAATAGATTAATTTGATAAAAGTTGGCATTATATCTTTACTTTTGAATTAATCGAGATATGTTAATGAAAAAATAATAATTATACGGGAACTAATCACGGATAAGTGATATCGAAGCACTTGACATATCTCAACACTTGGGTGGTCATGATGCTTTGCTAGAAGCCAATCTTGATCTATAAGTGTAAATTAATTAATTGGAGAATTAATGATAAATTCAAGGTGTTTAATTTATCTAATCCTAATTAATTTAGGATTGTAATTTATACTTATTGCCAATTTCCTTGGGAACCTAAACGGTCACACACTTAAGGATAATTAATTTGGGATTAAAATGATTTGGTAAGTATGAGATACTTATGGGTTAATTTATGAGATAAATTAACTTTTGGGCTTAATTATAATAAGTTGTAAATATTAGGAGCTAATATGTAATACATATTAAAAGTCCTAATAGTTTTATACTTATTCATATGCTCTTAACCCAAATTGATTAGAATTATTGTAATTTCCTAAACCCAATTCGATTGGGATTTTAAAATATTATATATATTATATGGGTGCTATATATATATATAGACACATCTAAAAAAAAGGGAAAATAATTTAGGAGTTAGCACTCTATGGTTTGGGTCAATCAATCTTGTGAATATTTCTAATTTAATTATCTGTGTGGATACCATTAGAAGCCGGACACTTGTGCAGCTTATGGATCGACGTCCCAAACATATTGAAGATTTTACTACTATTTTAAGACCCACTTGCACCCTATAAGTTCTAATACTACGCATATATTAATCAAGGTGATCTGTGATAGAAAAGTAGAATTTTAAATTCCACTGTGTTCTTATAGTTATTTACTTTCTTACAGAAAATACCACAACATTCCAATTTCCTATAAATCAAATTAAATATTTTCACCCTAACATATTTTTAGTAAAAAATAGAAATCTGGATGAAGTAGTGTTGCACAACAACCAATCTCAACCCAAAGAACTATTCTACGAAATTCACTGTATTCATCAGCAAAATTAGAATAGAATAAACAAAGTAAACTTTTTCAATAGACCAATAAACTATATTAATTGCAGATCAATGTGAGAACAAAAAGGAAACATAGAAGCAGCAAATGAGATGAAGAAAAAAGCAAACGAGATAAAAAAATATCTTATCGTCATCGTTGGAGGGCTGCGAAAAAAAAGAGCAAAATTGTCTTTGTCAATAAGTTTTGGTAGCGTCTAGGAAAAGATTCTATAGAGGGAGAGATTTTCTTTCTAATTTAGACAAAACTCATAGAGAAAAGAAGAGAAGTGAGAGAGAAAGCGGAACGACGCTAGTAAAGAGAAGAGTTGGTAGGGTTCTATGAGATGAGGGAATGAAGAGGATTATGCGGCTTGTGTTTCGTATAGAGGATAGATCAAGATTTAGAGTTATAATCGAAATTCACGTCAAGTGCACACAAGACGATGACAATAATTTTTTTCCAGCCAAAAAGTCCATGTAAAATGATAACCAAGAGTATCACTATAACAAAACTTTTGACAACTCCAACTTCTTCTTTCTACTATATTAATGATTAGTGCACATTCGACGCATGTGCTTTATTAGAAAAAATATATTTATTTTGAAGAGAAAAAATAATGAAAGTTATAAAACTACGAAAGAGAGGGTATATCAGAAATAACATTAAATGATATTACATCAAAATGATACTCTTACTTTATATATAACTAGTGATCGAAAGATACTCAATGTGTGTGCAATTCATTGTAAAATTATATTATTGTTTAAAAAGTGTAAGTAATTGTTAAAAAGTGTATTTAAATGTAAATGAAATTATTTTATGCGGGGTAATTTTTTCCATTATATTATAAAAGCCTTTATGTATTACACATAAATATTTGGAATACTTAGCATATAAAATAATTACGATAGGTAGCATGCGATTGACTGTCGATTATATCTAGATGTGTATAAGAGACAGGTCCTGGAGGCACAGGTAAAAGGTTCTTGCATCACCCTCATCAACGAACAAAATAATAAAGCTCTTATGAATAGTAGGCATATAAGTTAGATGATGTAGTTCATGGTAATTTAAAAAAATACCTTGTAGCAATTTTATAGTTGTTTTTGTATTTTTTCACATCTTCCCACCATAGTCTTTCACATTCCTTGTAATACTATAATCCAAATAGACATAATTAGTAATAAATATATATTTATTAAATAGATATTTATTGACAAATATAGTGTACCACGTCTATGTCAGAATGATCAGCTTTACGCATATATTTTTTGTGGTAAATGACATAGAAATAGTATCATTTCTATGTATTAATAAATAGATTGTGTCATATGTTTTTGATAAACTCGTAAGCATAAATGAGATTCATACTAAAATAATTCTGATTCATTCAAATTCCTTCTCTCTGTAATCCATCTCTCTACACAAATAAAAAAATTTAGAGTTAATGATGTTCCATTGTTATCTAAAAATTCAGTTAAAATTTCAAGCTGCTATGATACATACATATGTTAAGTCCCATCATTCGATCCAACATATTCTTTTAGACCTATTGAATCACTAGAGCATTATAGAATTAGTAATTAGTGTGTGTGTGTATATATATATATATATATATATATATATATATACGTTTTAGATGTGAGCTGTTACCTGTGCTGCTTTTGCTTTCTTACTCTTGGTATTATTCGTCCTAAATCAGAACCATTGATACGAACAATAGTTGTCCAACCTGGACTCAATATCTACATCTTTTGTCCCTATTTTTTAAAAAGTATGATATGTTAGATTGTGATATTTTTTAAAATATACAACACGTATTATTATTAATTGTCACGTATTTGTTGTTTTATGAGTTTGGAGAGTTATAACTAACATTTGCAAGATTATGATGTTGGTTGTTTTTCTCCTTCCAAGAATACCATGCATCCATTTGTTCCGTCCAGTGATGTATAATATCTTCATTTATTGCAACTTCTGCATATTTTGTTGTTCCTGTGATTGAAAACAAATGTGAGGGCTATTATAAAATCAATGTTTTTGAATAAAACGGAATATATTCCATATCAAATTATGTATACACATAGAATATTACTAGGATAAGAATTAATGAAAGAATATATAGTGCTTAAATTTACCTATTGAATAAATTATATTGTTTCTGGTAGAAGAACCTCTTTGTACACAATATTCTTTGTATGGACTCCATTTTTACGTTTTAATTTCCCATTCTTGACCAAAAACCTTTGTAGTACTTTGATACACGCCTCTAGAAAGGGCTACATATAATTGACCATAACTAAAGATACGATTACGAAAGAAAATTTTGACATTCAGAATTGTTTGTCTTTGAGCTTTGTTAATTGTTAGTGCAAAACTTAACCAAACTGGAAATTGTTTCGTTTTTAATAAAAAAGGAAGTCTGCTATCTCATTAAGATCTACACTATTCAGTGGTATTCGGTGTAAAAAAACTCTAGTACCTGCAGAATGACCAGTTGCAACAACAGCATCTGTAAATTTTGTTTTCAAATCAAAGCATATTAGCCGAGTTCCATTGCAAAGACCTAGTTTAGGATTAAGACTTCTCAAGAGCATTATTGGGCATCCAGGTTTCAGCACTAACCTGTGTGGAGGTATACCACTTGGGCAAAGGGAATTCAAGAATTCCTGTTGATAAACTGGTATGGCTATCACCCTCAATTGAATCCCAAGATGTGTATTCCACTTCTTCTCTAGGAATAGATGTGTATAAGAGACAGACCTATTATCAGCATCAGCATTTTTTTGAGTGATTATTCCTCTTCTAATTTTAAAAGTTGGATCATTTGCACCAATTGTGAAGGCAACTTTATGAAATCTCGATTGAGAGTAGGCTCTATGCCATTACCAACATTCAACAAAAAGTCGGAGAATTGCAGATCATTCAATGTTCTCATATTTTGCTTAATATAATCTTAAGAATTGAACATCACTCCAAAATGAGGATTTTTGCACACTTGCTGAAATTTGTTGTGCTCTAGATCCTTTTTTAACCACTGGTAGAACTTGTCTGAAGTCACTCCCCAAATTAATAACCTTTCCTCCAAAATGTAACTGAGAATCTAAAATGTCTCTCAACGTCTTGTCTAAAGCTTCAAATGTATATCGATTACTCATTGGAGCTTCATCCCATATTATAGCAGCAGTACACCTCAATAATTCTGCAAGATCGCACTGCTTACTTATTATACACATACCCGATGTGCACCAGAGCCTCTTAACATCTAGAGGTATTAAAAATCTTGAGTAATGCAGTTCTTCTACCGGGTAGAAGAAGTGGCTGCGATGGCCTAATGTTCTGTAGCAATAATAATATGACCTCTTTTTCTTAAGTATGCCAAAAGGGAACAATATAAGAATATTTTATCTGCCTCCAGGACCATCAATGAATAATGCATTTCAATTGGTATAATTTATGTTGAATATAAGTGGTTCACAATGAATTAAAATAGTTACAAATAGTTTTCGAAACGAAGATGGCATTCGTATTGAACTTGCCTCAAGTAAGCATTGTCTAATGTAATTATCACTCTCCAAAAGCCCTCGCCTATCTGCTGCTTCTTTGAAAGTGATGGAAGTGGTTCCATTAATAGTTAATAGATCTTCAAATGATGTGGGACTTTTGACATGGTCTAGCAAGATTGTCATCAGAAGATAGAATCTTTCTTCTTCAGAAGCATGTACAATGTAAATCCTTCCAATAAAATTGTTACGTGATACTCTTTCAGTCCACGTTTTAGTGTTTTGATGCCAGATAAAATGTTTAGGAAATTCACTGTATAACTAAGTATTTGGTACCTAAATTTCCTGTTCAACTGCTACAGCTCCAGTTCTTTGTGAAGAATTCGGTAAGCATTGACTTTGAGTTTTGTTCATCACTCAAGATATCTTGAACTCTTTGCTGTGGCCTAAATCGTATAGATTGCATGCCTAGCAGATGAATCTGCAATTTGATGACTGAGTTATACATGCGACTCATTTTAAATCATAAATTTTCCATAGTACTTCTGGTGTAGATATCCATCTACTATCGATAAATTGTTGTACTTCATCATAATTCGGACCAGGTCGTACCTCCGGCTCTACGCAATTAGGGCCTTTAAATACATATTTGTACAAATATTTCACACATATTACAGTACTTGTGATCTCTACATTGTACAAATGTATACGACAGTCATATTTTAGAAGTAGCTAAGGATTGTACCCGATGACCCAACCATTGTCTACCACAATTTGAGAATCACTATTATGTTGTACTGGAGCAGATATTACAGTATCTTGGCATTGAAGGTAGAGCTGTCTCTTATACACATCTAAATATGAATAAGAGACAAAATGTCTCCTACATTTACTCATCATTTCATGCATGGTCTTTTTGGATTTCTGTCTCTTATACACGGACCATGTATATATGAGACAGAACAGCTTCACACAATTGAGGCTCATACTCTTTAGATGGTATTTCTGCTCTTACGACCCTGTCAAAATCTTCAGGTGTCCTCCTTTCTACCTGTGACAAGGCTTGCAATTCTCCACAATACCTAGAAAACTGGACAATAATCATCAAGAAATATCTCTTATAGTCAAATAAGATTAGTCGTTTTGCTCACGTGTTGCTTAAGAATGCCCGGAATTTTTGTTGCTGTGAGAATGTTATAGAAATTGATAGAGACTTCTAGAGGCGTGTATCAAAGCTTAAAGATATATATATATATATATATATATATATATATATATATATCTGTGTGTGTGTACATTTTTTGATCCAATCCTAACAAAAGAAAAATGTTATCTTCCGTAAGTAGAAAGATAAGTAGGATCATTGGACCATAATGCAAAATAGCAGCTAATACTATTAGGTAGCCCAATGCTAGCAAGCATTGCTGAAAATACAGATTTACGATATATACAAATATATATATATATATTGAATGGCGTGATAGTAGGCTGATAATCTAGTCTACTTTGTAGTACTGGATGCTGTGCTGAGTGTGAGCTTTAGCAGTTATGCTCCTCTTTCCAGCTGACTTGCCAGGATCTTGGGCAATGGCTTTTTGCAGAATAAGTTGGTGAATCTGTTTTTCTTGGAAGAGTAGGCAAGGAAGGTATTGAGCTAGGCATGATAAGTGCATCCACTAGATGTTTCTATGGGAGACAATTCTGCAGGTGGCTGGATTGGCAAGCAGGCAATGATATTGTCGCATGTTATAGTACTCTGGAAGATTTAAAGGTTGATGTTTTGATCTAAACGTACAGCTCTTGTTTGTCTGGATTCTCATTGATGATGTTAATATTCAGCTTTTCTTTCTGGAAAAATTGTAGATATTGTATAAAGCCTGCAGGTTGTTTATGTAAAATGTAGAATGTTAGATAGCTAACCTGTGTGGCCATATTAGCCACTTCTTCTACCGTAACTCCAATAATATATTCAGCAAGTTATCATCAATCTGTGCATTGGGACTCTAGTCTCATCTTTTAATTGGATCACCTCAAATCTTGATCTGAAAATTTTGTTCGTTTATGATTTGTAAGTAAGAAAATCCTTCTCTGCAGTAGCAGCATAAGCAATTTTAATTAGTTTACCTGGCTCGCGACTTTGCTAATGACATGTTGCAGTTGAGACGTGAATTCCACATCAATTTCCACTCCTGCCATTTTTAAGCAATTTGGACAAGTGAATATATATGTACAAGCGCTGATCAGCATTTGTTACGTACACCTTCGCTGTGATCCAAAATATTTTTAGCTGAAGGGGAATTTGTAATTAGGTGCTAAATGGCTGATAAATTAGTGAGCAATAGGTATTAAGATTAAAATAATATTAAAAGTAGTGATTTTGAATACCATATGCTGTATATTCTTAACATGCCAGATTTGTCGTAGCTGATTTTGAGCTATATTCAATTGTATGGTACTGTCTTTTTCTTAATTTTTCTAGCACAACCTTTTCTATATAGTCACTGTTTCCTTTAGTCATGTACATTAAAGCAAAGAGTTATATGGGGTATTGCATTTTACTGAGATATAAAGAGTGTAGTAAAATGCTTGTACATTATAGTTCTATAGTATAGCAACTTGCGCAATTGGAGGATAATGCATGATGATACTTGTTGTTGCTTGTGTGCTGACTGACAAAATTGAAAAGCACACATGATTACCAATAATAACAAATGTTAACAAGGACCGAATGATAGTAATAGTACTAACACTACGGTTACTATTGAATGCGGTGGACTTTGCTCTCATTATGAGAGCAACTAGTAAACCACGAGCAGCATCATTTAGTTGTGCAACATCAGTATCTAGGCACTCTTCCCGTATAATGAATACTTTACATCTATACAACATTTGTAATGTATTAGATTGTGTTATATTACTTGTTACATAATTGGTGTGTTAGATAGGATTAGAAATCATACTCTTCATTGATAATGACAAACTCTTGAATTGGGACCTGCTTGTTGTCTCGGGAGACAACTCATTGATTGTCTAACTATATGAAATTGGAGATAATTTATTTATTATAAATACTAATTGATGTTTTGTATTCTTAGTTTTAGATATTTTTTGTGTGATTTAAGAGTATTAGGTTAAAATTAGATTTTTGTGGGTTTCAATGTGTTTTAATAATTTTAGTACTAATTTTATGTTAAAATTATTAGTAATATTCGTATGTTTTTATTATGCAAGAAAGGGTAATTTTGAAAGTTCAAAAATAAGAACTGCAATCCTTAACAAAGAAAAGGATTCAAAAAAATAATAAGGAAAACTAGGCTCGTTTAAGCCTGACCAAATAGACTTTGATAGTGAAGATCGTCGTTGCGGGAAGGATTTTACTTACTGCAACAAGGCTTAAACAAAGAATAAAAGGTGCAGAGGCAACACGTGGGCTAGGAGGAATCTAAGGGCGACAAGGGTATTAACATGCGGCAAATTGATTTCAAACGTGAGCTAGCAAAAGGAAGCAATTATGGGCCACAATTTGTTTATTAACGATAATAAAAAGCCCATATACTCGTATAAATAATCTTTTCCTCTTATTAAAGTTAGAGTTAGTTTTTGGTATTTTTGATAGTAGCCGTTAGGGTTTTCTCTTGGCAAAATTTATATTTTTTACATTAAATTTATTAGTGATTTTCAAATTTCAATTTTGGGAATTTGTTCGTGGATATATTAAACTTTGTGTTTCTGAATTCATAGATTTTTGGAGAACTGGGCAATTATCAGAAGATTCGTATGCTTCGTTATTTATCAGTTAATTATTTTTATTTTAATTTTGTCCTTTAATTATTTAATTGCATTATGTTTATTTTAATTAATTTTAATTAGGTTAAGACAGAGCTTACTCTGACCAGAAGTGCTTTTATACATTGGATAGAAGGACCAAGATATTCTAGTTAGAGTACTATAACTGTCTCTTATACACATCTAGATGTGTATAAGAGACATTTTTATGCAAATTTATTCTTCCTTAATTTTCTAGGGTTAGTTCGTTATTTAATTTATTTATTTTTATAAAAAATCCAAAAAAAAAAAGAGAAAAAATCCCCAAAATAATTGTTTTTAATTGTGGTCATCTAAATAGTGATTGATACTAAGTATTTAGTAATTGACTAATTTGATCCTCATGGAAACGATCCTTATTTTCTATATATTACTACGCGACCCGTGCACTTGTGGAGACATGTGCTAATAGTTAATTTTTAAATTAGGGTTTGACACGTATGAAGTTTTTTGGCATCGTTACTAGGGAACAATTCTCTAGGCAATATCGAGTTGGTTAGTATTACTGTTGATTTAGATTTTACATTTTATTTTCTGTCTAATTTCATCTCATCCTCTTTTTGTGATTTTATTCTTTGTTTATTTTATTCTCTTATCCATAAGTAGACATTTATAGAGTTGCTCTAGTGTTGTTTTATAGTTTATGACCCATAGTGATAAAAGGCTACATCCACTTGATTTGGAAGTAGAAATAACTCTACGAGGGTTACGGAAACAAAAGAAACAATACTCTATCCATCCAAGCAAATAATTGATAACTTCTAGGAAACTAGAGTTATATGTAACCTAAACTTGAAGGTTTGGCTACTAGTTTCGAGCGTTTTTAGTGTTTTCGTGTGTGTTTTTGTCTATTTTACATTTATTTGTTAGAATGTGGTATTATGTGTTTATTAAGTTTTTTAGTACTTATTTAAGTCTTAATTAGCAGACTTTATTAGGTTCTTGTGTATAGAGTTGTGTCGTGTCTTTGACTTAACTTCGTTAGGAGTTAAGTTTTCATTCGTCTTTGTTTGCCCTTCGTTTTTTAGCCTATTTTGTGAGAATTTTATTTATATATTTAGGATATTATTTTAAGTATCTATTATAGCTAATAATGTTCTCTTTTGTGTTAGGGTCGCATGAAAATGGCACATGAATCGGACGTTGGATGAAGATTTTCGAAGCAAAACTATAAAGTGCTGCATTTTAGAAGTTTCAATCCAAATCGCGATTTGGATTTTCCAAACCACGATACGGAGGCGGTTGGAGCAAAAAAGGACTTTGTTCGGGGCTGATTTTTGCTGCATGATTATCCCACTACCCTAACACTATATATACCCCTTTTAAATCTTATTTGAGGAACTTAGTTCTATTAAAACAACATTTGTTAGTAAGAAAGGGGTATTTTATCCTCCCCATTGGGGAGGGTTTTCTTATATTAGAGTAGAATAAGACTTCTCTTTCCTGTAAATTTCAAATCCAAGCTAAAGATTGAAACTTTTTAGTTGTAAGTGCATTATTTATGTTAAAACTCCTTTAGTTAAACTTTAATTTCATGTTCCTTTAGTTAATCAGTTTAATTTCTTTTAATCTAATTGCTTCTTTTAGCTGTTTTCTTAGACTAATTGTTAGATTGGTTTATGGGTTTTCTTTAAAAATATATTTTTATGATAATTTGTAGTTTACATTGATTAATTAGGATAAATTAGTTTATGGGCTTTTCATTTAATTGCTTTCTTTACTTGCTTTCTTAATTTAATTGTTAGATTAGTTAATGAATTTTCCTTAATTGTATTTTCTTAGTATTAATTTGTAGTGTTGGTTAGTTAATTGCTTTTTAAAAATACTTTCTTTTTACATGCTTTCTTAGAATATATTAGGAGCGTTCTCTAATTATGCTTGCTTAGGGATAATGAATAGTTTAGATTAACTAATTCCTTGCTTAATATGCTTTTCCTTTTAATTGTTCCCTTTATTTGCTTGCTAAAGATACTTCCTTTTTAATTGTTTTCTTAGTGATTAATATTTACTTTAAATTGCTTTTTAGTCCCATTAGTTCTACTTTTAGTTAAATCTCTTCACTTAATCAATCGCTTCAACTTGAAATCTAATCAAATAATCGACATAACCTTCTTATAGAAAGCTATAAGGAGAGAAAATACAGAATCCCTTTACAACTAGTTATCTACCGTATACTTGGGGGATGCCACCTAATTAGTAGTAGGATTTAGGTGTTTTCTAAATTTATTACTAGGTGTGTAAAGCATCAATTATATTTACTTCAACTTTGTCCTTTATTATTTAATTGCTTTTTGTTTATTTTAATTAATTTTAATTAGGGTTAATTCGTATCTTCATTTAGTTATTTATTTTAATTTTCTTTCTTTAAATTTTTAATCAATTCTAATTAGGGTTTTCATTAATTAATTCTTTCATAGTTAAATTAGTTAGTTTATTGTTCAATTTACAGAAATTTATTCTTCTATAATTTTCTAGGGTTAGTTTGTTATTTAATTTAGTTTATAAAAAATCCAAAACAAGAGAAAAAATCCCAGTAATAATTCTTTTTAATTGTGGTCATCTAAATAGTGATTGATACTATAAGTATTTGATAATTGACTAATGTGATTATTGTGAAAATAATGCTTATTACCTATATACTACTACGCGGCACGTGCACTTAAACTCGTGCTAGTCCTAATTTAAAAATTAACTATTAGCACATGTCCTGTCTCTTATATAAGAGACAGGGGTAAGATAGCTCAGTGCTATCATACATGAGAGTAAAGACAACAGGCAATGTTTAGTGTGTATGATGATTGAACTGTAAAAACTTGAATAACTATATAGAATCTGTTAAACTTACTTATCTAGTTGTTCTCATGGTCCATGTACTTGTGGAAGTCAGTGAATAAAGTTAAAATGAATAATAGACATCAGGAATGGATTTTTACGATCCTTCTATCCAATGTATAAAAGCCCTTCTGGTCAGAGTAAGCTGATGTGGTGATGTGTCAAACTAGAATTTTTGGTGAGTAATTTTTGTGACAAATATGTTGCCAATGTAGTAGATGGTGCCAAACTGTAAGTTGCAACATCTTTTGTGTATCTTACTGCCTGGATTGTGCTTTCCTAAATATGCATTAAAGAATTTGAATAAGGCAAAGTCTCAACAATCAGAAATTACAACAACTACTTAGTGTAAATGGTTCACAGGAAAAATGCATATCAAAGAACATTCATACTTACTATAGGATTGGCAAATTAGAATCTTTGATAATATGTTGTGCCATCTTTGCTTGTCTCAAATTCTGTAATAGGTGTTTTGTTTCTCAAGAAGATCAGAAATTGGGATGCATCTAGCACCCATTTTTGCAATGTAAAATCACGAAGTTAAGTGTTTCTTAGACATATCTAACTTTTCTGAAAGTAAAAGTCTGGGAAAATGTTTAATAGGCAATGTAAAACTTTAGATATGCTCATAAACCTAAAAATAGAAACCTATAAATTAACATAGACAAAAACACAGCAATGTAAGATTGCAACAATTAGCGATATAGTTAACATGTTATGGCAAAATGTAAAACAATCAGTTATCAATTATTTGCTTGGATGGTGAATGTGCTGTCTCTTATAAGCGAGCCTGTAACTGTAAAGAGGCTCTTTGAGATAAAGTCCAATATAGTCCAAAGTCTGTCCTTGAGATTTGTTTATGGTCGTATAAGAGCACAACCTTATAGGAAACTTTTAAATAGAATGGAGTGAAGTTCATCTTGTGGAGACTGTAAAGGAATCCTTGGAATGAATACTGATTTTCTTGCAAATAAGTCGATGGCAATTTCTACATGAATGACGTTGTTTGAGAAATTTTTTCAAATCATTCTTGTTCCATTTGATGAGCCCTAAGGTGGAATGATATTTCTCATAAGCACTAATTGGGTAGTTCTCTTTCAATACCAACAGATGAGAAGCTATGCTTTAGGTATCAATATATGAAATAGATCTTGATTTTCTAATTGTTTTGAAGATTCTACTGCTTCATCATGGATAAAATAGTTTCTTTTATTGCCTGGGAATTTTTTATTACAATGTCATTGATATCATGTATAAAATCATTTAGTGTCATCAAAACTGCTATTCATCATACAACAATATCTAGTTGCATTTTGCTTAAGTTTGGAAAAATGTTAACCAGAAGTTGTTTCAATGAATGCTTATCATTGATAGAATTTGTGTTTAAATGATCAGGTATGACAATTAGCTCTTGCACATTAGCTGGTTCGTGACTATCACCAATTCTGAAAGGAAAATTGAAAATTCAAGATCCAATCGAACTCTCATATTTTTCTGTAGTTCGGATTTTTTTCAAGTTTAAACCAGATGGGAGACATAACAAAGCTAGAATTTATTATGTTAGATATTTTTCCTTTTATGATAATACCGGTAATGTTTATCAAAAGTCTCCACCAAATACAATAACTTTGCCACCAAACAGAATAAGGATTGCCCAAAATATACAAGCAACAATGGCAAAAAGAAAGTCAGTTGACTTTCTGAGTGAATTGTTGCTTCATCCTGTATAATAATTTTAGCTTCCCGAATAAGCTCTTTTATTGCACTTTGTTTGCTGATGTTGCAATTTGTTGAATCATCATTATTGATAGGAAGCTTAAATCTTGAATGAGCTATTCTCCCACCAGGAAATATAGATGTTGCAACTCTAGATGAAGTTGTTACCAAAGAAATATGCTTTCTTAATCTTATAGTTACGATTAGAGCTTTCTATAAGAAGGTTATGTCTTACCACCTCGACGATCAATAAAGAAGGAACATGGTTGATTGTTATCCACAAAACCTAATATTCTCTTATAAGTAGCTTTACAGTTATTGTCAATCTCTTTTGGATTTTTATCTACTTCAAGTATTTGAAATGGAATATTTGTAGATCCAAGTCAGCTAATTGTTTCCCTATTGATTGCAAATAATTGTCAATAATCTTCAGAGTTCTTAGCTGAACATTATCTTTAGAAAGTGACTTATCTTGATTAATATCATATGAAACATAGTCTTGAAATTGAAGCCATAACTGTTTTGGATTCTTTGGATTGCAATTAACTGAAACAGTTTCAAAGAGCTATCAAAGAGTACTTGGCATATCGTGTAACACAACTTTACTTAAACACTATTCAAGTATTGTTTACATTATGTAGTAGTTCAAGTTTTCATTGCTTCTCTAAATGATAAAGCAAGGTATCCATCAACAATTTTAAGATGTTGAAAAGAAGTTGGACTTTTAACATGTATAGATAATAGCTTGTCTTCCGAAGGATGAACACCTACAATTCTTCCAATAACTTCTCTTTACTACTAAGATTCCACTTTCGAGCTTCTTTACATAGGATTACCTGTCTCTTACTCTCAACATATAAGCATTTCAAACACTAATCTAAAAATTGGAGGTGTTCATGTTAAAAAACTCGGTAAACATTATTTTTAGTGCGAACACTTTCTGAACAATGTTTTCGAGAAAAAGAAATAAATTGATGGTTTTCAAGATGGATCGGCAAATTGATAACAGAAGGATCATTCAAGTCAAAGCTAAAACTCTCCACATAGCTTAAGGGCTAATACATATCTTGCTCTTTGGAAGTTTTTTGTCTTATCAATTACCGCATCAGCTTTAGATTTAGTCAATTGATATATATAAGTTTTTCATGCCCCTTGTGTGTGTGTGTCTATATATATATATATATACACACACACACACACACACACATTCTTGTATATATATTTCACAACTCGGATTGTGCAACAAACTTCAATATTCATATGACAATTAAACCTTGACAACAAACATGGATCATAAACAACCCATCTTTTGTCCAACTCATGTATATTGAATCTCACAGTTCTGTTATCTTTCCTGTTGCGATATAGAGGATAAGAGTTTGGTGAATGTATGGTAGCTTCAATAAATTGTTTGGAATAATTATACTTGCAGTCTTTTTTTTTTCTTCAGGCAAGCACAATAAAGTGTGTGTAATCATTGTTGTTGGTGAAATCAGTTTTCCTAACATTTTAATTAATATGATCTCATTCTACGTATTTTAGTTTGACTTGTAGTGTTTAGACAGGTAATTAGAGTACTATTTCCTTACTTTCCTACATAACTGAGAACAAGCGGGGATAATCTTTATCTATAATCGTTTCTGTGGGAACGAAAGTCTTAACCAAAAACCACTTTATTATTAGAGTTATTAGTGGACTTGCAAGTGTAATTAGCATGCATCGTAAGTGCAATATAAAAAAAGATACATATTCAATCACCGAAAGCATATTTTTTAGATTTAGAGTTGCCGAAAACTTCCAAGTTTGAGAATATTATTAGTATTGTCCAAATTCTAAAACTTCTACACTTTTTAGACGTGAATTTCATTTTTTAACAATAATATTAGATCTAGGTTACTTGTATTTTTGCTTCATATCATAGACGTTTCCAAATTTTTAATTATGAATGAAAGGAATTTGGTGTGAATGAGGCAAGTTTATTACTTTCTTTATTTTTTTTTTCTTTTAACCAAATTAGTGGTGGCAGTTTTTCAAAATATTTTTATTTGCCTTTAATGTCCTTGCATAATAAATCATAAAGCTAAACTTTGTCCTAATTATAATTCTACCAACATCATATCATATGTAGGGATGATGGGGTGGTTTTCTCCAAAAGGATTTATAGAGAGAAATTTCTTTTTCGGATAATGGAGTCAAATAAATTACGTCATAATACCTTTTGGTTAAGGGGATATTCAAGAACAAATAAGGAAGGATAAAAGAATTATATCAGGATATTGGTATTCTAATTTTTATTGAACACGTTTATATTAAAATATCAAACCTATAATAAGGGAAAAATGGTAAATTAGAATGAACCCCATATGATTTGTCTAACGTTCACATTGCTTCTTAAGATTTTCAATCTTATATCCACACCCTTGTGGTTTTATTTATTAATTTTTTATTTTTTTATTTTTTATTTTTTGTAAAATGGATGGAAAGATAAATGTTCTTTGATTAGCCTAATACCACTCTACTTCCCAAAAAATCCCTCTTCCAAAGGAAGGGATTGTATTTTATATTAAAATCATAACTAATCTTGATTAGAGGCTTTAAATAAAAATTTTCAGCTTCTTAACAATTTCTTAACGGAATATTTAATGGTTTCATCATAATCCAAACCACATGGAGGTAGATTATAGGTCTAAAAACTATAAGAGAGTAACGTGAGTATTAGCCAAACCACAAGAGGGTTTGTTATAATTTACCCCAGAAACACAAATGAGTCACTGGTAACGTGAAAGTCTCTAGTACCCAAAAACAATTGGGCTTGCTTCAAGAAATAAAATGGTAAAGGCCACATTATTTAGAGTTGAATATGTATCCTGTCTCTTATACACATCTATCTGACCCATGTCACTTATTTAATAAGTGACATGGGTCAGGATGATGTAGATGGCATCACTTATGTAAGGTATGCTAATGTCATCTGACAACACTTAGCTCATGAAATTTGTTTAATAGCTACTTGGCTCATGTGACTTGTTTAGTAGTCACGATGTCTACAAGCGGGATAGTAGACCAAAAACCTACCTAAATATTTTTCAATTAGTGAAAGTGTTTTCTTTTATCAATAAAAGAAAAAAAGAAAGCAAGCAGAAGCTAAGAATGAGAGAAATCAATCTTGAAAGTTACTTGTTGATGTTCAAGAAAAGGTTCAAATACGATATTAGGAAAATAGAGACTAATGTATTAAAATTTTCTTGTATTGATATGCGTGCATAATAATTCCAATCATTAAGTGGTACTGGGCTGGATCCTCCGTCTTGCCCTAGACAAGTTACTAATTTTCCCTTAATGAGCTCGTACACGTGATATCTACCTATTGATGAATTTATGTTGCATTAGTAGCCCATTCAACTTGGTTTCATGGTGCTATTTTGAGATTAAGCCAAACTTTTGATCTAAGGGCCTTCAATAATGCTTTGTAGTGCAAGCCCTAATATTTGCTATCTTTAGGCCGAGCTGACTCCATACGTCTTCTAAGCCGAAGGCCTTTGGTAGCCATTTAGAATTTGATGGATCTTTTGGTAGCCCCTTAGAATCCAAGATGTCCTTAGTAACTCTGGTCTCATACTACATGCTTGCACTTTTTTCAAATTTGACTTTTCTTTTTCTCATGGAAACACAACCATTACCATTTGATCTCAAAACTCTAATATTCAAAAATACCAAAAATTGTTTCATGTTCAAATCTTTCGTAAACCAACTATTTTCCTTTTCAAACACCCTTTTGCAATTTACACCAAATTTTCAAGAACACTGCCTTTATACAAAGCAACTATCCAAAGCCTCTTTATGCAAAAATCTTCCAACTTTCCCTTGAAAACTGTCTTTTATTAAAAATCAATCGAGAAATGGCATCATAAAGCCTATCGAGTACTTATTCTAGCGCCTCCTACAACTTTGACTAGGCTGGGCAACCCTTATCTAAGTTTTCTACCTCTTCTTCTTATCTTAACCAACTGGTTGCTAGGTCAATTCATTTTTTGAGCAATCATCACCTATTGGATTGACTTCTGACCTCATCGCTCTAGAAGCAAGTGAATACCTTGAATTGACCTTCTTCATAGAAGAGGAAACTAGATAAAAATTAAACCTTTCTACCTCCCAAGATTCCAATAGATTTATAGCATTCTCGAGTCAATCTCCTTCATATGTCCCAGCTCAATTGGTCAAGCTTATCAACCCCCTAATGGGTATTTTTTAGTTGTATGACGAGCAACTAATTGCTAGGCTTGTACTTCCTCTTCCTGTTCATTTAAGACAACATTTAGCAAATAACTGGCACATCAGTCTATCACAACTGAACTCAAACACTATTAGACTGGCAGTAGGATATTGCATCCTGTTTAAAATTCTTGACATCCGACCGACCCATAGAGGTTTTAGGTCTTCTACACATGTAGGTCCAAAGGAAAGAGGTTTTTATGACTTCCTTACCCGCATTATGATCAAGAAATGATTCAGATACGAGATTACGAAAATTGAGAGAGAAAATAAAGAATAATGTACTAAACTGGGATTGTATTGATATGAGTTCATAAAAGTTACAATCTTTTAGGGGTGAAATATTATATAGAGATGCAAAATAGGGGAATAGGTGGTTAAATCTCTCCGTCTTTCCCTATATTTTACTAATTTACTCTTAATAAGCATGTACATATGGCATCTGCCTAGTGGTGAATCTATGTATCATCAACCTATTTTCCTTAAACTTAATTGTCGTATTTACTATCTCAAATTTTTTACATCGATGGTGTCTGAAAGATTTATATTTTATTTTTTATAGTTATTTAGAGTTCATCCATTGACGTGCATTTTTTTTTTTTTTGGGCAATTAGTATGGAGCTCCAATCCGTACTATTTCGTATAATTTTAGAAATTCTTTGTATACACCAAAAGTTAAAAAAAGAAATCAAATTCATATGCATTGAACCTGTAGATGTCAAAGAAGCAAGGAATTAATTTATCATAGTACTTACAAAACACAAAATTTAGCAAAGTCTCTGTTACTAATCTTAGAAACATGTGCATGATTTATGGTAGTCATAGTTCTTGTAAAAATTTCATATCTATTGTGAAGATAATTCAAGTACATTTTTCATGTGAATGAAAAAAAAAATGTAAAACTCAATGATCTTTACTCAAACAAAAAAATGACAAAAAAATTTTTTTTCCTAAAAAAAAACAAAAATTATAATACATCTCTATTACACATGTGATGTCCTCCCTATGACTAGGTGTCATGGTAGAAATGGTTGTATGGTCACGCCCTATAAGAAGAAAAATAAAAAGTTTTATGTATTAATAAGAATTCTATTAAGTATATTCAAGGATTGATGAAGTACTTTCTAAGAAGTGTCACATTTGGAATCTAAATTTGACATCAAGTGTTTGATCTAGTTTCAAAACTTAAATAATAATATTGATGATTGAATATCCTAATACATCAATATGGAAAATTACAAGGACTCATGAGTTGAGCCATATAAAAGATATAACATTTATATCTCTCTTTCTATTTAACCTATTTTGGATAGACTTCTATATTGAAATAAGTATAAATAGATTGTATTGGAAATTATTACGTGACATCCCTTTTTTTCATGATATCTCTAAATGATATAATGCAAACAATATTTGTTATACCAAGGGAAAATGTTTTTGACTCCATTTCTTTTGAAGATTTGGACATGTAAGGTATCTTTAGATTCGGAATGAAAACCAACATGTCCTTTTGTTGTATGCAATGTTCTTCAACGAATGTATGCACGCACTATCAATACCTGTCTTTATACACATACTAGATGTGTATCAAGAGACAGGTTTATAGAGTTATAACTGGTGTCTTGTCACCATTTAAGAAAAGATCTACAAATGTCACCATTAATCTCTATGGAACTTAAAGAGAAAACAACATTCTTGAAATTTCTGATTTAGTAGCAGATAGTTAGACAAAGCTATGCTTTCATGATGTTCCATTGAGATTAATAACTAAAAACTATGAATATTATGTTATAGTAGTGGTAGTATTGAATAAGTTATAATGTTTACAACCTATTTTGGAGCAGTAGTAGTAGTGAATAAGTTTAAAACTTTTAGAACCTAGAGTTTTGGATAGGTGATGTAACTGGGGTCGAAGTATTTATAGCCTATTTTGCTTTCAATGTGTTGTTTGGTATGACAGCTATGGAGAGCTAAAGTAAATGTCTTCGTAAACTGATTCAGCTTTATATATTATCAGAGTTGCTATTGTAAAAATTGATTAGAAAAAATAACTGAGTTGATCGATATTGTGATATATATTCAGCTTTATATAAGTACTATTGTTGTAGTTTGACTTGTTAAAGATCTTTTATTTAGTTTAGTTATATGAACAGATGTTTCAGCAAAAGGATTAAAAAAGTTTCTTAACAAGTTTGCTTGTATTTTAGAAATCATTAAATGTGGATGGATGCACTTTCATATTTGAATAATATTGAGAAAGAATAGTTACAATGTATAAAAATAAGTTTTTTCTCCATTTGTCGTAAAAGGTAAGCTATTAAAATCATTACATTGTTTCAGTAAATAGATGCCACTATAGGATTTCAATTGTGTACTAACTATTTGAGAATATATTTTGCCAAATGGTTCAAAACATGCAAGCATAATAGTTTAGTCTGCCATAGCATAATACAATAATACACTATTGATACGTTTTAGAGAAGTTTTAATTAAGCAAAAGATTGCAGTACTACCACAAACACATCTATAGCTATGGTAAATTCTTTAACAAGTTGATCAGTAGATCACATAAACTTCCATATATTGCTGAACAGCTGCAAATAGTTTGGTCTAGTTAAAGTTGAACATCTAAAATTAGTGACAGGTACACATCAAAGTGTCTTTTGTTTTCTGATCTCAGAAACTACACATGAATGTGTATAAGATTCAGCCAGAAATATAGAAAACCAAATATATTCCTTACAATGACATGTAATCCAACATGGTCAGAAATACAGGACTTAAGCACTTCTAGTTTTGCTCTAAAAACTCTTGATAGCAAATCTGGTCTGTCTTGAGGTTTTTCCTTGTACTTTAGATTGTCCTGTATTTCTTTCCATGTTGGATTACATGTCATTGTAAGGAATATATTTGGTTTTCTATATTTCTGGACTACGGCCATTGCATCAATGTATCTCATCCTCATATCTCTTGGACCACCAATAAATAAGGCAGTGTAGCATTCTCTTACAAAAATAGTACTTTTCACATTTTTCTTAGGTGCACCAATTGTTGAAGTCTTAGTAAAACAAAAAGAGTATATATGTGAAAAAATAATGAAATAAACATAAGGTATGTATCTGAATTTTAAGAGGTGTACTTGCCTATTGTTTCTAAGTTTATTAGTGCATGGCGATGGCTGAACTAAAGAAGGATTTATATATGGATTTTTTTCAAAAGTAGCAGATCCTTTTCTCTTTATGTCACTAACCGAGGAATGTTGGATTTCATCTCTCACTGTGCCATCCACTCTCACCACGAGGAAATAACAGAAGATAGTATATAGGATCATAACAAGCAAAAAAAAAAATGATGGATCCTATAACTTATATTAGAGTGCATGTAGATTTGAATATGAGTTCTCTTATCAATATATTGATCATCTGGCTCGATCCATATAGCTGCAACTTGTGAGATGGATGGTAGATTACATAACCATTGGTACAGTTCTCTTACCAAGCAATGTGATACCTAAATGTTATTATAAGTTCAAATTACCTTTCTAAAATTCACACTCTTTTCATCATCACCAATGAATAACCTCTGAAGAACATAAGACATGGGAGGAATCACAACATCTACTTCTCCTCCTGAACAACAAAAACCAAGACGCTCTAAGTAGAAGTTCTTAGCACCACAATATTGACAATCAGGGACATCTGAAAGAATATAGGATTTGTCCAGGATGTCTTTTATTGGATAAGAGGCTGTCTTTCTAGTTCATTTCCTCTTTCCTAAAACATAAGCATAATAATTCTGTCCTTATACAAATCTAAATGAAATAGTAGAATCAATATTAGGTATGTTCGGAAAAAGAGTATTCTATTGATTCTCTTTGAAAGGGAATCAAATTATTAAAGAATAACGATGGTTAACTTGCGTTATTAGATCATTTCTGAGTTGGTGAACGACGAGAGTTTCTGTACTTTGATTTTCCAAAGCCAGAAGAATTTACAAAAGTTGGAGCATTCTCCGTTAGCGATGCACCAACCTTTACATGTTTTATTTTTTTTCTTTTCCTTATAATGTAGTGGTATTATATGTACACATCATAATGCTAGTAAAGAATGAGAATTAATTAAGTAAAATGAGGTACTTTTTTCTGCTGAAAGTATAGAAAAATAGTTAAACAAAAGTGGTTGTTACCTACAAGAAGTTCCTCTCATTTCCCCCAAATGAAACGTGTCTAATAGGCCTACAAGTTGATGATCCAGACCAACTAGAATCCTCAAAGTTGAAATCACTATCTAGAGTTCTAGTCTCATCAACAATCACAATATCTAGAGGAGTCAACACCAATGATATTTGTCAAGTAGGGAAGTTGATGGTCTAGACTAGCCAGAAGACATAAAGTTGAAAGCACTATCTAGAGTTCTAGTCTCACCAACAAATGCAGGATTTAGAGAGGCCGACATGTTCCCTAATAAACATAAGATGTCAGGAAAATAGGTTCATATATTAGAGAGACATGAAAAATAAGTATGCAACTGGAGATGATCGAGATTAGTAGTGAAAACACAAAGTAGAGGATCAATGAATAATTTGGTTATGAAAGAAGGCTGTTGAAATATGATGATCAGAAAGCAAATAGGATGAATTAAATTGCCAATTATAAACTCAGTTTAAACATTAAGTGTGTGAAAAGTTCTATATGCTGAAAAAAGGAGAAAAATAGAGAGGTAAATAATATTGTATAAATATAGTAGAAGCATAATGCCTGCATATTAAATGGATGTAAACATAAATATGGAATAGTTACAGAAGGAATGGTCGAGTTATAAAAAATGCTTCAAGCTTAATGAGAGTAAAAAGTGAAGAATGTGAAACATCAAGAAGGCTGACATCATATTCATCACACCATGAAAGCAGGAATAGAAAAGTGTAATTTCTTGAATAATAATTAAGGAGAATAATGGATAGAGTAGAACGAGCACAAGTCAATGTAAATTTGAAAGTGCTGTGAGTTTTAGAGCAAAGTAATGATAACACATGATTTGTCATGCATGAGAAATAAAGATAAGTACGACAAGAAAATAATTTGACAATGAAGAGTATGGCAAGAAATTATTTATCATTGACAAATAAGAAATAGAACTCTGAACAATCAATTCAGATTAATGAAGGATAATGAAGTATAAAAGAAATAATAGTTATACCTTTAGTACTAAGAGGTGGTGCAGCAACTGAAGAGGAAAAAGAAGGATGTTTCTATTCACTAAACTTATCTCTTGTACAAGAATTGGCTAAATAGTTTTCACTACTATCTAATATAGTATCTAACACACAAAAGTAGCCTTAAGGATTTAAAAAATAATAATAACAAGAAGTAAACAAGTACAATTTTAAGGGAAAAAAATTATAATAGTAAATTAAAAAGTATAAACAAATGGCCTTTAGGATAAAAAAATTGTAACAGGAAATAGGCACAAACAAGCAACATTAAGTATAAAAAGCTATAATAGAAAGTAAACTAAATTATAAACAAAAAACACTGAGGATAACAACTATAATAGCAAATAAAAGTATGAGAAAATAAAAGAAAGAAGCGTGATGCTAACCTTACGAGATTGTCAACGGTAAAGATCTTCAAAGTAACTAACAACAAGTAGCAAGACTGAACCTTTATTTTTTTTTAACAAGATATGAAAAAAAAAAAAACACGGGTTGAATTAGCTTTAAAATGAGTAATTCAAACAAATAGAAGGTATGCATTAATAGAAGTCTACTAGTAAGAAAAGAGGAATAAAAAACAAAATACCATAGACATACCAGGAAAAAATCAAAGCACAAGCTATCAGATCAAAAAACCAATACTACAAGCAACACAGAATAAGAGTTAATTAGAGTGTGTAGCAAAATATTAAAGGTCTAAAGCATAATAATTAGTAAAAACAATAAGTAAATAATAAAAAAAGAAGAAGTTCAAACTAGGTGTTGAAGAACAACTAACCATGAACAAAGAGAAGGATTATTTTTCATAAACAAAGTAATGTAAGAGTCAAAGGGAAGAAAAAAAAATAGGATAAAAATAGAAGAAGACAAGAGTTCAGAAGAAGAAGAAAGAAAGCAAAAAAGAAGAACAAGAATGGAAGTAGTAAAGGTAGAAGTCTAATAACATTGACGTTTTGAGAGTTACTAGTATTATCCAATGGAGAAAAAGGGAAAAAAGAACATCTATTCTTTTATCATAGAGTTCGAACACTAAAATAGCTACTATTTAGCCATCCATCATCATAATATTGTACTTAACTTGTAACTGTCTCTTATACACATTTAGATGTTTAGCCTTTGTACAGATTTTTGTCTCGTAAAAATATTGAATAAGAATAGGATATTTTAGTAATTTCAAATTACGTAGACACAAGGCAGCTGGCAAAAGTTTAACAACCCAACCTACGTCAATCAGAGCCACAAACCCCAAAAGGAAAATGTTAACTTTCAATTTTTAAACTTTTTTTTAATTGACATGCTTATCCGGGATATTGGAGGAGGATGACCAAAACTATTGATCACAAATCTCCTTTCCACTTTGTTTATTATGTTAACAAGACTTGTAGTCTTTTCTCCACAATGGGAACAATGCCTAGAAAACAGGACAATAATCACAAAGAAATACCTCGCATATTGAAATATTATTGTATCATTTTCATATTAGTTTAAAAATAATATCTCTATTAATATGATTATTTTTATATGGCCCTATATGTACTTAAATATCAAATGTTACTTGACGATAATATAAAATTTAATATCACAAAGATAAGTAGAAAGTCAAACTAAAATTTAATCATGAATACGACCCAAGTTTTTTTAGTAATACAATAAAATCTAATAAAATGATCTCGTGTTCACTTGAAAAATAAACGAGTGTTCAGAATTTGTAAGAAAGAAGAATTATAACTAAGACAACACTTTAGGATGTTAGCAATTACCAAAATTCTAAATTATCCATTTTTGCAAAAATTCTTTGTTAGTCACACTATTGGATTATCCATAAAGTAGTGAACCTTTGTCTTACTTTTATGAGTCCCCTTATTTTATAAACAGTCGAACAACTATGCTAGTCACTCTGCATACAGAGAACTCCTCCCATCTTTTGTTCCTCCTTTTTTCTTTAAAATAAATATGAATTTTTTTGACAGAAAATACAATTGACTTGGTAAGACGCTTCTCTTATAATTTATTGGTTATGGGTTCAAGTCACTAAGGAATAGCGAGAAGACTAATCGATTACTCCCCTTTTACTTTACTTTTGTTTTCTTAAAAATACTTCTAGATACAACTTTTATTCTTCTAAATGTTATTCTACAACAAATATAAATAAATTAATCACAATTAGCTTCTCAAAATATTTTAAACTCAAGAACAACAAAATGATCTTATCTCAATTTTCATATAAAATGAAAATATTTAATATTGTTTGATACAATTCAACTATTGTGACATGATATGAGCTGAGGTAGGAATTAATAGCTACCAAGAAATACGGTAGGGTTGAAAGACATATTCGCTCTCTTTATTCATACGATTCACGCCCCTACAGATTTTAACTCTATAGCTATTAGGTTACACATGTCGCCCCTAGGGTACAATAACTTAACTCAAGGTTATTACATCTTTTTGATCTGCAAAACCAAGAGAAGTAGAAACTTCCTAGTTTGACACACCTCAATTTGTCCACAAAATTATAGTTGTACACAATACCATATTTTTTACCCATATTGAAGTTGATATAAGTATAGAGTTAGAAAGATATCTAGAAAGAATATATATCTTTTTGTAGTTTATAAGCCCTCTTTTTATAGGTTAAAATAAAAGTAAAGCTACAAGTGTGGAATTACAACATCTCTTTTCGGCTACAAATCACATTGTCTATATATAATGTATAATTGTCAAAATATATAATAAAATATGGTCATTATAATCAATGCATAAGTTACATGTATAATTATACTATATATTAAAGTAAAACCCCCTTTAGTGAGAAGTTATGAAAAGATGCCAAGTGTCATCTATTCTTTAGTTCTTTATATATATCGATCACTAGATTCATAAAATAAGTCATACAAACCCAATAAGTTGTGAATATTTAAAAACTTGATTTTATCTACACTAGCCATCAACTAATGATATTTGATTAGCATGATTGATGCAAACTAATTACTAAATATAACCGATATCTCTTAATTATTGTATTTGTTTCATCATTTATATCGACTAAATTAGGTTCATTATTTTTCTAGGAAAAGTTCCTTTTATATACTATGAGCATAGCACATAAAATTTATATCTATACTATATAGTATAGCAAAATCTCTATTTTGTGAGAGTCAATTAGAAAATTTCATGTCTAATTTCACTATCTTTTATTTATATCCATCACTAATCTATATTATATATTAAAGTAAAACCCCCTTTAGTGAGAAGTTATGAGAAAATACCTAGTGTCACTCATAACCTTACTATAAAAACTTGATTTCATCTACATTAACCATCAAGTAATGATCTTTGATTAGTAAATATAAATGTAACAAAGTATAAACAATATCTCTTAATTGTTGTATTTATTTCATCATTTATATAGACTAAATTAAGTTCATCATTTTTCCAAGAAAAATTCATTTTATACACTATGAGCATAGCATTTAAAATTTACATCCCTACTATATAGTATTGTATATATCTCCATTTTGTTAGAGTCAAATAAAAAATTTTACATGTAATTTCATCATCTTTTATTTATATCCACACTAATTTACTAAAAATAAATAAATACTATTTACCACAAAATGAACTAGATAAGTCTTGATTGTTCAAAAACTTGATTTACTACAACAAACTGGAGTAGAAATATTGCTAATTTTTGGTATATTCTTTTTGCATGCATGAACTTTTGGCTAAATAGTAGCTATTTTAGTGTTTGACATATTAGAAAAGGTCAAAAAAAAAAAATTTGAGATTGGTTACAACTAATTTTTATAATAGGTTTAAGTGATTATGAATTATTTCAGATTTTTTTCTCCTAACCCCGTATTGATAGGATATTGTTTGCATTTGTTTTTGAAGATTAACTATGAGTTAAGTTTGTACAAAAGCTTGTGAACCGAGATATTTCTCTGTCACTTTAACACAATCTTGATTAACCCTTCTCTTTGAAACTAGTTTATCATTCTTCCTTTATGCCTATTAGAATTTGTATTGGTTTCAAATTCTCTACTCTAGCGCAGTATTTTATTAGTCTTTTCGGACATTTTACAACACATTTGTTCTCTTAACCACTTTTTTCAAGTGATAAAACTGGATTGTAATAAGGTGCCTTTGGTCTTTCGATAGATTCTGTTAAGCATTAACATCATATGGTTTGTTTTTTACCTTTTTTTTTTTATAAATAGGTATTCAAGTATCAACTACTATATAACTTTTGTGTTCCAATAGTATAAATTTTGTTCTGTTAGCTTAAACATGAGCATTCTTTAGTTAAATGTGTTTGATAATTTCAAAGTAAGAATAAAAAATTTATTTTTAAGTAAGAATATCATTTTTAGATTATGTAAGTGTAAAAGAAATGATTATTTGTTCGATGTCTATTATCATTTGCTCTCTTTGCCTACTACAATTTACAACCACTTCTAGTATGCTAAATAAAAGAATCTGACAAGTAGAATGATGATAATTGTACTATTTCAAGTACAATATTAAATTAAATAGACTATTTTTTGTAAAACATTAAATTACATTGACTGGTTTTTTATCCCAAATGTAGTATTTATAGGATAAAAAACCTAATATAATCCATTCATTATATCCTTAATTTATGATATTTTTCCATCTTCTTTTATTTGTGTTTTCTTGAGTCTTTACACATTTTTTATTCGCTAATCAATGAATGGTGGTTTTGCAAATATATTATTCACTTTTCTTTTTACTGACAGTGCAATGCAACTTAGGTGATAAGATACTTCTCCTGTAACTTATTGATTATGGGTTTGAGTCACATATTAAGTAAGGGCTGGGAAGAGGTGGTATTTTAAAAAAAAAATTAACATTAATTTTTTATAGCATTATATTCTTTAATATAGGTTAAATTTCAAGTTACTTCATATTTTTTTAAACCGTTTATTACATTGAAATTGGTTAATTTGAATGAGTGTATCATTGGCCATTTAAGGATTTAGTATATATAATAGGATATGTGAATAAGAAAACTTAAAATAAGGGGAACATCTCACTTTAACCCTGTTCAACATACGGGAGCAAAACTAATTTACTAACATTAATACTTATTTTTGTCTGCCTTTATTTAAATTTATAAATTAAATACAATTATCTTCTCATATATAGCACGGGTTTCCAACTAGTATATATTTATGTAAAAACCATTGCATATATTTTTATATTTATGGAGTAGAATAGTAATAAAAATGATGTAAAAGAATTGTAATCCTCACTATTTAAATTCAAATTATCTCATAATATTTATAGTCAATTTAATTTTATTAAAATACGCTCCAGCACTAAAAGAAAGCCTAAAAGGTGGAAGAGAAAAAGCATATTCTTCTTGAAAACTTATAAGGCCCTGTTTGGAGTTGCAGTGCTTGTTGCTAAAAAGATACTTTTAAACTGTAAAAGAACTTTTCAAGTATTTGATAAATATTATCCCTAAATTTAGGGGTAAAACTTTTGATTTCAAAAACACTTTTAGCGTAAGATAAAAATTGGTGCTTTTGGATTAGCATTCTTTTTAAAATAAGTAAAGATACATTTTAGCCCTTTTACCATAAATTTATAATTGAATAAAGATGAAATATTTTTAAAATTCAAAATCCTACATTACCAAATATGAAAAAAGAAAGTATTTTTGTATGTTTACACCCAAACTACAAAATTAAGCCGTTATTAAGCACTTTTGTAAAGCTCCATTAAATAAAGTATTTGGTGATAAGCCCTTACAACTCGAAACTAGACCTAGACTGAGATTATCTGAAGAGCTCCAATTTGTGTATACCTAGTAACGAAGTTCGATTGAAAAATGTTGCTAGGACTTGGATTTTTTAATGCTTTGTCTTGTGCTATACTACTATAGAAGACATTTCGCAGCCCAATACCAAACCAATATAGTGGTTCGGCGTCAAAGTTCATCAGTCCAATAGGTGTTTGGAATCTGTTTGGATATAAAGCTAGTATTTGAGGATCCAATTATGAAGCTAAAGAACCACGTTCACAATCATTTCTAAATGTTTATCCATTCAATCAGTAGTACTCTAATCCAACACAATATTTGCTTTCTTGGGTGTTATCTATAGAAATTCTACAGAGACAGGAAACTATTCCTAAAATGACTTTAAAAGCTTATACAATACTAAATTAATTAAAGCAATAGTATTGTACTGTACAAGCATTTAAAGAAGAAGGGAATGATTACCTAAAAGGAACCGTAAAATTTTCTGTTATTTATTTCTTATCTCGGATATTTAAGATTAGGCCATGATTTTTAAAATTGGAATTCTACCTCGCAAATTTGGCGATCACAGGATCAGTTTACAGAATCATATGATCATACTAAATATGCAAAACACAGCTTTTTATATGTTTTTAATCAAATAATTCATGAAAACTTATGCAAAGAAATGTAAAAAAATTCACTATTATTCAGAAAAACTAAGTTTTCTAAACAAAATATTAGAGTATAAAATGATCTAATTTTATTAGTACTCTTTATTTTGTGATTGATGATTTTTTATAGATAGAAACTAGTATTACTAATTAATTTTGTATTGTTTAACTAAATACAAATGCATTGTATAATTGCCCCCTTCCCAAAATAATAATCCTGCGTCTATCCATAGTTGAAGTGGTTTGGCATAATTCTACTCCTAACTTTTTTCCAAAGAAACATGAGGTGTAAAATAATTTTACTACTTATGTATCCATCTCTTTGTCACTTAAAAGAGATAAAATTACAAAAGGACTAATCACCCTAAAATATTTTCTCCTAAAGTAATACAAATATATAATGATTTTTATTTAATTACCTTTAATATTATCCATTTATTGATCCATTTTAATGAATATATAAATATTAACATATACATCTCTATGATATAGTGAAATTTAATTAGAATACTACTCCAAGACTATAATATAAGAATTTCAGTTAGAGAAGAATTTCCATTGCCAACAATTATAAAGATATAATGTTGTATCTTACACAATGTTCTATAATATACATCATTCAAGCAAACAAATTTAAAATTTTTCTCTTAATTAACCTATGAAAAGTTGAATAATGAAAATCTCATATATAATATATATTATAGAATACAATTGTTCCATTTCATTAAGAAAATCATAAATCTATATTTAAAAATTAAGTGTTTTTTGTTATAAAAGTTAAAGAAAATACATAAAGTTGGGAGAGAAAAAAGAGAAGAAATATGAAAGATTAGATTGTCTATTATTTTTTTTGTCATGTAGTGCATGCATTTATAAGAGTGCAATGACCCATAAGTTAAGTAATGTAATTAACGTAACTTGTATTTACACTTGTTAGATACTTGGATATAGAAAGACTTACATTATAACTTATCAAATTCAAATATATAGGTAGACATCTATTAGATATATAATTCGCAACAATCCCCTTGGATGTCTATTAAGTATAACATGTGCCTCGTTAAAACCTTACTATAAAAAACCTTGTGAGACAAAAATTTAGTGAAATGAAAATAGTACACAATATTTATAGTACCTCTATACATGCTACCTTACTAAAAACCTTGCTTGAAAAATCCATTGAGACAAAACCATAGTCAAGGAAAAAAGAGTACTGCGTATACTAGTACTCCGTCTCATGAAAATATCACTTGATATCCTTGAGATGACGCATTCTAATGATGTTGGTAACACATTTGTGAATAAATCAACTAGATTATCAGATGAGAAAATTTATTAGATATCAATATCACTATTCTTTCGAAGATCATGAATGTAGAAAATTTTTGAAGAAATATGTTTCGTTCTTTCTGCTTTGATTACAACTTCGCTTTAATTGGGCTATTCATGCTGCGTTGTTTTCATATAAGATTGTCTGCAGCTTTTCTTCTATTTTAAACCACATATCTTTTGGATATGTGGGATTAATGACCTTAACCAAATATATTTTCTACTTATCTCATGTATTGTAGTTAATTCTACATAATTGGAAGAAATAACAGCTAACATTTATTTTGTTGAACATTATGATATAGTTGTATCTCCACATATGAATAAATAACCCATTTGAGATTGAATTTTATATGGGTCAGATAAATATTCGACATCTGCATACCCAATTAATTATAATTTATCTTCACTTGAATAAAATAAACTCATAATTATGAAATAGGTCTTGGCTGTATCTAAATATATGCATCTAGCATGTGTAGTATCTTCGTCTTGGACTAGTTGGAAACCCGTGCTATATACGCTGTCATAAGTACTATATCAGGTCATGCACACATCTAGATGTGTATAAGAGACAGAAGTGAAGGCAATCATTGTACTATACAAATATATAGGAATTACACATATATTACGGAAAGGATCCTTTTTCACATTAATGATTTTACAACCATTAGGGTACTCGATAGATGTGCTTTATGTATATAAAATCACTTTAATACCATTTTTGTATAAGTTGATTGATGAATGAAAATTCCCTACATTAAGTTCTCAAATTGTAGACCTACACAAAATTTAGTTTTTCCTAGGTCTTTCATCTCAAATTCTTTCTTTAAACAATTCATTGTATTTTGAAACTCTTCACGAGTTCCAATAATATATTTTATATCATCAACATATATAGTAATTATCACAAATTTTAATCTAGTTCTTTTTATAAAAAACATTTGGGCAAATTAGATCATTTCTGTAACCCCATTCAAGAGATACTCACAAAGGCAATTATACCACATACACCCAGAGTGCTTTAACCCTACATGGATTTACGTAATTTTATTGAATAATTTTTTTGAGCAACTTTACATGCTTGGGGCATCTTCCTGTTAAAATTTTCAGGGATTTTCATATAGATTTTTGTATCGAGTGAGCTATATAAATAGGGTTTCACAACATCCATTAGACATTTTAAGTTTCTCATGAACTACAAAACTAATAAATATCTAAAAGTGATTACATCTATCACAGGAGAATGTGTCTTTTCGTAATCAATGCCGGGTCTTTACGAAAATTCTTGTTCAATAAGGAATGTTTTACATCAGATGTGTATAAGAGACAGGTAAAAAAAACATAAATATGTATTTATTTTACTTTATTCGGCTTTACACATTTTGCATTGGAACTACAAGTCTAAAAATTTCACATTTCAAATGTGAATTTAGTAATTCTTAACTTGCTCTTTCTATTTTGGGTAATTATTTCTATGCCAATACTTTTCGATAGATTTAGATTCAAGATTCTCATTTTTTATTCAAAACATTAGTTGGTATATTATATTCAAAAATATTTTCGATAATAATATCTTTTTGGTTTCATCTTTTTCGAATAATGCATGGGACACTTAATTCTAATTGGAGCATTTAAACTATTATATGAGATAATTTATTTTAGGTCAATAAATAAATTTCGCAGTTAATTTACAATGAATTATCTTTTGAACTTGTAATTCACATTACTATGTACGAAGATCAAAATATAGTAATGATAATTCATCCCATTTAATTTTCTATCCAGTTGCTTACCTCTCCCGCTAATATTGGAAAAATATTTTTTTCATCAAAATGACAATCAGCAAATCATACCGTAGATGAGTCCCTTATTAATAGTTTCAAGATATTTATTTTAGAGGGCGACTCATATCCAACATATAGTCCCAACTTTGTTTTAAGGACCCATCTTTATGCGTTATGATGGAAAAATTATGAAAATACACAACCAAAAATTCTTAGATGGAAAAAAATAGGCTCTTGGTCAAAAGCCAATTATAATGGGGAGGTAGAACTTAAAAATAATTGCTACAACATTACATGTCCCGATATATAAGTAGGTAATTTTGCCCTCGTAAGTAATTGTCTAACTATTAATTAAAGGCGTTTTATTAACAATTATGCTAGACCATTTGAGGTATGAACATATGTTTCAAAATATTCAATAATTATACTAATTTGACATACATATATCATCAAATGTCTGAGAATAAATAATCCAGCATAATGCAAGACAAATTTTCTTGATTATATAATCTGAACACCGTGTTTCTAGTCGAATTATTTGAACTAGCAACTTTGCAAACTATAGGTTGCAATTCGATAACAAACATATATGTAAGCAATCTAGTAGATACATCTATTAAAATCATAAATATCTAGATAGTCCATAACGAAGGTGATTGGGGCCAATATATATATATATATGCACCTTGAATTCATTCTAGAAATACAGGAGATTCAATCCCTATTTTAATTGGTGATAGTATAATAATTAATTTTTTTTGCAAACAAGAAGTACAAAAGAATTCATTCAATTTTCAGTGATTTAACGTCTCATAATTGACTCAGAATAGTCTAATTAGTCATGCCAAATAATAAAAATATTTGAATCAGTAAACTTCTAGTTTACTATAATATATTTCAATTGTACTAATATTTGTATAGTACAAATCGGAAGAAATGTATAAAACACATTTCTTTGTTGATATTATTTTTGTGATATAAAAATACTGAATATATATTTTTTACCTTCTCAATATGATACCCATTTCTACAGATGTCTTTGAAATTCAATAGATTTCTGTAATACTCTCCGGTTAATAATACGATGGCTCTTCCTAAACCATCAATCAATTTATTACTACCGGATTAGAAAAAAAATTCTCATTTCTAATTTATTTTAATATCATATGTGCTTTTGCATTGTCAGCAAGACATATATCCTCATATTTTAGATATATTTAGATGTATATTCATATGTTTCCCATTAAACAAGATAAATATAATAACAAAGTAATATAAAATAATAAATTAATATAAAAGAATAAGACATATAGAATTTTAAAACTATAATAAAGACATGGGAATAAAATATCACAATATTTTCTTTTTTAGATATTTTCATTACCAACCAAACAGTCAATATTTCCTTCAGGAATGCAATCATCAATACTATGACTATGGCTAAAATCATTACAGACAAAATTTATTTGTATAACTTTGACATACGATAGGTATGTGAAGGCACTTTGTCCATGTTTTGGCATATGATAGGTACATGACTAATAGATTTCATCCTACAAAGATACTATTTATTTTTCAGTAATTTGAAGGCAATCAGCTATGATAGCATTCACTTCTCCTGAATGAAGCATATCTAGACATGATTGTTCTTCACTTAAAGGAATAGAACAAATATAGATATTCATGATTCATTATTTAACTCAACTATAAGAATACATGAAATTAATTCTTAAAAACCTTTTAAAGTTTGCTACTACAATAGCATATTTAAGACATGAAAGTATAGAATATATATTTTTTCTCTAACATATTTCATTAATGATCATTTAAATTTCTCCATAGATCTGGTGGATATTTTACACGAACAAAGGAAAATCATATATTTTACCTTTTCCTAATTGGATGCAATATTTTCCTTTTTGATAGTTGTCTTCAAGACTCATATAATATTTTCCTTATTGATGGTTCACTCAAAACTCATAGATTCCAAATGTATTTCAATATCCAAATCTTGCCCTATATGTTAGGGCTATAAATTCGAATTTGGTGAGATATGATTCAAACTAATTTAAATAATAATCACAATGATATTGAAGTAGTACAATTAAATTAAAGGTATATAAAAATCAAACGTAATGACAGAGAATATCCAAGATCAAATCATACCTTGGTTGTAATGATTTAAATTTTTACCGTCAGTGTGTTATTCTAATAGTTATACATCAATTGATTAGTATCTCGTACTACCTGTTGTACGTCAATTGATTAATATTTCGTGCTGATAACATGTTATAAAATTTAAACAAAATATATAAAGTTGGGAAAGAAAAAAGCAGAAGAAATATAGAAGGTTAGATTGTCTATTATTTTATTTCTCATCAATTCATGTATTTATATGAGTACAATGACCCAATTACGTTATATAGAGTGTTAATATAACTTGTATCTACACTTATCAGATATTTGGATATAAATAGACTTTCATTACAATTTATCAAATTCAAATACAAAACTAGACATTCACTAGATAGAGAATTTGTAACATTTTTAAGATTATTATATATGTATGTATGCGTATGTGTTAACATAGACACACATACATACATATACACTATTACTTGTTTGCATGTATATAAATCAATCTTTAATTGTATATGTGTGCGCATGTGCATACATTTATACTATTGCTCTACTTTAGCCGAGTTTAGATCCAGCTGAATTTAACAAAGGAATAACTCGGATGACTACAAAATTCGACCGAACTTAGCAAAAGCAAAGCCAGGATGACAACAAAATTAGGTCCAAATTTTAAACCCAACCTCAATCTGGCCTCGCATATTAAGTTCAAATCTAATATTAGTGGGTTTGGTGTCTAAAAACCGTCTTTCTTTTAATTTTATAAGTCGGTGAGAACTATAAAGCTGATAGTAAAACAGATAAATAAAAGGTAGTAATGATTATCAAGTAAGAACAATAAATTTAATTTAAATCGACTTAATGTTAATATATATTTCAACCAGATTATTAGCTCTCAAACAAATGGGAGGAACACCCATTATTACAGAGATACAATTATAATAGATATTTAAACATATGAAGTAACTGCTGCAAGTTGTCTGATAAATCCAACTGAAATATTAAAGGGTGATAGTTTATCCAAGCAATCATTGAAGTTATTCCAACCATATTCGATATACTCTATCGTGTCTTCTTTTCTATGCTCTCTATCACATCTGAGTGAGGCTGCAAAGTATGCCGCTGCCGCATCAACTTTTTGCACATCAAAAATTCATCGCCTCTTGAAACTTGCCAGTAGAATTTTTTGAAAATTCTAGAGCTGACTTCTCGACGACTAAAGCTGAATCTTTTGCAATTTATTGATATGCCACCATAATCTAAATCATTGTTCTGGTGCTTTTCGAAGCAATCAATGCAATCAATAATAATAATCGCCTGTCTTATTGCAAACTTCTTTGTATGATGACTCATCGCCCTGAACACCTGAGCTCCCAAGCAGAAGGCAAGCTAACAAGTACAAAACTCCACCAAAATAAGCCATGTAAAAATTGCTGCATTCAAGATAAAATTTAGACAATCGTTAGTTTTAAATAAAGGAACAAATGTTAAAAACAAAGAAATTCTAATACTATAACTTGTTATGGGAATGGATTTGAGAATATGCTTTAGAACTCATTGAAAATGTCTAAAATTTGATGCAAGAAACCAATTTATAATTGAATTGAAGTTTTTGTTTTAGAATATTTATTGTATGTTTTACCAAAAAATCATTAAAAAATTAAACAAGATTTAACATGCCAAATAGTTAATAAAAGACTGATTTATATGCAACATTTTGAATGCAAATGAGTGAAAGTATACGTATTTTTAAAAATCTAGAAATAATTATATTCAAGAAAATTGGGAAAATTTATCAAACCTAGATCCATAGGTGAACTAAGAATTACAGCCAAGTTGTTCATATGGAATGAATACTCCATTTTTTCTTTTTAATAGAAGACTGAAGATTCTAGAATTATACAATTGCAACTACGAGTAGATTGAGGGAATATAGAAGGGACAAAATTAAGTAATTGACTTGCATAAATAAAAAGGTGGGACTAGGCTTTTATGGCAAAATTTATTGTGGTTGTTGAATAATTATTTGACATTCTATTAGTTACTTAAAAATCAATGAAAGGCTCTCATTTGGACAAAACATGGCCCCCCAATTTGTAATCAAGTGGGCTACCCTGTACAAATGGTTTCCTCACATTAATTATTTAACAACTATTAGGATGCCACTAGTTACTCAATAACCACCATAAACCTTCTCAGGCTTTTACAACCATTTTACAAATTCAAAATTTTTCTAAATTGAGACTTTGCTTTTATTGTACTTATCCTTTTTCTTATCCTTCTAACAAGTGTCACATGTTATTGAATGAAATTATTATATGACACATTTGTATAATTAAAGCAATAGTTAATGCCATTTTTACCTTCCAAATTAAGTAAAAATTTTGTGGCTCCACAAAATAAAAAAGTCTCAATATGACCGTCCAAATTTATAAATATTTTAGTGTGACCCTCTAAACTTATACGTATTCTAATATGACCCTTAAATTAAAAGAGTCTCAATTTAGTCCTGTGAACTAAAGTAAATTTGTAATTTGGTCCTCCAAATTAAAAATTTGTTCTAATTTAGTCCTCTAAACTAAAAATTTGAAAAAACAAATTTTGAATAAATGTAAAATATATTTTTTGATATATTATTCATTTTTTTCCTTTTTAAGAATGAATTATTCTTAAAATACAAAACGGCCGGCTCAAAAACTGAAATAAAGGGCTACAATGAAAAGTCTTTTTTTTTTTTTTTTTTTATGCTTGGAGAGCTGAAGTAAGACTCTTCATTATAGAGGGCTAAAACTGAACACTTGATTTAGTTTGGAGGGCCAAATACAAATTCTCTATCTAGTGAATGTCTAGTTTCGTGGTCTTGAATGACACTAAATTCAAATCAAAGAGTAATTATATTTACGTGGGCAATTATATTTACCTCCGGTAAGTTTTAGTCAAATTGTCAATCCAACCTTGAGAATTAGCCAATTAATAGATGCTCCACTAGAACTCCCAAAACGGAATAAGGAAACAGAGAAACGCTCCAAAAGCAAACAAGTACCAAATCCCTTCACACATAGCACTCTAGATATATTATACACACCACACACCCAAATGTGTATACATACAAAAAGCAAAGCCATGGGTAGAACTCATCAACTGTCGGACTCTCTGCTCTAGAAATATCATTGAACAACTTGATCCCATTTTATAATTTAAAGATGGGTTAAAACCATTTTCCCCTTTAACTCTTTTGATTCACTACATTGCACGCCAAACTATTTTTTTTGTCACACACTTTTCACTTTAATATTTTTTGTTTCTTGCCACTTCAGGATAATTTACCAGATGTTAGAAAAGTAACTGTATCTTGGCAAGTTTGCTACAAGCGTCATTAGAGCCAAGATTTGTTACTTCTCTTATTTCCATTAAATTTTGATCTTAAAAGGCAAGGAAAAAACTTTAGGGTGCAAAATGAGCAAAAATATAGATTGGGTGAAATGTGGCAAATTGTGAAAAGTTAAGAGGCAACTGGATTTAACCATATTTTTGCCTCGGCCTTCACTTTATAAATGGAATGACAATTTTTTTTTTCCGTAGCCTAACCACGCGTGAAGCATATTTGCCAAGGTTTCATCACTTATCTAACTTCAAGAAAAAAAAGTGGCTTGAAATGACAAGAAATAAAAAATTTTGGAGTACAAACTGAGAAAAAAGTAATTTGGTATATGGTAAATCGTGAAAAATTAAAGGGCAAAATGAATTTAACACTTAAAGATTGAGTCCATAATATTGCTCAACTGGAAGTGGCCGTATTTCAAGGAAAAAATTAAGTAAATGACTTGTTATATAAAAAGATGAGAAATGGTTTTCACATCCATTTTACAAATCCAAATTTTTTTAAAAATGGGACTTGGCTTTTATTCCAGCCATAAATAATACCCTTCCTTGCTGAAAATGGGTTTCTTCTCGTCATTGGTTGCATCTTTTTCTAAGACAATTAGGCTTCTATCGCTATTGATTAAAAAATACAAAAATACCCTTCCTTGTTGGAAATAGTCAAATCCTTACCCATTGATTGTGCATTTTGGTGTGAACAGTACAAGGAAGTAAATAAACAGATAACGAAGCAGAATTTAAAATTTTTTACTTTCCTATCACGGATCACCTTGATTAATTTATGCGTAGTTTAAGAAAAGTATAGAGATCATACCTTAAAATTGCAGTAAAATCTCCAATGTGTTTGGGACGTCGATCCACAAGCCGCATAGGTGCCCGACCTCTAATGGTATCCACACAGATAATTAAATCAAGGAATTTTTACACGATTGATTGACCCAAATCACGGAGTGCTAGCTCCTAAATTGTTTTTCTTTTCAAAACCCACGGCTTTTTTATTCTTAGCCATACATAGTACTAGTACTAACAATATATGTACTACTACTACTTACACGATTGATTGACCCAAATCACGGAGTGCTAGCTCCTAAATTGTTTTTCTTTTCAAAACCCACGGCTTTTTTATTCTTAGCCATACTACTACTACTTAACCATATCCCCCCTTTAGGTTCCCAATCACGTTGGTAATAAGTATAAATTATAATCCTAAATTAATTAGGATTAGATAAATTAAACACCTTTAATTTATCATTAATTCTTCAATTAATTAATTTACACTTATAGATCAAGCTTGGCTTCTAGCAAAGCATCATGACCACCCAAGTATTGAGATATGTCAAGTGGTTCGACATCACCTATCGGTGACTAGTTCTCTTGCAATTATTATCCTTTCACCAACCTATATCCCGATTAATTCAAGAATACAGATATAATGCCAACTCTTATCGAATTAATCAAATTTTACTTCTTTCCAAAATACAACTCACTTGAAATAGAATTTAAGACACTCTTAAATCTATTTCCACTTTGCGCAAAGATTTCTGAATTGTATTTCAAGAAGTGGCCATACTGGATATACTCTCCTATTATAAGGTGTGGTGAATCCTCTATTGGTCATATCTTATTTTCTCATGATTCATATTATACCAAAACTCTACAACATTATGCGACTCACTAAGAGTAACGACTAATAGAGCCAAAGAATAATAATCCACAGTCAAGATAAACTCATGACCTCAAGTCAAAGGACCATTACACTACTATCACAAAGAGATTAATCTACTGGCATTAAAATAATAATCCGTGTGGAATACTCTTAGCTGGTCAATCCGATGCACATTCTTAATAAGCATCCACATACTCTTATGTGCTAATTTACTAGTGTCATACACTACGATTAGGGATATACATGAATAAAATATAATTACATCATAACTCCTTATGATTTCACATATAAATATTTTATTCGATAAATGCCATATTACAAAATATACATAAATATAAAGCGTAATTTATTCCTAAAATTAATTGGCTTTAGGGCATACACTAACAAACTCCCACTTGCACTAAAGCCAATCATTCATGTATTTAAGATCGAATGAGTTAACATGACTCTCATGTTTCAAATGGGACAAGATTTAGTGAACTTGAACAACAATGTTATCGCTGGGATCTTCTCAATCTTTGTTCATTTGAATCAATGATCTCTCTAATAAATGATAGCGCCGTAATACATGTTTAGATCGCTGATGAGACCAGGGTTAATTTGCTTGTGCAAAGCTCCATTGTTATCACAATACAAGAGTATGATTGATCACTAATGGAATGAACCACTCCAAGTTCAGCCACAAACTTCCTGATCCAATTACATAACCATCTCTTATTAGAAATATTATTTCTATTTCGTTATAGAATCAGCCGTGGTGTCCTGTTTGGAACTTTTCCAACTCACCGCACCATCATTAAGAGTAAATACAAATCCAGATTGCAACTTGCTATCATCCTTGTCAAATTGAAAGCTAGCATCTGTATATCCACTAACTATCAATTCTTGCCCACCATAGATCAAGAATAAATCTTTAGTCCTTCTTAAGTACTTAAAAATATTCTTGACTGCTATCCAATGACCACTCTCTGTGTTAGATTGAAACCTGCTCGTAACACTTAGAGCGCTAGGTTACCTAGATTCCTAAATCTTTCATAGAAAATTTTTTGGACAACCATACCTTTACACTTTGAAGCATAAGTATGTCATTTCCTATCAACTATATGTCATCCACATAAAGTATCAAGAAAAACAATGATACTCCCACTCACCTTCTTGTATACACATAGTTCATCCTCATTTTTGATAAAATCAAACATTTTGATTGTCTCATCAAAACGGATATTCCAACTCCTAGAAGCTTGCTTTAATATAGTCCATAAATAGACGTTTGTAACTTGCATACTTTGTTAGGATCTGTGGATGTAAACCCTTCAGGTTGTATCATATACACATCTTCTTGCAAATTCCCATTAAGGAAAGCAGTTTTTACATCCATTTGCCAAATCTCATAATCATAATATGCAGCAATCGCAAGTAAAATTTGAATAGATTTCATCATTGCAACTGGTGAAAAAGTTTCATCAAAATCAACTCCTTGTTTTTGTGTATAACCTTTTGCTACCAATCGCGCCTTATAGGTAATCACATTACCATCCATGTCGGTCTTTCTCTTAAAGACCCACTTGTACCCTGTGGGTTTAATCCCTTCAGGTGGATCGACTAAGGTCCATACCTTATTGTCATACATGGAATCTATTTCAGATTTCATGGCTTCTAGCCACTTTTGAGAGTCCTTATCAGATAATGCTTCTTCGTAAGATATAGGTTCATCATTCGTAATGATTAATACATCATTGTACCCACTTACAAGAAGAACTCAAATTTCTTTGGAGCACGACATATCATAGTAGTCCTACGAAGATTTTGTGTATCAATGAGCTTCATCCTCTATCACATCATCATGTGATTGTAGCTCTTGTTCCATTTGTTGATCAATACCATATTTTGTTTCTTGAACTTCTTCAAGATCTATTTTGTTCCCACTTGCCCTTTCAAGAATCAACTCTTTTTCTAGAAAGATGGCATGTTTTGAGACAAACATCTTTTGCTCAATGGGATTATAGAAATAATATCCAAACGTCTCCTTTGGATACCTCACAAATAGGTATTTATCTGACTTAGGTTCAATTTTATCAGATTCTACCCTTTTCACATAAGTAGGGCAATCCCAAACCTTCAAGTATGAAAGTTTAGGTTTATTTCCAAACCATATCTCATACGGAGTGGAATCAACAACTTTTGATGGAACACGATTTAGTAAATGGGAGGCAGTATTATGAGCATAGCCCCAAAACAATTTTGGGAGGTCTGCAAGACTCATCATTGATCGAACCATATCTAATAGAGTTCGATTACGTCTCTCAGATACACCATTTAGCTGTGGTGTATAAGGAGGAGTCCATTGAGGTAGAATCCCATTCTCCTAAAGATAATCTTGAAACTCTTGGTTCAAGTATTCCCCACCTCGACCTGATCGAAGTATTTTAATACTTTTACCAAGTTGCTTTTCAACTTCATTCCTGAATTCTTTGAACTTTTCGAAGGCTTCAGACTTATACTTCATTAAGTATACGTAACCATATCTAGAGTGATCATCCATAAAAGTAATGAAGTATGAAAAACCTCCTCTAACATGAATTGACATAGGACCACAAACATCAGTATGTATTAGCCCCAGCAATTCACTAGATCTATCACCTTTTCAGTAAAAGATGATTTGGTCATTTTACCAAGTAAACAAGATTCACATATGTCATATGATTCATAATCAAATGATCCCAAATAACCATTGTTATGTAATTTGGAAATGCGTTTCTCATGTTTATATGACTAAGTCTACAATGCCAAAGGAAAGATTGTTTCAAATTATCAGTTTTGGACCTTTTTGAATTTATGTTGAGAATTGGATTTTCCATGTCTAGAATGTAAAGACCATTATTTAAAATAGCAGTTCCATACTCAATGCCATCACGTGAAAAAGAACAACATTTATTCTTTTGCATAATGACAAAACCATCAGTGTCTAAACACGAAATAGAAATAATATTTCTAATAAGAGATGGAACATAATAACAGTTTTTAAGTTCTAAAACAAGACAACTAGGCAAAGAAAGACAATAAGTCCCTACGGCTAATGCAGCAACATTTGCTCCATTTCCTACGTGTAGGTCTACTTCTCCTTTGGCCAACATTCTACTTCTCTTTAGTCCCTGCATATTTTTACAAATATGAGATGCTGATCCGGTATCTAATACCCAGGAATCTGATTTAGAAGTAGAAATATTGATCTCAATCATAAACATACCTGAAATAGAAGCTTCCATTAAGCCTCTTCTGCTTCAAAGTATCAATATAAGCCTTACAGTTCCTCTTCCAGTGCCCTTCGTTTCCACGATAGTAACAATTACCCTTGGCTTTATCCTTCTTGATCACATGTGTTGGTTTTAACCCAGATTTGGCTTTCACAAAACCAACCTTGGATTTCTTTTTCTTCTTATTAGAAGAATCAACAACCATCACATGTTTCCTTTCCTTTTTAATAGTTGCCTCAACAGTTTTTAGCATATTCAACAGTTCAGTGAGAGTTGTGGATAATTTATTCATATTGTAATTAATCACGAACTGTGAAAAGCTATCTGGCAGAGATTGCAAAATTAAGTCAACATTTAACTCATGATTTTGCTTAAATCCCAATCGTTCTAATTTTTCAATTAGTCCGATTATCTTCAATACATGAATTGCTACTGAAGAACCCTCTGCCATCTTACAACGGAATAACTCTTTAGAGGTCTCGTACCTCTCACTCCTAGATTCTTCATCAAACAATCCATCTTTGAGATGAATAATCATAGAGTGAGCATCTATATTTTCATGAAAGGTTACATGCAATTCAGAACTCATAGCGGCCAACATGATAAGAAAGAGGTGTATAAGAGACAGGATGTTAATATGTAAGACATCTGAACTGTTTCATCAGTATCATCCGCTGGGACATCAGGAATATGTTGATCAAGAACATAGCCAATTTTCTCGTGTTTGAGAACAATTCTCAAGTTATGATGCCAGTCCGAAAAATTTGGCCCAGTGAGTTTGTTATCATATAAAATGGGATGTAAATTGACGTTATTACTCATAGTCTACAACACATAAATAAAGATAGTATAAGTATTTGTTATTTATGCATAGACAAAACCAAAATATAATATGGACTTTCTTTTAATTTGGTTTTGCTCCCACTATTTTAATTCAAATCAATAACCCTCACATATTGATTTGAGAGCTATCACATAACCCCTAGTGGGCTGGGATCCAATCTAATTATTTTGATCTTGGGTGTACCCAACAAATATCACCAAAATAATTTCGAAAGGTAGGTAACTCTTACCAATTACAACTCTTTGTAATTCCTAGATAGTTAGGTATCAACTCTTTGATAGCACATCATATGTGACTCCTAACAATTGCCTCAAAGACATATAACCTTGAGTGTACCCAACACATTATAGATGTGTTAAGTCAGCCCATTATTCAGAGATCTCATCACTCTCGTTCGTTGCTATAATAATGGAAGGCAACTTATATACTGACTTAATATTAATTTGAGGGATTTTCTTTTATTTATTTTATTAGGTCTCATCAAATTGCATGCAATATAATCATATCATCATATAATAAATAAAACATGCATAATTCCATGGATGATTATGGATTTTTACTAAACTAGTTTCCTTGAGTCACTAAGGAAACTAGATGGTCAAATTCTAAGGGTAATCTTCAACTCTTGAAAATTTCCTTCTAAGTTGCACTTTTTCGCCATCTCCATCAGCTTGTACATTACAAATGTAATTCTGATCTAAACATTTTAGATATTCAATCCTTTCCCTAACCTGCAACTATGTACATTACATGATTGGTTAAGAAACCTCGAGTTACATTCGAGGGGATTGAGATGAGAAAAGAATTACATTCAGAATAATAGAGAAAAGGCAGGACATGCAGGCCCTATTTTAAAATTTACAACCATCGAATTTGAACCGGATAAATCAAACACAATCAAATTGGTCTTAAGTCCATAATCATCCATCATTCTCTTAAATAATTCAATAATTAAATAAAAGCATAAATCCGTATTTAGTATCTAATCATGAATCACTATATTTATAATTGGTAATCTAATTGAAATTATCAATTTTGAATTATTTATAAAAAATATTTATGGAGAAAAATTATTATTTTCCAATCTCATTAGAAAATAATCCTTTAAATAATAGAATTTCAAAAATTATATTAGAAACAATTTCTAAAAAAAAATTTGAACATTTATTAAATTCCAATCTCATTGAAAAATAATAAATTTCTTATACACATCTAGAAGTGTCATTATGCAATCATGATGATGTCATCATAATGACATCACCAAGAATTGCATGCTTGACCCGTGAATCAAATTCACGGGTCTAGCCTTTTCTCTGTGTGTGTGTGTGTTTTTTTTTTTTTTTAAATTTCTCCAATATTTTAAAAATAAAATTCAAAAATACATATAGTTTGAATAATTCAATATTCATAACAACTAAATACAACTACATCATAAATTAAATCAAAGGTGTGCTCTGATACCACTGTAAGGAAGTAAATAAACAGATAACGCAACGGAATTTAAAATTTTTTACTTTCCTATCACAGATCACCTTGATTAATTTATGCGTAGTACAATCTCTTATAGAGATCATACTTTAAAACACAGTAAAATCTCCAATGTGTTACACAAGTTGATCCACAAGCCGCCACAGTGCCCTCTAATGGTATCCACACGATAATTTTTTGATGATTCTTCATTATAATTATATTGACCCAAACCACGGAGTGCTAGCTCCTAAATTGTTTTCCTTTTCAAAACCCACGGTTTTTTTATTCTTAGCCGTACATAGTACTAGTACTAACAATATATGTACTACTACTACTTAACCATATATATAGATAGTTGTGACTTATTATAATTAAACCCAAAAGTTAATTTATCTCATAAATTAACCCATAAGTATCTCATACTTATCAAATCATTTTAATCCTGAATTAATTATCCTTAAGTATGTGACCCTTTAGGTTTCCAATCACGTTGGCAATAAATATAAATTATAATCCTAAATTAATTAGGATTAGATAAATTAAACACCTTTAATTTATCATTAATTCTCCAATTAATTAATTTACACTTATAGATCAAGTTTGGCTTCTAGCAAAGCATCATGACCACCCAAGTGTTGAGATATGTCAAGTGGTTCGACATCACCCATCCGTGACTAGTTCTCCTGTAATTATTATCCTTTCACCAACCTATATCCCAACTAATTCAAGAATATAGATATAATGCCAACTCTTATCGAATTAATCAAATTTTACTTCTTTCCAAAATACAACTCACTTGAAATAGAATTTAAGATACTCTTAAATCTATTTCCACTTTGCGCAAAAGATTTCTGAATCGTATAGTTCAAGAAGTGGCCATACTGGGATATACTCTCCTATTATAAGGAGTGGTGAATCCTCTATTGGTCATATCTTATTTTCTCATGATTCATATTATACCCGAACTCTACAGTATGTGCGATCCACTAAGAGTAACGACTAATAGAGCCAAAGAATAATAATCCACAGTCGAGATAAACTCATGACCTCAAGTCAAAGGACCATTACACTACTATCACAAAGTGATTAATCTACTGCCATTTAAATAATAATCTGTGTGGAATACTCTTAGCGGGTCAATCCGATGCACATTCTTAATAAGCACCACATACTCTTATGTACTAATTTACTAGTGTTATACACTACGATTAGGGATATACATGAATAAAATATAATTACATCATAACTCTTTATGATTTCACATATAAATATTTTATTCGATAAATGCCATATTACAAAATATACATAAATATAAAAGCGTAATTTATCCCTAAAATTAATTAGTTTTAGGGCATACACTAACAAATAGTTATCTCATCTCATTTATTTTCATGCTCTCGACCTTGATACTGAATGACCAAAATACCCTATCTCATTGTAAATGGTCGTCTCCTTCCTAAATAATTTCAATAGTGACCATCAATCTTGTTTATTTAATTATATAATGCTCCAATGAGGATTTCTTTCCTCTTTAATTATACAAATAGATCTTTCCAAAATTTGAAGTAGCCAAGAACATAAATAATTGTACAAGATCTTACTATAAATTTGAAGTGCAAGGAAAGCTAACTTTCTTCTTACCTCACTAATTTTCTCGAATATAGTTGCTGTCTCTTATAAATAGGTCATGAAAATGTTATTAATTTGATACATCAACGAAGAAATTATAATTCTTAAAGTCCCATGCATTAGTGAACAATTATCCTTTGTAATTGAGTAAAATGACAAGTAAATAATTGTTCCAAATATCTACTTATAGTATAAGAAAATAGGTACAAGTTTCCTGAACATAAATATGCACACTATCAAACTTAAGATGGAACATTGAACGAAGCAAAATGAATACTAATGCATTACTAATTGAACCATGTTTGAATATCAAGTAATACTTGACAGTTCTGAATCACAATGCCTTGTATGACTAGCTGTAGAAGAACTTCATTTTCTATCCAAGAATAGATTTTGTTAAAGTTTCTTCTTGAAGTACATATTGACCTAAAATCATAACATGAAGACATTGAACAAATAATATGTGAGTTATGCTTTTGGGATAAATAGCTGAAATAGATAAAATATACATAATATAATGATAAAGTTGTTAACTAATGTCTATCTATTTTTCTAATTTAAAAAATGATAATATGAAAAAAAATGAAAATTTTAATCTCTACCCTCTCATCATTTTTCTCTTATTTCGACCAAAAGAAATAAAAATCAACTAATGAGAAATAAAAAATTGGCAATCAACTTTTTATATCTTCAATAGAGAGATAAACATTTACAAAAAGAAAAAGAAGCCCGTTTTGGGATCACAATCCACATAGTCACTGTCACATCTATACTTCTACGGCTGAGATAACACCTCGTAGAATCATCTTTTATCATTGAAAAAATAGAAAAATAAATTGTTCTTTATTGGAAGTAAATATCGATCTTTTTCTGATTAATAAAGCTAAGAAAATCAACAAACAAAACTCCGTCAGAAGCTACTTAACTTATCTATCCTAGAAACCTTGCATATCAGAAAAGCTAATCTATTATAGAAAAAAACTAACAAAAAATCAGAAAAAATGATACTTTAAGAGAATATGAAATCTAAAGTAAAAATATACCTTCATGGATAAAGAATAAAAGGAATAGATTATGATCCCAATTCACTTGAGCAATCTGGAAAAAAAAAAAAAAAACACACACACACACACATGCACAAAATTGATATCTTAGGAGAATGTCAAACCGAAAATAAAAATTACATGATGAAGAAGAAAGGAAGCAGATCAGGATTCTGTAAAATCATGATTCTGGAAGAACTCTTTACTACAAAACCGTAAACTGCATTTAATATTTACTCAATAAGTCAGGAAAAATATGAAAACTCTGAAGAAAATGGATAGGATAAGAGAATTTAATCTTTGATGAAAAACCTTTTGAATTTGAAAAAAGATAGATGGATAAGTGGATTGAGAGATGGATTGAATTTTTATTTCTTACAATGTTAAATTATTATGTCCTTACAGTGGTATCAGAGCCATTTTTGATGTAATGAGAGTGTGTGTTGCAAGCTGTCTCTTATACACATGTCGATAGATCGTATTGTGTAAAACAAAGGAGTAAATTATATGATATGATAAGCTAGACAATAGTAATTGTTGTTTTAAAAAGAATTAAAGTTATCGATAAATAATTATTGTTTGAATAGAAAAGAATTAGTTGTAAGATATAATTAATAAGTTAGACATTAGTTAAATGTTATTTTGGAAAAAAATAGTTGTTTCTATGATTAATGTACATAAAAATTTATTTAAGTGGAATTTGTTTAAGATAGAGTAAACTGAATCAAGATCTTTAACCTTTGAAAAATATAACCGCAATATTTATTTCTTTAAAAAAATGTTGTTAATAATGATTAGTATTAGTAATTTGATAACGATAGGGTACGTTAATGGTTGAAATTGGTTAAAATAATTTTAGTAAAAGTTCATATATTTTTTAATAGTATTGCATTATTTTATAGACATTATCTACATAATAGAATTGATACTGTATTTTGTTATAAAAAAGGTAGTAGAAAAATGAGAGCATGACAATTGCCGTGAAGAAAGGTAGATATAGTTTTTTTTTTTTGGGGTGAATATAAATGGTCTGACAATATAAAATTAAGAATTATCTTTTAGAATGCCTAATTAGTTTGTATTCACTTTTGCTAATGAAACTACTTGATAGGTGTTAATTATGCATTTAAAATATTTATTTTATGATCAACAACTCATTTTATTTTTTTCTTGAAAATAAGCTAAACTCTTTACTGATATAAATAGTCGAACTATATAGAAAATAGAATTATTTGCTGCAGTTTTATAATTAATTTATATTCACTTGTTCTAAGAAATAACTACTTAATATGTATGAACATAAAGTTAAGATTTTGAATATTTAAGCCTATATTAATTTTTTTAGTTAATTAGTGATATAAAATAAGTAATATATATATATATATATTCTTTTGGTAAGTAAAAAATAAAATAAAATAAAACTAACTAAAATTATTAATATGATGTAACTATAAAGTAAAGAGAAAAATAGATGATTAACTAAATCAGTATTTAGTATCAAGTTAAAATTTTTGAATATTCAAAATTTATTAAGCTTGTTAAGAGCAAAATCATTATAATTTTTGCATCCATTATTAATAATTAATTAGTCGTAATATGTTAGATAGAAAAGGAATAACAATGATGCCATGTGTCATCCCTTCATCACTTGTGGTGAAAAGGGGTTTTGCTATAATATATCTATCTATCTATCTATCTATCTATATATATATATATATATATATATATATGTATATATATATATGTATGTATATATATATATATGTATGTATATATATATATATGTATATATATATATATATGTATATATATATAGCAAAATAACCCGTGCTATGCACGGGAAGAGGCATAAAATCTTTATAATGATAAAGTTGTTAACTAATGTCTATCTATTTTTCTAATTTAAAAATGATAATATGAAAAAAAAAATGAAATTCTTAATCTCTCTCATCATTTTTCTCTTATTTCAACCAAAAGAAACAAATATCAACTAATGAGAAATTAAAAATTGGCCATCCATTTTTTATATGTTTAATAGAGAATTAAAATATTTACAAAAAGAAAAAAAAGCCCGTTTGGGATCACAATCTAGATGTGTATAAGAGACAGGCATAGCTGACCATGTAAACTTGATGAAGAATGCATCCACCTACGTGCATGCATACACACACAAAAAGAAATTTATCTTTGGAGAATGCCAAACCAAAAATAAAAATTAGCATATGAATTCCAAGGAATTAGATCACGATTCTGTCTTCATACATGATTTTGTGTATGAATGTACTACAAAACCACATCTAACTGCCACTAATGTATAATTTACTCAGAATCGGAAAAATATGAATTTTGAAGAAAATGCGAGGGATAAGAGAATTTAATCTTTGATGGAAAACCTTTTGAATTTGAAAAAAAAAAAAATAGATGGATAAGTGGATTGAGAGATGGAATGAGTTTTTTATTTCAACCCTATTTTGAATGTTAAATTATTATCTAGTTTGTTGTATATTAAAAAGTATAAATTTATTAATTAATTAGTTAGATGATAGGTAAATATAATTGTTGATAGATAAGTATTGTGTAAAAAAAAAGAAAGTAAATTATATGATATGATAAGCTAGACAATAGTAATTGTTGTTTTAAAAAGATTTAAAGTTATTGATAAATAATTATTGTTTTAAATAAAAAAAAGAATTAGTTGTAAGATATAATTAATAAGTTAGACATTAGTTAATTGTTATTTTGAAAAAAAAAATAGTTGTTTGATATGATTAATGTAGATAAAGATTTCATTTTATGTAAAAATTGTTTAAGATAGAGTAAACTGAATCAAGATCTTTTTTGAAAAATATAACCGTAAAATTTATTTCTTTGAAAAAAAATTATTAATAACGATTACTATTAGGAATTTGATAACGATAGGGTATGTTAATGGTTGAAATTGGTTAAAATAATTTTTGTAAAAGTTCAAATATTTTTTAATCAGTACTGCATTATTTTATAGACATTATCTACATAATAGAATTGATATTGTATTTTGTTATAAAAAAAGGTAGTAGAAAAATGAGAGCATGACAAATGCCGTGAAGAAAGGTAGATATAGGCTTCTTTTTTTTTTTTTGAAAAGGGACTAAATTTTTTTTTTGAATATAAATGGTCTAACAATATAAAATTAAAAATTATCTTTTAGAATGCCTAATTAGTTTGTATTCATTTTTCCTAATAACACTACTTGATAGGTGTTAATTATGCATTTAAAATATTTATTTTATGATCAAAAACTCATTTTGTTTTTTTCTTGAAAATAAGCTAATTTTTACGGATATAAATAGTCGAACTATATAGAAATTAGAATTATTTGCTATATTTTATAATTAATTTGCATTCATTTGTTCTAAGAATAACTACTTAATATGTATGAAGTTAAAGTTAAGATTTTGAATATTTAAGCTTATATTAATTTTTTTAGTTAATTAGTGATAGAAAATCTAAGTAAAAGAAAATGGACCACATGAAAAAAGTAGAATCAAAGGCTTCAAAGGCTAATCAAAAAACATTTTGTCCAACTAGACAGACCATAGGTTCAGATGTCTCATCTTCATACAAGGATCTCAAAATGAGTCTTATTACAGTTACTCTATGGTCTATAAATACCTTGCAAAGAATGTTCTTAAAACAATACATATTTCAACCACAAAAGGGAGAACGTATCTTGCAGTTTGTAACATAGCTGTTTCCCAGCTACCATTTACTTTAAATTCATGATTTTGGGACATAAAGGGCTAAGTACCTAGTTACATCTAACCCAAGAAAAATTCTAAAAAAAAGACCTGAAACATTCTCAGAAAAATATCATCAGACGGTGTAAAATTAAAATGCAACAAAAGAAACAAATAAGAGTGGTGATAAAAAAACATTTTTATTATTGCTTTGTCTCTTCCACGAACTGTTTTGTACTCGCCATCCTTAGAAATAAAAGGACAACTCTACCATCCGTGAAACTACAGCAAGGCAGATATCTGTATCATTAGTTAACCAATATGGAATAATGTAGCGTAATTAAAAAAATAATGCATGAGATAAAAATTAGCCCATATATATATCGAATCTGTCTCTTATACACATCTAGATGTGTATAAGAGACAGTTCTTAACTCTTACCTAACTTCTTTTTGCTTTAATATATATGGAAACTTGAAAATGCAAATAACCACATAACCACGTATTATTTTTTATGCGTATTTAAACCGCCTAAGTTTTTGTACCACTTATAGCATTCATGTAAAACCTGATTGTTGTGCCATTGCCTCAAAGCTTGAATAATTCAACTAAGAATCTTACCTTCCCCTTCGATTTCAAATTCATCATTTTACATGTAATTAAACAAAAAGAAGTTAAGTAATACCCATTACAACACAAGTACATATAAGATATAACTAAGAAATTTGAACCAATTGACCAATTACACCATATAACTAAGAAATTTGCACCAATTATAGTTATGATAGTGGATGCATTCTTCATCAAGTTTACATGGTCAGCTATGCATTCTCCTTCATTAATTTATTGGCAGGTTTAGTGGCTTGCAATAAGCAATTTTATGAGGGATATATCATGCATCCAAGATGGGCAGTTTATAATGTTCAAGATATGTTATCTTCTATAAGCTTTAGGAAGCCTTTCATGGTTGATTCAGACTCAATCGATCCACAAATTTCTGTACACAAGCATCCCGCATCAAGGAGAAATCTAGTGGCTGTTTCGTGGTGCAAGCCTTATCTGGATTCAAGCTTAATGTGGACGGTTCAATGAGAAATGGCTCAGGTAGTGCAGGAATAGGAGGCGTTGTACGTGATTCTTCAGGTCATATTATCACTGGATTTTCAAAATCCAAGGCTGCCAACACTAACTTAGAAGCGGAGGCACTAGCATTATTGCATGGATTGGCAATGTGTCAGACAAGAGGGTACCATCTACTCCACATTGAGACAGACTCGGGAATTCTTATTAACAAAATTGTGATTAATCAAGTTGCAATTTCATGGACCATTTATGCTATAATCAGGCATATCCGCCATCTCCTCCAACAAGTTCATCAATCTATTCAGCATGTCTTTCACGAGGCTAACACATTGCTGATTTTTTAGCTAAATTAGGGAGTAGTACACAAGATTTAGATCTTGAGTTTAGATCTTGAGTTTGATCCCACTTGTATCCCTCATTCATTGTTTGGACTCTTGCGTTAAGATGAGCTCCAATTTCCTTCGATTAGGAGAGTAAAATCCTGATCTATAGTACTTATCAGACGTTTAATAAAATCTTGAGTTACAAAAGCTCGGTTACGTTATATTTTAAGAATTTCAAACCTTTCATTAGGCAATGTTAAAAATTGTTTTATTTTTATTTTTATTTTATTTTCTTTTCTAGTTTATAGCTATTTTCGGGGGTGTTCATTAGATCGGTATTCGAGTTTTCAATTTGTTTGACTTTCAACTTGAAATTCTCAAAGTCAGAGTCTAAATCATCTAAATTCAAAGTCAAATAAAGTGTATAATTTAAGTTTCATTTATTTGACCAGTAAGTAATGATTAAATTGAGTTTTTCGAACATAAATCCCTTCTCATCTTATATTTTAATTCCAAAATTTAGTAAATTATTCTACAAATTCTATATATAGATATTTAAATAAATACTAAAGTATGTATAATTAATTAATCTAGTATCAAAATGTGTTAAAAGAAAATTAGTTATTGAAAAAAAAATGTTATATTAATAAATTATACACCTGTATTAATATATAAGTGCATAAATTTTACATCATTTGAAGTATTATATTGATAATTCTAACAATTATATATATATATATTATATATATATATAAAGATATTTTTAAGTATTAAGAAAAAAAATATTATTATTTATTAACATATTAAATTATTAAAAAGTGATAATATTGTGGCTAAAATATTATGTACAGAAAGACATTAATATATTTTTACAATATATGCTAAAGTATTAAACGAAAAATATGTATTGATTTTAATCAAAATCGAGTCGAAAATTGAACAAGTCGAATTAAAAATTCTTTTCAACTTGATTCAATTTGACAATTCGAACTTTTGAAAACTCCTAACTATTTCGCTAGTCCTCTATGTTAATGGGATCAAACTACCCATGGTTAATCCAATTTTCAATACAAACGTATCTTAGGTTTGTCAAATCTTAAGTAGGTATATACATATGAATTATAATAATATTTGCTTTAATCTCCATGCAAGAGTCATGAATGAATTACATAAGGAACTCACTATTCTTTATAGTCATGGCGAGATCAATCACACATAAAAATTGAAGCTTTCACACCATATTGTGCAATTAACTATTCATCTCAAATTTATTAGTCAACCACATATGAACACAAAATGCACCATAAACACAAATTTTCACATAGAAAATTATCTTCCTGATCCCTATAATTTCAGTTCGGCATTTTTTGAAACGCGTTCTAGGTATATTAAAAAATTAACATTTTGCATCAAATTGTATACCAGCCTTGGCAAAAATTTGTCATCAACAAACTTTATGTTAGACCTCCCATGACATTATGGCTAAGATTGTAGGTGAAGAAAAAAAATGTCAAAAACAGAAATATGTTAGTTGGAGATACATGATTCTTTTCAAATTGTCTAAAAATCTTAATATTATTCGAGAACAGTGTACAAACAACTAATTGGTTAATTAATTAACAAGTTTAGAAAGGAGATAGAAATACCTTATACTAACTTACTCGGTGAAGATTCTAGTGGTGGTGAGTGCTGCAAATTTAGAAAGGAAATATATTTTTTGTAATATTAAATTAATGAAAAAATTTGTAATATGCAAAAAGAAAAAAAAAAAAAAATAAGAATAAGTGAAGAGCAAGATGTATGAATTTCATATATGCAATTGAATATATAAATTACCCATACCCTTAATTGGAGTCACTTTATTCATTTAGAAGACACCGTCATCGGCCATGACAGCTTCACGTGTTCGAATGAAGTTGCGATTTCGATCAACACAAAAATTGGATGGAGAGAGAAGGGGAAGAGAGACGTGTGAGATGAGGCAATGAGAAAGTGGCCGTGGGAGAAGGAAAAGAAGGAAAATCAAGTAATATATATATATAGTTATACGGAAGCTAAATGGGCATTGAGTGTTCTATTATATTTTTTGGTGTATAGGAAAATTAAGTAATACATAGTTATAAGGAAGCTAAATGGGCATTGAGTCTTATATTATATTTTTTTTGTGTTATACTTATATTATATCATGTGATAGAACGATAATTATTCCTCATTTAATATTTTCTTATATTGGAAAAATATATATGTCACCCCATCACATAGTGTAGTATGAGTGTACTCGATCGTACAAAATATAATGAAGACTAAAAACCAGGCGAGAATAGTGGAAAATATTAGAGGGAATGGGTAACAATTTATGTGGGAAATATAAATTTTAATTTGCAATCTATAGAAACTAAATTAACATTTAATTTTTAATTTTTTTTAGAGACAGGAACTCGATAGATTAATGATGAGTTTAGTTACAATTATTTTATAGCTGAATGAAAACATCCTTTAAATCAAATTTATTTCTTAAATATCCAGTTATATCCTAGAAAATCTAATTTTTTTTGAGGTCGATAAAAATAATTTACTGGTAAAAAGATACATTTTTATAAAAATTGTACTAGCGAATTGATTATACCAAAATTTAAAATGTACTTGCGTGTGAGTGTGTGGTTTATTATATAAATACGGACACTCTCCATACACAAATTATAATTATAATTCTAGTATAGAACGTATGTAAATTATGTACTTGAACTACTTGGTTAATATGATTATTAATGTGACCCAATTTTAAAAGAATATTTGATAAGATCAATTAAATGTAGTTTTTAGATAAATCAAAATATCAAATATTTCAATCTGGCATTGTAAATTTGGTTATGTTATATAGAACCGAGCTTTTGTAACTCATACCATCATAGTATAAAGGATATAAAGTTCATTAAATAGCTCAAAAATAAAAAATGTCAGTGTCATTGTTTGAAAGTTGTTTCATACTTTTCTCAGAGTGAATTATTTAATAATCAAGAGCTTAATTTGGTTATTTTACATATAAACAAGTTTTTTACGGATAATATAATCATATATATTATGTTCTGGAAGTATGATTTGATACTTTTCCGGAATAATTTATATCAGTCACGAGTTTGATTATATTACATAGAAGCCATGATTTGATACTTTTCTGGAATAATTTATATCAGTCACGAGTTTGATTATATTACATAGAATTGGCTTCTTACGGATCTTACTTATATCGTGATAGAATACTAAAGGTTAAAATTATTTTAAATCACCTGTTGAAACTCTCGGATACATTTTTTACAGCTTCTATACTGATCATTCCAGAGATTGGTATTTATGATAAGCTCTATCTCGTACTTTAACTTTAGTTATTGTGTCTGCACTGAATATACACATATTAATTCTTAACCACGACTTTTTAAAATAATGTCGACCAATAGTGATTAAAACAAAAAGATGAAAAAATGGTAAAAGAAAAATAATAATTGAACTGATCAACTCTACATCATATTAATGTACTAGTACTTGTTTCTTAATTTTTAAATTTTTCATCATATCCAATTTTCGAAATTAAATTTGTCAATAATTTCTGCGATAATTTGATATCTTAAATTATATGTTACATTTGAGTGCTCCGACGTTAAATCGACAATTGAGTTAAGATATTTGTATAATATCCCTAACTTTTGCCATGTTTTTAGAGATAAGCTCCCATTTTTACTAAGCACTTGACAAATATTGCTCGAAACCATCATGTAATAATTATACATAAATACTTGACATTTGAATTCAGTCTTTTATATTGTCCCTCATATTCATTATGTCGGAAAAAAAACATGATCGAAATGGTTAACCAATTTGGCCACAACTTGTAGTCCATAATCATGACATATTAGAAAAAATTGGGCAATGCTTACCTTTATACAAACACACACACACACGCACAAAAAACACTTTCTATGCTTAAAACATTGTCATCCCATAAACAATTCAAAATAATGGTATGGAACATTTACATCACTACCTCTGAGAGGAATTTATAAGCAACCTTATAAAAAATTCTGAAGATGGTTACATTAATAATTCCAACATGCATTTAAGTTGTTCACACAACAATACCAAATATTTTACCATCATATTCATCCTTCCATCACCTCCAAAATGGCATGATAATCATAGGCATTTGCAAAAATCAAGTGCCATTTGGCAGAAGCATTTAAAGATAGTCTAACATCATATTTAGATGACCACCAACAAAAAATATCAGAGTTTACATTAATAATCCAAAAGTTCCTGTCTTGTTATTCCAAAAACATGGTATCTCATAACCTGCAAAGGGAGCAATTCAAACATCAATTTCAGCAAACTCATAATGCAAAAATCAGCTTCTGCTTCAACGAGCTCATTTCTGAGAAGTGAAAATGCTATATTGCTCAAAGAATTGAAGCCTTTTCATAAAGATGGATAACAAATATTTTGGAACTATATTCCAGAAAAATTCAGTTTCTTGGAAACACCAAAGCGAAGAACATGCATTATATTAAGATTGGACAGACAATATTTTCATCTTATGGGTTTGGCGTGTAGATAGAAAAACTGCACAAAACCAGTCACATGGGTTTCCAGTCTACATATTTTACTACAAAATTACAAGAACTACATTAGATATTGCCTCTCAACTTCAGCAAGAAATCTGAGAAAAGTTAGTAATCTGAAATAATCGGTCAATCACTAAACTCATTGAGGAAACAGCGACAAGTTTTCACATTGCAGAATACGATCATAGTACAAGAAACAAAAAGAGGATGAGGCAACAAAAGTATTATCATCACTAGACTTGTGCTTTTGTACGATCGAGTTCAGCTCTTTGACTCGTCATCTTAGCTTGTTATGCATCTATTCTTGCTTGAGCAGCCAGTAATTCAGCCTTTTGGTCATCAGCTTTCCTCTGCAAGTCTGATTCATTGTCTTGAGTACCGGAGTTAGCATCTGAGGTCGAGATTGGTGTTTCGAATTATGGGACTACCCAACTACAGTGCTAGGCTTTAGTAAATGTTTCATGTACTATTTCTTCACACTTTCTTGACCTAACCTCAGCTTCAGCCTCCAACTGTTTATCTTTCATTTCAGTCTATGAATATAAACATGCAAAAAGTTACGTAGTTCATGCGTTCAGGAAACGAGTAACTGTTCACAGGTAATAAATCATTTTGCTACTGATCTAAAAATTAGAAGATCTACTTATAGATATTGCTAGTATATGCCTTAAAACCAATTTGTTTTAAAGACAAATTCTACTTTTATATTTATATATATTTTGTAATCTAGCATTTTTGAATAAATATATATATGTGAAATCATAAATAGTTATGATGTAATTATATTTTATTCATTAATATCCATAATCCCAGTGTTTGACACGGGTAGATCAGTACAAAATTTTATATGGGTGCTTATTGAGATAAGTGTATCGGAATGACCTGCTAAGAGTATTTCACACGGATTATTAATCGAATACCAGTAGATTAATATCTTTGTAATAGTAGTATAATGATCATTGGATTTGAAATTATGAGTTTATCTTGACTGTAAATTACTAGACTTTGCCTCTGTTAGTTGTTACTATTAAGAAGTCACGTATACTGTAGAGTTCGAATATAGTATAAATCATGAAAAGATAAGATATAACCAGTATAAGATTCACCACTTCTTATAATGGGAGAATATATCCCAATATGGCCATTTCTTGAAATACGATTTAGAAATCTATTTTGTGTCAAGTAAAAATAGAATTAAGAGTGCCCTAAATTCTATTTCAAGTGAGTTGTAATTTAGAAAGAAGTAAATTGATTAATTTAATAATAGTTGACATTATATCTGTATTCTTTAATTAATCGGGATATAGGTTGGTAAAAGGATAATAATTTTACGGGACCCAATCACGAATGGGTGATGTCAAACCACTTTGACATATCTCAATACTTGAGTGGTCATGATACTTTGTTAGAAACCGATCTTGATCTATAAGTGTAAATTAATTAATTAGAGAATTAATGATAAATTAAAGATATTTAATTGATCTAATCCTAATTTAATTAGGATTATAATTTATACTTATTGCTAACGTGATTGGGAACCTAAAGGATCACATACTTAAGGATAAGTATGAGATACTTATGGGTTAATTCATAAGATAAATTAACTTTTTGGACTTAGTTATAATAAGTTATAAATCTTAGGGGCTAATATGTAAATATTAGAATTCCTAAGTAGTTTTATACTTGTAAATATGCCCTTAAACCAAACTGATTAGTATTATTATGATTCCCTAAACCCAAAGTGGTTGGGATACTAGAACTACTATATATATATATATATAGATAACTAGTATGGCTAATCATTGAAGCTTTGAACAAAATTTTGAAAAACGTGAAAGTCACATTTTGGAAAAGAAAAAAATAATTGTGGAGTTAATATTCCATAGTTTGGGTCAATCAATCTTGTGAAGATTCCTAAATTAATTATCTATGTGGATATGATTAGAGGTCGAGCGATTGTGCGGCTTGTGGATCGACAACCCAAATATATTAGAGATTTTACTGTGATTTTAAGGTATAATCTCTATACTTTTCTTGTACTATGCATAAATTAATCAAGATGATCCGTGATAGAAAAGTAAAAATTTGAAATTTCGCTTCACTACTGGTTATTTATTTTCTTGTAGTGATATTAGAGTCATCCTTAATTAATTTATAATGTAAATGTATTTAGTTGGTATAATTTGACAGTCCAAATATGTCTTTTCCATAAATGGACAAGCCATGTTGACATTATTAATGTTTTTCACTTTTAGTGACATTAAACATGAAATAGAAGTAAAAGTGTTTAATTAGGGTTGTAATATAGTGACAGTCTTTAAATTCTAAACCACCAGTATCTAAATTTTTAAAATTTGGTTTTAGAAATCACCAATTAATTTTTAACGTTGTTCAAAAATTAATTGTTAAAATTTAGAAAATTTATTTATTTTAATTTGATTAAAATTTTGAAAGTATGAAACCTTTGAAAATAATTATTTAAGTCTACAGAGATTAGAATTATGAAAATTTGTTTAATTTTAGAAATTTATTATTTTTCAATGAGATTGAAATTTAATAAATGTTCAAAAATTTTATGGAAATGTGTTTCTAATATAATTTTTGAAATTCTATTATTTAAAGGATTATTTTCTGTCTGAATATTAGAAAATAATTTTTTCTCCATAAAATATTTTCATAAATAATTCAAGAATGCTATTTTCAATGAGATTGGAATTATGATGTATAGCGATAATGCAGATTTTATACTGTTATTTAATTATTGAATTATATTATAACATGATGGATGATTATGGAAATAAGACCAATGTGATTGTGTATGGTTTATTTGGTTCAAATTTAATGGTTGTCTATTATACACATACGTAGTCGTGTCCTGCATTTCTCGTTATTGAACCAAATAAACCATACACAATCACATTGGTCTTATTTCCATAATCATCCATCATCATATAATGTATGATCTGTAACTTAGGGACATCTATTGGATATGTATCTTATAACAGAATTAGATCTGTAATATACAAGATGATAGAGATGGTATAAAAGTGCAACCACGAAAGAAATTTTTTCAAGAGTTGAAGATTACACTTCAGATTTGACTACCTAGTTTCCTTTGTGACTCAAGAAAATTAGTTTAGTAAAATCCCATAATCATCCATGGTTTTGTACATATTTTATTTATTATATGTTGATATGATAATATTGCATGCAATTTGATGAGACCTAATAAATAATTGAAAGGAAAATCCATCAAATTAATATTAAGTCAATATATAAGTTGCCTTCCATTATTATAGCATTAAACGAGAGTTCTTCTTAGATTTAACTTATGGGGCTAATCCAATGTTACTCTACGTTAAACATGTTTAAGCTATGAGATGATTTCTCTGAATAATTGGTATAACTTAATGGAAATATATAATTTGTTGGGCACACTTCAAGATTATATGTCTTTGAGGCAAATGTTAGGAGTCACATAAGATGTGCTATCAAAGAGTTGATACCTAACTATTTAGGAACTACTAGTGTTGTAATTAGTAAGTGTTGCTTTATATTCGAAATTGTTTTGATTTGTTGGGTACGTACCCAATATCAAAATAATTAGATGGGATCCTAACCCACTAGGGGTTCTATGAGAGCTCCCGATTCAATATGTGAGCGTTATTGATTTGAATTAAAATAGTAGGAGAAAAATCAAATTAAATGAAGCCCATATTGTATTTTGGTTTTGTTTATGCATAAATAACAAATTCTTATTCTATCTTTATTTATATGTTGTAGAATATGAGTAGTAACGTTAATTTACATCCCATTTTATATGATAACAAACTCACTCGGCCTAATTTTTTGGACTAGCAACATAATTTGAGAATACTTCTCAAGCATGAGAAAATTGGCTATATCCTTGATCAGCCCATTCTTGATATCCCAGTAGATGATGCTGATGAAGCAGTTCAGAATGCTTATCATAAGCACATAGAGGAAAATGATACTGCCACTTCTATTATATTAGTCTCTATGAGTTCTGAATTGATGTTCATTCTTTGATTTTTCATCTCAAGGAGTTGTTTGATGAAAAGTTAAGGAATCGAGAGGTGTGAGACCTCTAAAGAGTTATTCTATTCTAAAATAGTAGAGGGTACTTTAGTAGCGGTTCATGTATTGAAGATGATCAGACTAATTAAAAAATTGGAACGATTAGGTTTTAAACAAAATCACGAGTTAAATATTGATCTGATCTTGCAATCTCTTTCCGATAACTTTTCACAGTTTGTCATGAACTATAACATGAATAAGTTGTCCACAACTCTTTCTGAATTGTTAGATGTACTAAAAACCTCCGAGACAACTATCAAGAAGGAAAAGAAAGAAGTATTGGTTGTTGATTCTTCTAATAAGAAGAAAAAGAAATCTAAGGTTGGTTTTGTGAAAGTCAAGTTTGGGTTGAAACTAATATCACTACAAGAAAAGACAAGGCCAAGGGTACTTGCTACCATTGTGGAATGGATGGGCATTGGAAAAAGAATTGCAAAGCTTATATTAATACCTTGAAGTAGATGAGACTTAATGAAGCTTCTACTTCAGGTATGTCTTATGAATGAGATCAATATTTCTACTTCTAAATTAGATTTTAGGATATTAGATATCGGATTTGCGTCTTATATTTGTAAAAATATGCAGGGACTCAAGAGAAGTAGAATGTTGGCTAAAGGAGAAGTGGACTTACGTGTGAGAAATAGAGCAAGTGCCGTAGCATTAGTAGTTGGAACTTTTTATATATCTTTCTTTTCTTAGTGGTCTTATTTTAGAATTTAAAGACTGTTACTATATTCCAACCCTTATTAGAAATATTGTTTCTATTTCGTGTTTAGATACTGGTGGTTTTGTCATTATGCAAAGCAATAAATATTATTTTTTTCACGTAATGACATTGTGTATGGAACTACAATTTTGTATAATGGTCTTTATATTCTAGATATATCAAATTTAGTTCTCAACAAAAATCCTAAAATGTCTAAAATTGATAATTTGAAACAATCTTTCCTTTGGCATTGTAGGCTTGGCCATTTAAATGAAAAATGCATTTCTAAATCACAAAATTCACAACAATGATAATTTGGGATCATTTGATTATAAATCTATGATATATGTGAATCTTGTTTACTTGGTAAAATGACCAAATCACCTTTTGCAGGAATAGGTGACCAAATCACCTAATACATTTTGATGTTTGTGGTCCTATGTCAATTCATACTAAAAGAGGTTTTTCATTCTTCATTACCTACATGAATGATCAGTCAACATACTGTTATGTATACTTGACGAAGTATAAGTCCGAAACCTTTGAAACGTTCAAGGAATTCAGGAATGAGATTGAAAAACAACTTCGTAAAAGTATTAAAATACTTTGATCGGATCGAGGTGGGAATCAACTTAAACCAAGTGTTTCAAAATTATCTTAAGGAGAATGAGATGTCTACTTCAATCTACTCTTCCTTATACACCACAACTAAATGGTGTATTTGAGAGACGTAATCAAGCTCTATTAGATATGGTTTGTTCAATGATGAGTCTTGCAGATCTCTCAAAATCGTTTTGGAGCTAGTGCTCTCAACACTGCCTCCCATTTACTAAACCGCGTTCCATCAAAAGTTGTTGATTCCACTCTATATGAGATATGGTTTGGAAAAAAACCCAAACTTTAATACTTGAAGGTATGGAGCTTCCCTGTTTATGTGAAGAGAATAGAATCTGACAAAACTGAAATTAAGTCAGATAAATGCCTATTTGTGTGGTATTCAAAGGAGGCATTTGGGTACTATTTCTATAATCCTATAAAGAAAAAGGTGTTTGTCTCAAAGCATACCGTCTTTCTAGAAAAAGAGTTTATTCTTGAAAACGCAAGTGGAAGCAAAATAGATCTTGATAAATTTAAGAAACACAATTTAGCATTGATTAACAAGTGGAACAAGAGCTTCAATCACATGATGATGTGATAGAAAATGAAGCTAATGACACACAAACTCTTTGTAGGACTATGGGATATGTCGTGCTCCAAAAAGATATGAATTTCTTGTAAGTGGGCACAATGATGTATTAATTATTACGAATAATGAACCTAACATCTTACGAAGAAGAACTATTTGATACAGACTCTCAAAAGTGGCTACAAGCCATGAAGTTTGAAATAAATTCCATGTATGACAATAAAGTTTGGACTTTAGTTGATCCATCTGAAGGGATTAAACCCATAGCATGCAAGTGGATCTTTAAGAGAAAGACTAACATGGATGGTAATTTGATTACCAATAAGGTGCGATTGGTGGCAAAGGATTATACAAAAAGACAAGGAGTTGACATTGATGAAACTCTCATCAGTTACAATGTTGAAATCCATTCGAATTTTACTTGCTATTGGTGCTTATTAAGATTATGAGATTTGACAAATGGATGTAAAAACTGCATTTCTTAATGAAAATTTGTATGAAGAGATGTATATTATACAACCATTGAGAAGACCCTTCTTCCCTAATATTTATTGCTTTTCAACCCTATTACCCATTTTTATTATTGATTGAGAGATTTAAATACATTTCCAGTACGTATTCATTGAGTATTTCTAGATCTCTAGCATTTTCTGGATTTTTTGTAGTAGTTTTATAGTTTTAAACATTTTTTTGATTAAAGGGTTCAATTTTATGGATGATTGTTTTGTTTTGACCCCTTGACATAGTTAGTATTTAGTTTTAAAAGGGTAACTGTTGGGCTATTTTGGTATGGCCAACCCTTGGTAATATTGATTATGGTTGTTCTTATGGTTTGTTGAATCATTGGTTCCGATATGGCAATAGTCAATTTTAGTTATTGTTTGCTTTTTTGGTTTTGTTTATGTTTGTTTTTATTTTTTGGCCTCAATAGTGAGCGGATGCATGACTGTTACTCATCATTTTAATAATATAAAAAGTGTGGTAGTGTCTTCTTTTTAGTTGTGTTGTATGGTTTGTGTTGTATGGTTTGTGTTGTTGGAATGGATGAATTGGTTGTTGAACTTGGTTGTCATTCATGTGCATAATGGATTTTAACTCTTTAAGCTTTACCGAGTGTTCGGCCTCTTTCATGCAAAATGTTTTTCCTTGGCTAGTTTTGATGTTAAACTCTATTTTGACTACAAGTATTGATTGAATGTCACGTTCACTTCATTGTTGATTGGGTTTAAATGTGTCGGCATTTTTGGAAATTGGCTTGATAGTGTAGAAAGAAATTATTTAAGCATCATTGGTCATTTTGCATGAATTGCATTATAGAATATTTTGTGGGTTTGTGAGATTTAGTTTAGGACATTTGTTGGGGCAGTATGAATCCCCCATTCACTAAATAGTCCAAATTTTGAAATATTCTAGCATTTTCTTGTACCGTTTGAGCCTAAAAGCCTACCCAAAAATAAATTGTATCACTATTGTCCCCTTTTGAGCCTTTAAGCCTTGATTCTTTGACAGCCACACAATTCAACCTTTGCCTTCCATTTTTTTACTATTTCTTCATCCCATTACCTTGGTAATTTTAGGACCTAAAATATGAATTTCAAGTTATATGGTAGAATGAAGACAACTTTTGCACAAATGTTGAGATAAATGGAAATTGAAGTCTAAATGCTTAATATTGTCTCAATTTCCTTTATATAATTAGATGTGATCAAGTTCTTATTACCTTGTAATTCCAATTTGTATCTTAGCCTTTAAAAATATTTGCTCAAATTCTTTCTTGCTTATTTTAATTTCTAAAATGTTGTATATACATTTGCAATAAAGAAGACTCAAAAATGCCTCCTTAGAAATAGATTTAGCTAATTTGATACTTCAAGTGGGAATTGGTCAATGCATAGCAAATGTATGGATTTTTGTTCAAGGGATTAGGTCCAAAAGTTTGTTATGAATGACTAAGTTGAATTCAGTCACTTTTATCCATATTTATGCTATCCTCAACTTTCTTGTTTTGTTCGAGACTAGCAAAATGCAAGGTTTGGGTTATGATAACTCTATTACATAGAGTTATTTTACCTTCAATTCCTATGCTAGTCTGGCCATCTTAGTCCTAGTCGGATTAGTTTTATATGTTTTTGTTCTTGTGTTTATGAGTACAATAGTGAATTTTTGTACTTTAGACTAATTTTAGGACTTTTGGTAGTAATTTGCAAAAATTGGATGAAATTGACAACTAATGATTTTATGTGCATTTTGACTTAGTGATTTTGGAGTAATATTGTAGAGAACATTTGCAGATTTGATGGCAAGTTGAAGGAATGGATGACTCTTCCCGAGTCATCGCCGGGCTTAACAAACATTCTGAGAGAACCAAGTGGGCTGTTGTGATCGAAACGAAACACATCTATAGATTGATATTCATAGGTTTTCAAGTCCCATGTTTGTATTATTTTAAGTGATGTGATCTATGAGGTTGGTTATAGTAAGGCCTGGCCGGAAAGTGTTCTTACCTCTATCATTAGCTCTCCTCTATATTCGAAATATGCCTTTCTAAGCAGAATGGAAGATCAAGCTCAGAGGTTTCTACCTCATTGATTCAAGTCTACCAAGAAGAAAATTTAGTAATAGTGGTCAATGGTTCTTTATCTTCAAAGTGCCAGCATCTGCTTATTAAGGCAATTAAGGAATTCAAGGCACGAGTTTATTAACCACTATCAACAATCAAATATGAGCAATCACTCATTAACCGTAGTCAATAAATTTGCATAGGAGAAAAATTGATTGTAGTTAACCAAGTCAAATAGGTACTTTAACCATCAAACTTTTAATTACCCTAGAAACGTACACCAAAAACATATAGTAGAAGGTATAAGAATAATGCAGCCTCCATTTAGTCAAGTACTGTCTTTTCAACAGAACATTTCTTCTTCTACTGAAACTCTAATTTTAGCTTTAATCTAGTTGTAAAAATTCATTCTTTTGCTTTTTATTTATTGGGTTTTTTCATTAGGTTTGATTTGATACCAATCTCATCTATTTTCTTCCCTCTATCTTGCATTTTGAGGTCATTCAAGTTCTTGCCATTTTCTAGACTTAGCTCAAATCTTAAGTTAAATAGTGGATCTTTGTTTAACATAGTGTTAAAGGTTTGATTAGTAGCGAGCTTTCAGTGAAATTATTGCTTTTAAAACCTAATCACTAGCTTAATCCTAGTTTTTTTTTTTTTTTCATTTCATAAATCTCCACAAATAGTAAACATGAAAAACTACATGCTTGCTAGTGTAGGATCTTCCACTTATGGTAAATTTGTTCATATTATTCCATTATTCTACAATCATTGCTAGTTTAGAAATTATTGTGCTTTCCTAGTGTAGCATTTAATATTTTTCTCTTAGTTTAATCTATTTACTTGCTTTCTTAATATAGGCTTTTAGTTGCTTTCCTAGTTTAATAGACTAATTTGATTACTTATTGATCATTTTGATTGTTCACCTAGTATACAAGTTATTTGCTTTCTTCGGTTAGAACTTTAGTTGTCTAACTTGTTCATCCATTCCAACAACACTTCTGGTGTACTAATATAGTCAACCCTTTTGCTGATTTTAAATGTTCTAGTAGAATTAGCCTTGATTTCTAGCTTAGTTCTTAATAACTCTTTAGCTTAGTGTTGCATTGTAGTATACTTGGATTACTTTTAGGTCTCTATGTCTTCTTGTGGCTTGCTAGAATAGAGATTAGTGATTTTTTTTCTACATGCTTTCTAGATTAATCTAATTAGTTGCTTATTTGAGAATTCCTTGTTGCTGTTTTAGTCGTTCGTAGGAAAACGCTACTTTTTGGTTTATCTTAATAGTATCAGGACTCGACAAGCCTAGTAATCAACGACTCAATCCTCATGGGAACGACACCTACTCACCACTAACCTAAAAACCAACCTCGTATATTTTGAGAGTGAACGTGTTTTGTTGTCTAGACATTAAATTAAATAACTTTTTTTATATACAAACATCCTTACCAATCCCCAGTAACGGTACCAAAATTTGATGCCTCTTTAGAAAAACACCTAATTAGAAGATTTATAAAACACCTCAAATACTAACGAGAGAATTTAAACTAATCTACATTATGGGCTTTTCTTAATTAAGGAAGTAAATAAAGGAGAGAATTTAAACTAATCTACATTAATATGCTAAACACAAAGCAAATGAAATTAGACATGCACTAAAGAGAACTTATACTAGGAGTCTTTAATCTACCACTAGTAGCTTGGAACTAACCTTTCCCAAATTGGGAGGAAAAATGGAATGACTAAGCTACTTCTACCCTACAATACTACTGCTTTTCTATTTTTCGTACTGCGCTCAATGACTGCGGTCACTGATGGCTCGGTGACCATGGTAAAAAATATTCTTTCTTCAAAATTTTGACTGTAGTCACTGATGCTCATGTGAATTTCACTGGTGACCGTAGTCAATAAATTTCATTCTCCATTTTAATGGCTGTGATAACTGATGCTTCTAGTTAGTGACTATGGTTAACAAGTATGGTCAAAGTTTTCAGTAGAGTGCAGAGAAAGTTTCAGTAGCAATTTTTCTCTGGTGACCACAATCAATGATTCCTTCCTCCAAATTTTTACTGCGGTCAATGGGTTCTTGACAGCTTGATTTGATCTGTTTCTCATTTGATTGTCGTGCTGTTTTTACTCCGATTGAAACCTACAAATAAATACTCTCTATTAATTATACAAAAATTATAAAATAACACTAAAACTACTAAATTAACATTACTAACACATTCTAGAACATAAAAGCAAAAGTTGACGAAACACCACTTAAAACCTAAAATTGTTCGAAATTAAGGCAAAAATACTAAAATTTAGGCTACATATAACTCTGGTTTCTAAGAGTTACACACCCCAGAACTTAAACTTTTGCTCATTTCGAGAAAAAGAAGGATAAGAAAAGAACAACAAATATGACTAACACAAAACACATAACACCACCAAGGAATTGAAATTAAAATGTTGAACTCAGAGCACTAGTCAAAAGTGAAAATGGGATTTTAACTCAATAAACACAATATTTTCATCTACCCCTTCATTTATAGAAGTATACACTAGTTTTGATCACAAAAATTACTTTGACCAATGAAGAGTTATTGAATGCCAATTCAAATGCATGTTGATATAGAACAAACAAGTCAACTGGTGTAATTAAAATATCTTAGCAAAAAATGTCGCAAGTATAGAAAGGTCATTAGAACTTATTTTGAAAAGTACAAATCAATGCGAATGGATACACAAGGATATTTGTTGGCACTGCAAGGTTTACCAAAGTGTATTAATCGAAGTAATGCTTCAGTCCCAACTCTATAATATTTATTAGCCAGATTAAGGATCATTTAAGGCTTTTAAACCTTCTAATGTAAGCTAAGGTAATAAGATAAGATAAATTTGGATAAGACTGACTTAAACCACTGTAGTTGATCCAATACAAACTCATGGACCACTGCCCCAAATATATCAGTCTCAAAACTAACTTTACTTAACCAAACAACACCTTGAAGTTCAAAACTTTATTGTATAAGATCAACTTTTCAAGGTAAGATGAATCATATTTATTCAATATAAACATAACACTTGCAATTTTCTTTTCTTTTCTTCTTCCTTTTTTTTCCGTTTTTGTTTTTTTATTTTTAAAGCAATAACATGACAACGATTACACACCTATCTAGGGAAAGTCTAAATAACATTGAGCTATTGACTTCATTCCCCAACAAATACACAAAAATTTCTTTCGAACCATCAAAAGAATCTTGAACTAAGGTAGATCCACAATGACTAAGACGATGAGATTAAGAGAGGATAAATAAACAAAGTGTAGTGGCTAAGTTATGTTGTTAATAAAGAAATTAGGCTATAGGTCTCAATGGGGACACTAGGGGTAATATCAATGTAAGGTAGCCTTTTTGGCCCAAATTATCCAAGAAAATGCCTAGATCATTTCCAAAATCCAACTAACTTGGCTAAAATAAGGTATTTACGCTATCCCTGTCAATGTACTAAGCCAAAGCTCAACAAAATCCACAAAATACCCCAAAATACAAGCTCATACAATATGATAAAATGATGGCCTACGCCATTTCTTTCTACACTCAAAATCAATTATCAAAAGTCTTGAAATGTTTTACGATATCAACCATCAATTGAACTTGGCTTTGGAAAAACTCTATGGTCTCAAAAAGTAAAGTTTGAGGTTAAAACTAGTTAAGAAAATTATTTATGAAGTAGTTGAAAAATTGTTGAGTTTCAACGCTTAATTCCCATTTTTAACATGGAACGCAACCTATGTTTAACATCCGATTTCAACTTTCACAAATAACAAAAACAAAACGATTCCCATTGAACAAGAAAATATACACATTTACATTTTTTCACATTATTTCAATGATGAGTACAACTCATCCTATCATTCACCCATATCGCAAGAAATAAAAATTATTACTAGAAAGCATAAAAACACATTATCAACTAAACACTAAACTAGGAAATGACTTTGAACTTACACTTGGACAATCAGAAAGCTCAATTAGAAGATCGATAACATATTAATCAAATGAATATAAATGCAACCAGTCAAGTACAAGTTGAACATAAAACAAGAATTTTACCCTTAATTATGGAACTCATCAACAACGAGCACAAAACCAAAGATAGTTAAGCAATGAGCAATTCCATGTTAGGATATATAAATGCCACTAACAATTAAACACATGAGTTTAGAGGTTTCCTATCATTTTCTAAACCAAAAGTGCTACACTAAGAAGAGATTATTGGGACTTCATGGGGTCCAAACAAATTAAGGAAGAGAAACACAAATAAGGTTAACGGGGTTTATCACAACGAATGGGCTATCTATATGCCCAATTCTTCCCCCAAACTTAGGTTCATAAATAATTAGCCTTAAAAATTCATTCAACAACCAAAACTACTATCAATTCTATGTCAAGCATTCAATTGATTTGCTCAAAAATTAATCCAAGACTTAGCAAGTCTAATGTCTCAATAAGTAGATTTTCCATAATCAAGTAGCAAACTAAGTTTAATTTCATTCAACAATCATCCCAGAATCACAAGAATGCTAAATTGTCTTCAATATTATCTTCAAATACAAAATTCATCTAAGTATATCAAAATTCAATTGCCAATAACAAAACATAAGCTAAAATAATCACAAGGCTACGAGATCTTTATTACCAATGGAGTACTTGAACTAAAGCAAGTAAATTAAAGAAAGCATAATAAATAAAAAGGGAAAGAAATACTCTCTCAACATCATGGAGGCTTCCCAAGGATATTGAAATCTTTGGTGAATTTGCACCATTGCTAAGCTCTTTTGAAGTCTCCAAGGATTTGAACTCTGATATAAATGCATTGTTCCTCCTTGATCCCTTCTAGAATGTATCCTTGTTCTCCTCTTACTTCTCGAGTAGCTTCTTTGTCCACAAACACCCCAAATGGAACCTCTTTTGTTGTAATCGGAATAAACTCACACTCATGTAAAGGGAAAACTGGTGATTTCTCTACATAAATGTTGAGTGTCCTGATTATTGTAACTTCAAGTTCAAGAGGTACTTGGGAACCGATTTTTCCCACGATATATTAGTACATTGTATCTTCTTGAACCGTTTCTTCACCCATTAGTAGAGGTGTTGGAGCCCATTGTTCTTCACCATTTACCATTCCTTAGAACTTTAGCAAGTTGGTATTGTAACCGATTGTTCGATGTGCTTGAAGAGAGAGTTTATCCATTTCTTCTTGGAGCTGAGCAAGTTTTTCTTGATCTTTGGAAATGACATCTTCAAATTGAGCCATTTATTCTTAGAGTCAGGCCATATCTTGAAGTGTCATCCTCTTTTCAATTTATCTCGCCTCATCAAATTTTTTGGTTGGTGGTGAAAACATTGGAGCTCCATTGGTTCATAAAATGGTTCCTGAGGTGGTGGAAAAGAATACAGATTTTCTTGGTAACTCTCATAAGGATATGGATAGCTAGACCATCCCTCTTGATAATCTAAGGGGTATGGAGCGTAGCCAGAACAAGAATCATGCTCATTGGACATACCTCCATTATCATAACTTGGTATGAACCAGTCAAATAAGGCCCTTGCATGATCTTGAAGCAACAATCAACACAATTATAAACAAGACAAAGAACTAAAATACACCAACAAAAAATTTAGGGAAGCTGTAAACTACTAGATAGTTTAAACTATTCATCAACAAGAAATCTTTTTGGATTTTTCAAAATAAGAACACAGCTACAAAATGAAACAACTATACAAGGAAAACAAAAGACTTCAATCTAGCAACCTAACCAAATTATATCAATATTGCCAAAAACTAATCTCCGTCAATAGGGCCAAAAACTTGATGCCTTTTTTGAAAAGACACCTAGCTATAAAACTTATAAATAAATAAATCCAACTACTAAGTAGGTAGCATCCTACAAGTATATGGTTGTCAAATAGTACTAAGGAGAAGTAGGGATCGAACCCAAAAGGATTAGTTGGTGATTACTGATTATTTGGTTAGATTATTAGTTGAAGTGATTGATTTTAAAGTGATTTAACTAAAACTATAATTTAAAAGACTATGAAATCAATTTAAAGTCTAATTAATGCATTGATATAAACATTAACACTAAGAAAGCATTTCAAAGAAAGTAATTAAGTATGGTGTATAAAAAAAGACGAGCATTTTTACGAAAGAATTTTTAAGGAAAGCCCATAAAGTAATTTATCCTAATTAGCCACTCTAAACTACATTTTACCCCTAAAAAAGTGCTTTAAAGAAAACCCATGGTCTAATTTACCAATTAATCTAAGAAATCAACTGAAGAAAGCAATTAAATGAAAAGCCGACGAGTTAATTTTACCCGTTAAATTAAGAAAGAAAATAAAGGAGAGCATTTAAGAAAATGAAATTAGACATAGATTAAAGTGAATTTCCGCTAGTAGTTTTATTCTACCACTAGTAGCTTGGAACTACACTAACCTACATCTTATCTAGTAAAATCTTTCCTAAATGGGGAGGAAAAATGGAAAAACTAAGCTACTTCTACCCTACACTACTACTATTACTTTTGTACTTATCATCTATAGAGGCTTAAGAGATGTATTTATATGCTTAGGGTTGGACAAAGGAGGCTATAGCTACAATTTGGCATAGAATGGACGAATCTGCCCATCAAAATCAGTGGTTTGTACCACGCCTAATGACCGCAGTCACTGACGGCTTGGTGACTGCAGTAAAAATTGTCTTGTCTTCAAAATTTTGATAGCAATCAATGATGCTAATGTGAATTTCCCTGGTGAATGCTTTCAATAAATTTACTTCTTCAAATTAATAATCGTGGTCACTGATGCTTCTGTTGGAACAGTAGTTAACGAGCTCGGTCAAAGTTCTAGTAGTGATTTTTCTCTAGTGTCTGTGGTCAATGATTCCCTTATTCAAAATTTTGGCTGTAGTCAATGGCTGCTTAACGGCTTGATTTGATTAATTTCTCGTCCGATTGCTGTGCTGTTTTGTCCGATCAAGACATACAAATAAACATTCTCTATTAATTACATAAAAACACTAATTAACACTAAAATGCTAAATTAACATAAACTAACACATACTAGAACATAAAATCAAAAGTTGACAAAAAAAAACACTTAAAACCTAAAAATGTTCGAAACTAAGGCAAAACACTTAAATTCAGGGTGTCTCTTATACACAACAGACATCCAAAAACACACCCAAATCAAACACACAAAAAAGCAAAGCCATGGGTAGAACTCATCTGTTGTGAGAGTCCAGACTATAGAACCATCATTGAAAAATTTGACCCTATAGTTTGAAGCCACTTTGCCCTCTTAACCTTTTATGATTTACAACATTGTGCCTTAAAATATTTTTTTGATCACTTTGCACCTGAAAAATTTTGTTTTTGGTTACTTTGGAGCAATTTTCAACAGATGTAAAAGAACTAACGGAATCTTGGCGAGTTTATTGGATGCTTCGTTGGAGCCAAGATTCATCACTTTTCATACTTCTATTAAAATTTGGTCTAAAGTGGCAAGAAACAAAAAAATTTAGGGTGCAAATTGAGCAAAAAAATAGTTTGAGGTGCAATGTGGTAAATTGTGAAAATTTAAGAGAAGTATATGGATTTAACCATTTTTTTGCCATAGACTTCACTTTTATAAATGGAATGACAATGCCTTTTGTCACAACCTAACCACTTGTGAAGCATATTCGCCAAGGTTTCACCACTTAAGCAACTTCCATCATTTCGATTCGACAATAAAAAATCACCAACCAAGACAGGAGAAGGGATAGGCGGGTTCAAAATCCATTTATTATACCTAGAATCATCCAAGCTCCTTACCTGGAAAAAAAATAAACAAAGTTTCTCTACCATAACATTAGATTGAAATTAGTATTTATACTTAAGAAAAATTACATCACCGATATCGATTTTATAATTTTCAACTTGTGATCATTTAAGTTTTGAACGAAACTTTTATTTTCCACAATAGGTTATAAGAACTTCAAGGCCACATTAGCTATTACTATAATCTATCTATACTACAAATAAAAATATGAGTTGATTTAAGGTTTTTGCCTTTTTCCATTCCAAAACCAATCTAGAAATAATGATTACCTATTAAATTAAAGAATGTACATAAACAAAATTTATAAATATACTTATATTTAATAAGAGTAGGAGGTGAAATGATAACTATTCTTTAAAACATTGAAACTTCCACTCTCTTTTTCTTTAATGAAAGCATACATGATAATAAAATGCTAAAACTTGAAAAATTCCTGATTTTTTTTCTAAGTTGTTTTCATAATTTTTTATCCAATTCTTCTTCATTATGAACCCTTAGGCTAAAAGAATGAGGGATTTGACTTTTTGAATGAGTTTAAGGTTCTTTTCCCCTCCACAATTATAGACTTGGCTTTGCCTCGTTTGCCATTTTCTTAATTTATTTTTGCTACTTATAAAATCACCTTGATATTTTAAATGATGTTTATGGATTTTCCATTCAAATATCTCAATGATATTGAAATTGAAATTCATTTCTAATGAAAACTTATGTTCATTTTGAGAAAATGTAAAATCTATTTGAAGTGGACTTTGATCCCAAAAATGAATCTTTGATAATGGGACTTTCCCCTGATTAGTATTTGAATTCTAACAAGGCAATTGTTTCTTTAGCCCATTCAAAGCTATGGACCTGCAGCAGTAATGTGGCCAAGGGTTTATAGTGATGAAAAAAAAAGAAGATATAAAGGCCAAAAATTTGTTGAGTAGATTAGAAAAATACCACGATCATCTTATCGAAACAACTTTGAACTATAGATGTTGGGTAGAATATTGATTAGGTTTTGAAGACAATGAACAAGTAATAATAAAAGAAAATCTTAATTATCTTAATCAACTCCCACACACTCGCAAGTATACGAGGTGAGTTTGTATATAAGATGAGTAAGGATCGTTCTCACAAAGACTATTGGAATAATTACTAAGTTCACAAGCCTATTTACTAGTTAGACGAAAAAATCAACGGCTTTTAACTAAATTTAAACTAAAATTAATCACGTGAAATTGAAATAAAGACAAGAATATAAAATTCTAACCCTACGAAAAGCAATTAAAGATAATTAACTCAAAACCCTAATTCAATCTATACTATTTGCGAGAATTTAATCAAAACCAAGGTTTTAAATTAATACTACAATATTAAAGTGATCAAAAGCAATAAAATAAAACCCTAACTGCTAAACTTATGGAAGTAATTAAGAATTTAAAAGTAATAAAACAAGAACGATAATTAAAGAACAAGAAAGCAATAAGAACGAAAATTAAATTGCATAAAAATAATTCAAACTCAGTATTTGCAACGAAAACGAATGTTGATGATCATCAAAGCTTGAATCCTTAATAAGAGAATGGAATTCTAACTCGAACAAATAAAAAAAATCAACCCTACTACTAAATTATTGACCTAACTATTGAAAACCTAAAAAAACTAATTACGGCTGATGATGATCGATCATTCCTCCACTTCTCTTGGTATATTTATAGATTGTTTTAGGGTTTTGGGGCTCCGGGATGATAAGTACACATTTTTTCATGTAACCGGGCTCTCGGGAGGAGTTTTCTTACAAAATAAGTCATCTTACATGACCTTTCCGTCGACCGGCACCTGGGTGCTATTTCCAGTGAGCATAAGTACCCTTACCAGACTTGGCGCCTAGGTGGTGGGTCCAATAATTTCCTTCACTTCATCTTAAATTTTCTCCATGATGTAAGCAGAATTTGTAAAACACAAAATATCAAAGTTTTAGATCTATGTCTTAGATTTCCAAAACAACTTGAATCACCTCAATTGGATCTCGGACAAGAAAGTTATGCTCAATCTACCAAATTATGTCAGAATCGCTCCTTGCCGGTGCATATTTTCCAACTTTATAATTTTGAATGTGATGCTTATAGAAACCGAGAAAACTCAAAACATAAAAGTTGTAGAAATATTCTTTATCTTTCAAAATCATCCAAAATCATAGCAATCGGAGCTTGAACATGAGATTTATGCTTGATCTTCCAAACTATATCTGATTTGCTCCACGCTAGTGAACATTTTCCTTCAATATTGTGCTCCATTTTAACTCATTCTTTACTCAAACCCTACAAAACTCAAAATAAACTATTTTAGCTCATAATTACTTAATTCTTGCTCAAAAATTACATTAAAACAGAGGTAAACGACACACAAGATATTCTATATTTACGAGCTTAACAACTACCGACACTTAGTTTTTGATCGTCCTCAAGCAAAACATAAACATAAATCACAAACATACTCAGCATATTTCATCAATCTTCCACACAAATAACGAAGAACCAAATCATCATAAGAAAAATTGTCAAATGATAATGAACCCCTATACATGAATTCTAGTATAGGTATGTGTGCATATCCATACAAAAAATGAATTTTAAAACACAAAGATCAAATCATGCAAACCCTTTAAATTTTTCTAAACACTCCATAGCTTACTCTTCTTATATTTCTCCACTAATGTGGACGATCGACTTGACTTAAATTAGGTAGGACTTTTAGCTTGTAACGTAAGGCTTGGATCTTGGCTAACAAAGAAAGGAAAAAGGATATACAAATAAGAAAAAGAACTTTAGATTAATGTGCACCTCATTAACATAAAACTTCTTTTTGAACATTAAACCAAGCCTAAGACACCCATCCTTCAAAGAAGTAACCGCACACTTAATTTTCCAAACACCCCTAAAAGTTTTGTACAAGTAAAATAAAATCCTACTTTTCAATTTCAATTTCAACCTTTCTCACCCACACCATGTAAAAATATCTCCCCTTTTTTTTTCTTCTCCCCAAAAAGGGTACCAGTGATAGGCTATACCCATAAAAAATATCTATGCAGGTACCAGTGATAGGCACTACTTGCTAACACTCCAATGTAGGTGCTAGTGATGGGCACCACCTGCAATACTCCAATGCAGGTGCCAGTGATGGGCACCACCTGCTATGGTCAACAAAAATTTTTCTAACACCCCTTTACCTTAACTGTACACCAGTCAGTCAAACATTCTCATACAACTATCCTCCATCCTTATATCTCCTAGAAATTAATGTGGCATTAAAGCTCTTAAGGGACATTTAGGATAGCACAAAGGTAGCTTAAAAATGAGTTAAAAAAAAAATGAATGGTGCTTCAATCCATTCAAAATGAAATAAGATTTAAAGAAAGACTCGAATAGGGTTCTAGGGATAAATTTTACAGTAATGGTTGGCTTGAAAGGCTCAAACATCCAAGGAAGTGCCTACCCTCTCTTTAAATCAAATCAAATTATCTAAAATTTTGCCTCGAAAATGTAATAAAGCAAGTGTTTGCAGTGCAACATAAGTGAATCTACCCAATTATCTCTTAGTGCCAAAAGCTACAACATTGTAGGGCTATTAATGTTCAAAAATTAAAATTCATGATTTAAAGAGAGGGTAGGCACTTCCTTGGATGTTTGAGCCTTTCAAGCCAAAAATTACCACACTTTTCAAATTAACATGCCTAAGCAATTTGCGAACAAAATTTTTCAAACATTTGAAAAGCTCTCAGATCAAAAACTAGATTACAAATATAAAAGCAAAAATTGAGAAAATGAAAAATAAACCTCCAAACAAATAGAAATTAAGAAAACTTTCCACCCCACACTTAGAAATAAACATTGTCCCCAATGCAAAAATGAACAGTAAAAAGGGTAAAAGTGAAGCTTCTTTCAATAAAGAACGTTTGGTGTCATTTATTTTGGACTAAATATACCATAGTCAAGGTGGAAAACACTAATCAATAAAACCAAAACAGAACATAAAAACTCTTAAGACATTAAGAAAAACAATAAAACCAAGAAACTAAACAAAAACATAAGAAATAAAATTAAGAAAAAACATGGGTTGCCTCCCATGTAGTGCCCTTGTTTATAGTCTTAGGCTCGACTTCGGCACTTGAAATCAATTCAAGCACTTAAGTATGGTTGACCATCCTTTTCTTTTCGGCTTCCACGGGAAAAGTTTAACACTATTTTTCATCACTCTTGATGCTTGATTTCTAACATGAACTTGAACTTGCCCTCGTTTCCAAGCATTTACCAGAGATAGTGCACAAATGATAGCCTCAAGTCCCTCTTTGCACTGTTTTTTCTTCTTCTTGCTCATAGTCCTTTTACCCAAACTCTCACCCTTCCACATTTGTGAAACCGACTCTCCATGAATTCTTCCCATCTCACTTTCATCATCCGGTGGTTTGTTTTCCAAGTCGATTTTGGAGTCTTCATTTATTTCATCATCCTTTTGATTGCATTACCTTGACCCACCTTGGGTACCTCATCTTCAAACCTGTCAATGAATGAACCAAAGGAATAATTAGCACATTTTTTCTCAAATATTGGAACATTATTATCATAATTAGAAACATCAATTCCAATAGATTCATTATCAACTCACAAAATTAACTTCCCTTTCTTAACATCTATTAAAGCATATGCGGTTGATAAAAATGGCCTCCCTAGAATCAACAAAATTTCATTGTCCTCGCCGATGTCCAATACCAAGAAATCAATGGGGAACACCAATTTCTCTATTTGCACAAGCACATCCTCCAACAAGCCATATAGTTTTATCTCGAACAAATCTACAAATTGGAGTGCAATGTTGGTTGGTTTTGCATTGGTGATCCCTAGGTTATCATAGATGGACTTCAGCATAATGTGCATTGACGCTCGCCTCCAAATCACAAAGTGAACGATGCAACGTGGGTCCTCCAATGTTCACCGGTATAGAGAAACTACTAGGATCCTTAAACGTGGGGGGTAACCTCCGCTGAACAATGGCACTGCACTTCTGTATCAAGACAAACTATCTCATCATCATCCCATCGCTGCTTCTTTGCCAATAGATCCTTCATAAATTGTGCATAATTGGGCATCTTGTTGAGAACATCAACCAAAGGGATGTTTACATTCACCTTTTTGAGCATGTCCAGGAACTTGTGGAATTGTTTCTCTTTTCCCTCATTCTTTGGATGAATGAGTCTTTGAGGAAATGAAACTTTTATTTCACGATCCAATTTAAAAGAATCATCCACTTTCTTCTTTCTTGAATCCTTCATTGCGTTCTCCTTAGTCATCTTCTCATTATTATATTCACTTTCAAGTTTTTCTTCAATTGTCTTGGATTTTGGCTTCACAGCTTCAGTATCAACCTTTATCTTGTCATTTTGTATAACCAATCCCTTCCCATTCCTTTGTGAAATAGCATTGCATTATTCTTTTGGATTTGGAATTGTGTCTCTTGGCAATGCTTCCATAGGTCATTCATTATTTTGTCGAGCAATTTTGTCCCAATTTTAACTCAAGGTTTCTCGTGGTAGCCCGCAAATTTTCACACTCTCATTGCAACTTCTCAGAATCCCTTCTTAGATTATCATCGTTTGATGAATCATGATTCACATGCGCGAGATAATTTGGATTTTGAGATAGTGGTCTCTTTGGTGGAGGCTGGTATGAGCTATTTTGTTGAGGTGGAAAGTTTTGGGCATACTTTTTACGAGATGGTTGATATGGTCTAGATAATGCGGTCTGGTTGGGAAAATTTTGTGTGGCTGGTTGGGCTGAAATTAAGGATTTTGGACATTGTTTTGGTTAGTCCAAGAAAAGTTGGGATGGTTCCACCAAGAAGGATTTTATGTATTCCCATAGTATGTTGGCTGATTATATGAGTTATGAATTTTGATTAGAAATGTATTGATCTTGCTCATCTTGCATCATCGAAGCATCACAAAAGCCAATTTGCTGATTTCCTCTGCAAAAATCACAATTCAAAATCCCTTGGTTTGTCGAACCTGTGGAGTTCACCGAGCTTCTTCCCATATTCTCTACAACTTTCGTCAAGTATATAATGGTACTCATCATCATCTTCTGCTGAGGTAAAAAAGAATCATGGCCAGGCATGCCCCCTTGTCGGACGTTGGCTTGATTTACTTGTGGTTATTGCTGTCCAACTAAAGGAGTTATTGCTCCATGATAGTAATGAGTGCATGCCATTCTCTCCAACAACTCTTGTGCTTTCTCCGGAGTTTTATAGGGGAAAGAACCTCCCGCACTTGCATCAACTATCAGTCTCGTCTCCGAAAATAATCCATTATAAAAGGTTTGGACTTCTAGCCATAGAGGTATAGCATAGTGTGGACACTTCCTTAACAGCTCCTTGAAACGGTCCCATGCTTCACCTAATTTGCTCTCTCTAGTAATTTGTCTAAATGATGTAATCTAATTTCGGAGCTTAGCTGTCCTAGCTGGTGGAAAATGTTTGGCTAGGAATTCTTGACCAAGTTGGTCCCATGTTGTGAAAGTGCCTTGTCGATATGATTGCAGCCAAGGCCTTGCTCTATCACATAAGAAAAAAGGGAATGCTCTCATTCGGATACAATTGGGATTGGACTCCATTGTACTTGAATGTATCAATGACCTCCTCAAATCTGAATAAGTGGTCACAGGGATCTTCATTTGGGCCTCCTCCAAACATCGCATGTGTTTGGAGCATTTGTATCAGTGCAGGCTTGATTTTGAAGTTATTCACTTGTACTGGTGGATGGGCAATTCTAAAATTTGCTCCCTCAAAATTAGGTATTGCATAATCTCGAAGATGTCGGGGGTAGGACTAGCATTAACTAAATTGCCATTGCTGACTACTACCTCTCCTTTTTCATTGATGGCAGGGTTTGGATTCTCCATTAGTTGGTATCACCTTGGTTTAAATCATGACATCTACGATTTCTACTTATTATCCATTCAATCTCCAAGTCAATAGGATGAAGTGGTTGATTGGATGAACGAGTATCGAGCATAAACTACAACAAAATAAAACCAAAGATCAAATATTGAAGACAAAATCCAAACAAACTCGAGAGAACAAGAAATAATTGTAAAAAAATAACAAAAGAAATAAAAATTCTAATCGAGTAAAACTCACTGCACCTAATATTGTTACCAACAAAAAAATAGTTCCCGGCAACAGCGTCAAAAACTTTTTAGGTAGAATATTGATTAGGTTTTGAAGACAATGAACAAGTAATAATAAAAGAAAAACTTAATTATCCTAATCAATTCGCACACACTCGTAAGTATACTAGGTGAGTTTGTATATAGGATATGTAAGGATCGTTCCCACCAGGACTATTGGAACAATTACTAGGTTCACAATTTACTAATAAAGGGCTTTTAACTAAATCTAAACTAAAATTAATCACGTATTACAGAAATTGAAATAAAGTCAATAGGATGAAGTGGTTGATTGGATGAACGAGTATCGAGCATAAACTGCAACAAAATAAAACCAAAGATCAAATATTGAAGACAAAATCCAAACAAACTCGAGAGAACAAGAAATAATTGTAAAAAATAACAAAAGAAATAAAAATTCTAATCGAGTAAAACTCACTGCACCTAATATTGTTACCAACAAAAAAATAGTTCCTGGCAACATCAAAAACTTTTTAGGTAGAATATTGATTAGGTTTTGAAGACAATGAACAAGTAATAATAAAAGAAAAACTTAATTATCCTAATCAATTCGCACACACTCGTAAGTATACTAGGTGAGTTTGTATATAGGATATGTAAGGATCGTTCCCACCAGGACTATTGGAACAATTACTAGGTTCACAATTTACTAATAAAGGGCTTTTAACTAAATCTAAACTAAAATTAATCACGTGAAATTGAAATAAAGACAAGAATGTAAAATTCTAACCCTACAATTAAAGAAATTAAAGATAATTAACTAAAAATCCTTATTCAATCTATCCTATTTACGAGAATTTAATCACAACCTAGGTGTTAAATTAATCTACTATATGAAAGCGATCAAAAGCAATAAAATAAAACCCTAACTACTAAACTTATGGAAGCAATTAAGAATTTAAAAGCAATAAAAGAAGAACAATAATTAAAGAACAAGAAAGCAATAAGAACGAAAAATAAATAGCATAAAAATAAATCAAACTCAGTATTTGCAACGAAAAAGAATTTTGATAATCGTCAAAGCTTGAATCCTTGACAAGAGAATGGAATTCTAACTTGAACAAGAAAAAAAAAAAAAAGATACCCTACTACAAAATTATTGACCTAACTATTAAAAACCTAAAAAACCTAATGAGATTGATTTTTCCTCCACTTCGCTTAGTGTATTTATTGATTTTTTTAGGATTTTGGGGCTTCGGGACGATAACTACACATTTTTCCACGTAATCGGGCCCACGAAAGGACGAACTTTTCTTGCAAAATAAGTCATCTTACACAACCTGTCCGTCGACTGGCACCTGGACGCTGCACTTTTGCAGTGCCTGGGTGCTGTTTCTAGTGAGCATAAGTACCGTTACCAGACTTGGTGCCTGGGAGCTGGGTCTAGTAATCCTTCATTTCATCTTAAAGTTTCTCTATGATACAGGAAAAATTTTGAAAAACTCAAAACATGAAAGTTGTAGCTCTATGTCTTCGATTTCCAAAACATCTTGAATCACCTCAATTAGACCTCAAACAAGAAAGTTATGCTCAATCTACCAAACTGTGTCAGAATCACTCCTCGCCGGTGCATATTTTCCAACTTTGCAATTTTGAATGAGATGCCTATAGAATCCTAGAAAACTCAAAATAAAAGTTGTAGAAATCTTCTTTAGCTTTCAAAATCATCCAAAATCACAGCAATCAGAGCTCGAACATGAGAGTTATGTTTGATCTTCCAAACTATATCTGATTTGCTGCTCCACACTAGTGGAACGTTTTCCTCCAATATTGTGCTCCATTTTAACTGATTCTTTACTCAAACCCTACCAAATTGAAAATAAATTATTTTAGCTCATAATTCCTCAATTCTTGCTCAAATTACATTAAAATGAAGGTAAACGACATACAAAATATACTATATTTACAAGTTTATCAATAGACTATGAGCAATCAAAGACACAAAATTTAACCTCATTTTCTTATTTTTTTCCCATCCTTTTTTTGCTTTTCCTGTCTCTTATTTTTTTTTCCTTTTTTTTCATTTTTTTTCATTTTTCTTTCTTTTTGGTACAAAACTCCCCCCTTAGTGTAACATGTGAATCTTCAAAATCGACGATGAAGGAAACAAGAATTATTTGGATGGACTCATCCTTCACTGATTTACACAGGAATAAGAAATCCCTTGAAACGAATTCCAAAAGTGGATTAAAATGACTGTCTTGACAATATGATGTCCTTGCATAGAAAAAAAATATTTACCTTAATATAGTGTATTGGCACAATGACACGTTTAAACTATTTTTTTGCCCCAAATGTAGAATAATAAACCTAAAAAATAAGTTATAAAAATGAGAACATAAAAAAAATTGTGTTTAAATAGTAGAAACGATGTCCACCGAATAAAAAACTACCCCGATGATGGTTATGGTCATGATAGGTTTAAGGAACAAAATTACTCATTCTTCATTCTTTTTCCTTTCCTAAGGCTCGACTAGATAGGAAGGAATAAGTTGTGTTTGGATAGTAGAAACGATATCCACTTATCTTCCCTTCATTTTTTCCAGACAATTAAATCATGAGAAGCCTTATCCTATATTGTGAAAAGTCTCAACTTTGAACTTGATACATTTATGGGATTAAAGCTTTTGAGTTTGATTTTCTTTAATTTTTTTTTTTTATAATTTTCATGAAAAATCAGTGAGAAATATTTACAATTCTTCAAGTTCATTAGTTGTAGAAATATTCATTGACTATCTTTAAGAAGTGATTCTAGGCAGCTACTTACTAAAACATGAATGAAGTTGAAACATACAAATCTAAATGATTTGAATCCAAATTTGGAAGGAACTAAACTAAGTAGACTATGTGTGGTCCAAAAATCACCATAAGAGATTATGCATATCTCTCGAAGTTAGAGTTAGAATTTACAGGCACATAACAAAATCCTTTTTGCTTCTTGGATAGCATTGTATTCAAAAATCATAACTTGAAACCTAAAGATCTAAATACTGTGAAATAAGACAAAAATAAAATAGAATAAAATTTTAAGATATGTTCAGTTGAAGAAAACTTCAAAATTAGATGCTAAGCAACTACAAAATGAACTCTAGAAACCATATGTTAACTTGTTCAGTCAAGGCAGGAATTTTGAGCAACTAGGACCAATTTCAATGACTTGTTTCTCTTCAAATATAAATCATAATGAGACATGTGATATATACATGGAATCATAATTTGAGTATTTTCATATAAAATTAAAAAAAAATACATAGATTAATGGAAAACTTTCAAGATTTAATTATTGCTCTATGAGGATGTGTTTCTAGTAGTGGGAGTTTGGTTTCTCTTAAGAATAGCTTTCCTGCACCAATTCCCCTCATTTTTCTTCTACTTGTGTGTGTAATGAAATAGTTTTAATTACATATTTGGTGTTTTATGAGTGTTTGTAGAATGGAAAAACTAGCACATGAAGATATTTTTAAGAGCTTTTGAGTTGTGTGTGGTGAATTGAGAGGAAGAATAAAATTGAGATTGTGTTGTGGAGAAAAATTTAGATTCTGTTTGAATGACAGAATTTGTGAATGACAGCTGAAAATATGTTGTTTATTGTGTGTTGTTGATGAGGTTAAGAAAAAGAAATGTCTAAGTGTTGTGTGAGAAAATAGGTATGGATGAGTATGGTGAGGAATGGCGAGGTATGGTGGTGGTTGATTGAGATTTTGGAGAAAGAGGGATAGATGAGGTTTGAAGATGGATGAAGATTGAGCGGGGAGTAAACAGATTCTTGTCAAGTGACAAGATTGAAACTGTTTTGAATTTTGATTATTTTTTGCCATTTCGATTTTGTACTGACTTCACACACAAAAAAATGTAAATTTTACTACGAGGCTTTAAAAATTACAAAAAATTCATAGAAATAAAATTTATTCTTTGATCCTTATTGGAAAATTCTCATTTGAAAATAAAACCCAAAAAGCTACTTTTGGAAAGGCACACTTGTTAAAAAACCCCAAATATTAGAACTGCATATAATGGATTCTAAAGGTCAAAAAAAATTTGTAGGGGTGCTTAAAAAAATTACAATTAATTTTTCGAAATTTGAAAGACTAGAAAATTATGCCCAGGGCACAGCCTTAAAAAATGTGTCACCGGTGCCAAAAAGTACTAAAACTAAAATTACCTCAAACAGATATAATGAATTAGAACTCATATACGGAATGAGGGTGACTTGTTACCAAATTTTACATATGTTTCAGAATATGAAGAAAAGATTTAATCACTGAAAATTTTCCAAAATGGCATTTAGAGTCAAAATGACCTGATTAAATTTTGCCCTTATCTTTCTGAGGAGTAAAGCTAAAAAATTTCATTCATTCGAAAGTTCTTTAAAATTTCAATCAAGCTTATGAATTAATAAATTAAATTTAGGGACTTGAAACAAAATTTCAGGGCTTAACATGAATTTTTCATGAAAACTTTTTTTCTTAAAATGCAAAATTTGCAAAAAATTGTCCTAATTTTAAAATTAATCTTCAAAGTTGCATTAGAGTTTGGTATATATAGGTGACAGTACATATGAAGGTTTGTCAACCAGGTTATATTTTTTGCCTAAAGCCAAGGCCAAGGGTAGCAGCAAATAGCCCCAAAATTTGATTCTCATCACATAAGAAGCATATCTACCTACAATAATGTTATGAATTACAACTTATATCATTTGAAAAGCTAAAATTTGTGCCATTGCAAAGCAATATTAGATATTTTTCTTAGACGATTCAAAGTTTGTGAAGACAAAGAAAGTACGTGTATGAATTACAAAGTCATATACTGATCACGCATTAAATAAGACATAGGTTTAAGAATATTTTCACGAAACTTGAGCCTTTACTTTTTCTAGTTTTCCAGTCAAAGTATACCTTTTGCCACAAAAAAATGCATCTTGGGAGAAAACATTTTTAAGATACATTAATTGTTAGACATAAAATAAGGACTTATTCACTTTGTAGTTATTCTATTAAATTATTGCATTTTGTAGTGGTTTGCAATACAACTATTCGGTCTAATTATTGATTGTATAATTCAATTCACGAACAAATAATAAATAAACCTTATTAACTCTAATTAATACTTACATAAGCTTGCAAGGATACGAGACATGTTTGTAGATTGGGTGAGTAAGGATCGTTCCCACGAGAACTATTGGTCAAGTACTAAGGTTCACAAACCTACGAACTAGTTAGACAAATCAATTATGGGAGTTTGTTCTACTGAACTAAATGAATTTTAATCACTAAGAAAATAAGAACAATCGCCAAACCCAATTAAAACTAAAGAAAGCAAATAACATTTACCGTTAGCAAACTTAAACTAATGAAATAGAAAGTAAATAGTAGGAAAATTAAATTTGATCTATGGAATTGAAATAAAAAATTAAATTAAATTAAATTTAAATCAAGAAATCAAATTTAGTAATGTAGCTGGAATGTAAAGTTGATGGAACTTGTAGTCTTGAACAAGAAGAATGAAACCCTAGCCCTAATCCAATGAATTTCTATTCTAATGTCTAATCTAACTAATGGCTGTTACGTTTTGTTCAATTCCTCTCAAAATGGGATATTTATAGGGGATACATCAGGGTTTAGGCCCCCAAGATGATGAAAATACATTAAAACCCGATATGGAGTCCAACCGAGTAGAGAAAAGTTCAAAACAAGTAATTTACATCAACTACTACTTGACGTGCACACATGTGCAGCATATTCTTATAGGTGCACAATTTCCAGAGGTGAAAATCTTTTTTTCTCGGCCTACACACATTCACAAATGGCAGTTTGCCAACTTCAACATTCTACCTTGATTTTGACCTTGATGCTAATGGAATTTGGAAACACTCAAAACATGAACGTTGTAGCTCTACCTCTTAGATTTTCTAATCATCTTGAATCACCTCAATTAAATCTTAGACAAGAAAGTTATGCTCAAAATGCCGAACAGTATCCAAATCGCTCCCTGCCAGTACACGTTTTGCATCCTTTTGATTTTTCTCTAACTTTTTGATCTTTTTGGCTCCTTTTTCATTCCAAACCTACACAAAAAATAATAAAACAATTAAACTCATAATTCACTCAATTATTTCTCAAATTACATAAAAATTGAGGTAAACAACACATAAAGAGCTTATCAAATACCCTACACTTAACTTTTGGTCGTCCTCGAGCAAAAACAAAATTTAAATAGATAAGTTCATAGCAAACGCACCCACAAATCTCAATAATTGTCAACATGAATTATGAAAAACCATGCCACTATTAGAAGTAATCCAAGAACTCAAAAGTTCAAATCTAATAAAAAAACACTACACATGAAATCCGAAGTGTATGTGAATATAGCCATTCAATTAAAACTCCGTCTTCAAGACACTCGATCTAATCATACAAACTCTTAGAATTTTTCTAAATACCCCATAACTCACTTTTCTTACACATGTCCAATAGTATAGACAACTAACTCAATTTAAATTAGGTAGGACATTTTAGCTTGTAACGACAACTACGGTATTGGCTAATCAAGGAAGGGAGAAGGATATCTCAAGACAAAGAAAGAGTTTTAAATCAATGCTGGCCATATATCAAAATAAAACTACTTCTCTAACACATTAAACCACATATCCTTACAAATATAGAATCCCACATTTAATCAACAAACCCCTATAAAAATTTCATACCCTAAACAAAAGTCTTCCTTCTTTAATTTCAATCTAACATGTCAACCTTTTTTTTGGGACATTTATCTATCATTTTTTTTATGTTCGCTCCTAGTACGGGTACCAGTGATAGGAACTACCTGAAAATATAGCAGGCACCAATGATAGGCACTACTTGTATGACAAGAAAACAGATACCAATAATAGGCACTACCTGTACTTGTCAAAGGTTTTCTTCTCAATCTAAAAAAAAAAAAAAAAATTCCTCAGTATCCCCCTCTTTGCCTCATAAATGAACACCACTCACTTTTATAATTTCATCTCTTATTTAACTACCTTTCACTCTTATATCCCAATAAAGCTCTTAAGAGACATTTAGGTTAGAAAAATCAAAGAAATTATTAAGATCATTAAGGTAGATAGAATGAGTTTTAATGAAAGAAAGTGAATGATGTTTCTCTCCATTCATTACATATCAAGGCTAAAATAGGGTACTAGGGATAGAATTCAATAAAGGCCAGCTTGAAAGGCTCAAACGTCCAAATAAATGCTCTACCCTCATCTTTAAACCAAATTAAGATGTCTATAATTTCGTTTAAAAAATGTAAGCAAGCAAGTTTTGGGATGCAATATAAGTGAATTTACATAATTATCTCTAAGTGGGGTAATTATTCAAAAATAAAAATAATTTATGGCTATTAATGCTAAAAAATTCACAGAAATAATACAAGGAAATTATTAACACTAACTACCCGCACATGATGATTCAGCTCAAAAAATTATCACGCAGAAAATCAAATAGACATACTAAGAAATTGTAAAACTTTTGAAAATTTCAAAGAATCTCAACTATTTCGCACAAAAAATTTCAAAAATCTTAAAAAGCTCTCAGATCAAAAGGAAGTTAAAATATTGAAGAAAAAATTAAGCTAACTACACCAACCAAACGTGAATCCACATAATTCCCCATCCCACACTGAGAAATAAAAATTGTCTCCAATGTGAAAGAAAATAAAAGCACAGAAAAAGAAAGGGAAAGCTTTTCTGGCATTTTCGAGAGGTTGATGTAGAATATCCCATCACAAATATCTATGAGGTGAATTGAAATTTGTCATAGCACTAAAATAGGAACAAAATATTACACCCAATAAAACATTGCAAGAATAAGAAAATCCGCAATAGGAGGAAAATTAATCCCTTTTTGGCATACACAACTATCAACAAAAAAAATTTAAAAAGAAAATAACAAAAAATACAAAATCATCCTAAAATAAGCTAAAAGCTAAAAAAATGAAACTCAATGAGGCAATCTCCAAGAAGTTTTAAAGTAGCATCGACACAATAAGAAAGTGATCATGACTCATCATTAGAGAAAGTTATCTCTTGTAGAAAAGGGGAAAAAGGTGGGAAGGTAGAAGAATCCTCCCCACGTTCTCAGGCCAACTGTTGAGCCGCCATCGTCTGTTGCCACTCAGCTGATAATGAACAAACATATTAAAATGGTATCGTAGGTGCTTTTGCTCAGCTAAAATCTTTTGAAGCACCTCTTCTTGACTAAGCATTATCACTGGTTCACTAGTCGGTACGGAAGCTTGATTAGGCATCCTACGAACTGGAGTTCTGGTACCACCATCCAGTGTTATAAGCTTACCAAGTTTCAACTTTTCTTCGGCTCGGTCTATCATGTAAACAACGCCATCATCAAGACATAACATAATAATTAGATGTGGGAACCACAAGCCAGCGGGCTTGACCACTGTGGTATACTGAATTTACTGGCTAATTAAGTGCTCCACATCCACCAGTCGACCAGAAGCAATGGCGTATAATAATTTGGCTCACTCCAAAGTTACATGGGTTATATGACTTAAGAAAAGAAGACAAGAACAAATAAATTTAAACTAGACAAACCAAAACGGCTGAAGCTTATCGGCTTTGAAATATCGGGCAACTCGTCCAGCACCTTGTCCATTCCACATCCGTAGTGCAGATAAGATTCGTGATGTCATTCAGCTCCATACTAGTACGACGAATCATTGGCCATTCATGATTGCAAACTCAATTTACTCGCAACAGACGATTAATCGCATTATCGGAGATATCCACTAATTTTCCCATAACAAAGACTTTATCCTCCGTGTAGTGATGCATAGTGGCATAGAACTCAAATACTACTGGGTGCACGACGTCCTTTGGGGGTAGAGATGAAGTAATTCCAGCCACAAGCTTGCACAACATTGTGAATTGCAGGGGCTCCAGTGGTCGGGATTTGTATACCCCTCTCATTAATTGCCGCTTTTCTTACTATCTTGGACTCATATTGTTTGTAGGCCACTGCATTTTGAAACTGAACTGGAAAATGTTCCTCTTCATGCTCAAGATGTTCTTGTTGTGGTGTTGTAGAGGAAAAGGCTCTAGCAGTTTGCTAGCCTTTGCGCATCATCCCTAAAAAAATAATATTAGATATAACACACACAACTAACACGTCACCCTACACTTATTCAACTTTATACCCTCAAACTAAAAATTAAATTTAATATTCACAAAAATAAATAAAACATGATAATGCCAATACTAAGTTATGCAAATATTGAACCAAGACGCTTCTAAATCCTTGTTAATTATAAAAATTGAATAGGGAATAATCATATGACATAAGGGAAGTCCAAAGAAATAATTCGTCGACAAATACCAAATGTATTTTAACAATTTTCCTCATTGAGAGATTTTGTCAAACATTTAGAGTGCATGAACAAATAGTGAATTTTTCAATGTATAAAAGACATAAAATTACTCCCACTTCAACTAACCAAGTAAAATTAATTCAAACACCAACATCCAAGAATGTAATCCAACAAAAATGAACACAACAGAAGTATGAAAAATAAAAACTTTCCTTCAATGCAATTTATTAACCCAATAAGAAAAATTTGGAGGAATTTAATGAATATCGTACCTCAATGATGTTTATGCTTGCAAAATTGAAAAATCTTGATTCAATTAGAGACAGCCTTAAATCGTGTCTGCTTGAAAATTTTGGGGGTCAGAGGAATTGTAAATTTTGGGGTTGAAAAGTGTTTTTGGGTTTGAATAGAAAAATGAACCGTTCGGTCCCTTTTTATTGGCATGTGTACATGCAAGAGCAAAATGTAAGAACATGAAATTACAGCAGACGGTTTTGTATTTTGCGCACATGCACAAGATAAAAAACTCATGCATGTGCGCAACTATAAGGCCTGTGTTGGTCCCAAAGGGCAACCTAAGAGGGGGGTGAATTAGGTTATTTCAAAAATAATCCTTTTGATGTGCTTAATGAAAATGCAAACTTTATGCACTAAATAAAAGCTTAATGACAAATGAATACAATAGATATTCAACAATTTAAGCTTAAAGAACAAATAAGAAGATTGAGATTAAGAGTATTAAATCAAACTTCCAAGCTTCTCAAGCTTGGAGCTTACAACCACAAAGAGCTTCTTACAAGGCAACTACCAAGTTCTCAACTTGAAGTTTAACCACTCAAAGTCTCTTCAAAGTAGGTGAGACAATAACCTCTTGTACACAAATGAGGATCACTCTTGCTCACACTAATTTCCTTTAGTTGAGCCAAGAGTTTTACACTCACAACCTCCCTTTGTTACAATTGTTATCTCTCCAGTCTTACACTTGAAGAACTCTTACACTACTAAGCTCCTTTCACAAAACTACATTTCTACACTTGTACCCACTATTTCTCCCAAACAGCTCAAGAATTACTTATAATCAATGTAGAAGTTTCTCCTGTTTAATTTAGACTTAGGGGTATTTATAGTTGCCCAAAAACTACTTCCAACAACTTTCCAACGACTATTTTCTATTTACTGGAAAACTAGCCGTTGGACCTTTCGGATGGCCGCTGCAAACTTCTGCATCCGACGCTGCGTCCGTTCTCTGAGGGTATTCATTCGGACGTCCGAGGATGCGTCCGATTGAAGCAAAGTCTTCTGAAAATATGATCGGACGCTGTTCTTCATCCGAGACTGCTTCAATATTCTTTGTGTCGGACGATTACCATCGTCCGAAGCTCTGTCTTTCGGACAGTCTTATACTTCCATGGAGTCTTCTAGTTGTTTAGTTCGGACAATCATTTGCGTCCGAACCTACCTATTTTTCTACACACTTGTTTTCAAACCATTAGTGCGATTTGGTCATCATCAAAACATGACTAACAAAATTGAGGTTCTGAACTGCAACTGCCTGTAATTTCCGCACATGCACCAGCTAAAGGTCATGCATGTGCGTGAGTCCAAAAATAAAATTTCCATTTTCTGGAATTTGCATTGGTGTGCATGTGTGTAAATTAAGACCTGTGAACCTACAAAAATGGTTCCTAACTACTCAAACCAGTAATAAAGCTATGTAAACACATTTTAGTCCGTTTAATATGCATTTTAGGATGATATGAGCATGAATAACAGGTGTATGAAATAAAATCAAACATGCATAAAGTAAAAAAAAATTATAAAAAGAAATGGGTTGCCTTTTATGCAGTATCCTTGTTTATAGTCTTAGGCTCGACTTTGGCATGTAAGATCAAGCATTGATGAGGTGAATGATTTCCCGTTCCCCTTGGATAATTCCTCCATAGTAGCGCTTTACCTGGTGGCTATTCACTTTGAAGTTTCCTTGGCTCCCTTTAAGTTCTACTGAACCATACAGGAATGCCCGCACCACTTCAAACAGTCCGCACCATCTTGACTACATAATGTAATATTTTGGGGAAAAAATTTAATCTTTAATTGTACAACAAAACCATGTCCCCAGTTTTGAATTCTTTCCCAGAAATACGCTTGTCGTGCCAATCCTTCATTTTCTCCTTGTAAAGTTTTGTATTTTCATAGGCTTATCTTCAAAATTCATTCAATTCATTTAAGTCTAGAAGCCTTTTCTACCCAGCTTTCTTCAAATCATAATTTATACTTTTGATTGCCCAATATGCCTTGTGCTCAATTTCTATCGGAGGATGACAAGCCGTACCGTAAACCATTCGACAAAAAGACATTCCTATTGGAGTCTTGAAAGCTATCCTATGTGCCATAGTGCGTCATCAAGCTTTTTGGACTAGTCCTTCCTCAAAGAATTTATGGTTTTCTAAAGAATGCACTTTAACTCCCAATTAGACACTTCCACTTGCCTAGAAATTTGCGGATGATATGCTAGGGCTGTCTTGTGGGTGACACCATATATAGATAAGACGGACTCAAATAAAGAAATTTTTGATGTGTGAACCTCTATCACTTATAATAGCTCGCGGAACACCAAACCTAGAGAAAAATATGATTTCTCACAAAATTTACTACCACTTTAGCATCATTGGCTGGTAGTGCTGCTGCTTCCACCCACTTTGACACATAATCCATCACTACAAGTATGAATCTATTTTTGTGTGATAACTCTAGGAAACTAGATTTATATATACCCTAAACTTGATGATTTTGCTCCTAGTTTCGAGCATTTTTAGTGTTTTCGTGTGTCTTTTTATCTATTTTTCTTTTATGTGTTAGTATGTGTTTATTAAGTATTTGACTACTTATTTAGGTGATAATTAGCACATTTTATTAGGTTTTTCCATTTAGAGTTGTGTCGTGTCTTTGACTTAACTTCGTTGGGAGTTAAGTTTTCGTTCGTCTTTGTTTGTCCTTCATTTTTTGGCCTATTTTGTGAGACTTTTATTTATATTTTTAGGTGTCATTTTAAGTGTTAATTATAGATAATAGCATGTTTTCCTATGTGTTAGGGTCGCATGAAAAAAAATAGTGCATTGATCGGACGTCGAATGAAGATTTTGGAAGCAAAACTGTGAAGTGCTACATGTCAGAAGTTTTAGACCATATCGCGGTCTCAAATTTGAGATTGCGGTCTGGAGGCGGCTGGAGCAAAAAATGACTTTGTTCGGGGCTATTTTTGGCTGCACAATTATCCCACTACCCTAGCACTATATATACCCCTTTTAAAGCTCATTTGAGGGGAGAACTTAGCTAGTAGAAGTAGGCTAGATTAGAGAGTAATTTTCTTCTTTTTTCCTCCCCATTTGGGTAGGGTTTTCTTAGATTAGAGTAGACTAGGACTTCTCTTTCTTGTAGATTTCAAATCCAAGTTAAAGATTGAAGCTTTTTAGTTGTAAGTGCTTTGTTTATGTTAAAACTTCTTTAGTTAAGCTTTAATTTCATGTTCCTTTAGTTAATTAGTTTAATTACTTTAATCTAATTGCTTCCTTTACTTGTGCTAGCCTATTTTCTTAGAGTAAATGTTAGATTAGTTTATGGGCTTTCTTTAAAAATGGTTTTTTTTAGTGATAATTTGTAGTTTAGATTGGTTAATTAGGATAGATTAGTTTATGGGCTTTTCATTTAATTGCTTTCTTTACTTGCTTTCTTAGTTTACTTGTTAGATTAGTTAATGGGTTTTCCTTAATTGTGCTTTCTTAGTGTTAATTTGTAATTTAGGTTAGTTAATTGCTTTTTAAAAAAACTTTCTTTTCACATGCTTTCTTAGAATAGATTAGGGGCTTTCTCTAATTGTGCTTGCTTAGAGATAATGAATAGTTTAGATTAACTAATTGCTTGCTTTATATGCTTTTCCTTTTAATTGTTCCCTTTATTTGCTTTCTAAAGATACTTCCTTTTTAATGCTTTCTTAGTGATTAATCTTTACTTTAAATTGCTTTATTAGTTCCATTAGTTTTAGTTTTAGTTAAATCTTTTCACTTAATCAATTGCTTCAACTTGAAATCTAATCATTAACTCTAATAACCGATAATTATCGACCAATCCTTGTGGTAACGATCCCTACGTTCCTTTACTACTAGTTGAGAACCGTATACTTGCGGGATGCCATCTAGTTAGTAGTAGGATTTAGGTGTTTTATAAATTTATAACTAGGTGTGTAAAAGTTATCATTGTGCGACGGTGGAAAAAGGCCAATGAAATCAACACCCTGAACATCAAAAACCTCACAACCCAAGATATTATTCCATGACATTTCATCACTTCTAGACAAGTTACTAGCACGTTGATATTCATTACATTGTAGCACAAATTCTCCTGCATCTCGGAATATGTAGGCTAATAAAGCCCACTCTGAAGGATCTTCGCCGTCCTTTGAGTGCCATGGTGCCCTCCTATCCGTGAAGAATGACAACGAGATAAGACACTCTTTATTTTTTACTTTTCGGAATACATCTTCGCATGAGGTTTATTGTTTCGATTTCATTATTGAGTAATTACCACCACAACCTTGGTATGACCCCTATGGCATTACTAGATTATCCACACGTATAAGTACAATCAAGGATGGATGGATTATCTTGAGTTGGGTCATCCATCACAAGATCTTCCATCTATACATCCAGTTTTGCCACAACAACCTTACACCCAAACTGGTAAGTCTTTGGAAGAATTAATTTATTCTCTTGCTGCTAATACTTTGCAATTTCAACAGGAAACAAGAGCCAATCTACAAGGTTTGGAGCATCAACTAAGTCAACTGAATTCTTCCATAAGTAGACTAGAATCTCAAGTGACTGAGGATAGAGAAGATGAAGAAAATGAGCAAGAACTAGAGATGGGATTAATAGATGTGAAGCCTATTGAGGATAACTCTAGTTCATTGCCTCTAATTGTAGTGCCTCAAGATCTTCCAGAGCACGAGCCAATCAAGGTTTTTGGCTTAGCTATGGACGAAACACAAGAGATTCTAACCACTGTGAAGGATCACCACTTGGCTATTGATAGGGATTGTATTGTGGTGCCATTATACCGCACATTCTCTTACTGGATCGATCTTAAAAGTTGAAGACTATAAAGTGGCTTGTAAAGAGTTCAATATCTTTGAGTCTCCCAAGGACCATGAGGAAGGGATTAAGTTGGTTTACATAAACGACAATGGGGTTAGAGTTGAGTTTATAATTGATGGAGTCAAGAAGGAGATTGAGGATAAGTATATGGTGAGCAATTACAAAGAGAGCACCTATGCACGATCGTTAACAATTATTGAGCTCTCTTTCCTCTAGTATAGAGATGGTTATTCCGACCATCTTGTTCAAAGTCGAACCAATGACAGTAACCAAAGGCACTACATGGGAGGCAACCCATGTTCATTTACATTTTATTTCATTTATTTCTTTTTGAAGTTTTACTTTTGTTTATTTTATTTTTAGGGTTAGCTTAGTTATATTATGTTGTTACTGCAGGAAATCAACTTAATTGATAAGTTAAGCTGATAAAATGGTCATTTAAAAAGGGAGCGAGGAGAGGACCCATCGACATTTCTGCCTATAACTTTCCCTCATTTTCCACAAGATTTAGGGCCCCATGCTCCTTGAGTTGTTATGCCCTATGTGTTGGGCTGTTTTCTTTATTTGATATTCATGGAAGTTGATTTCCAAGACAATTTGAGTAGTTATTTTATTAGACATTCATTCTTGTTTGTTAGGTTTCATTTTAGTTAGTTAATTTCCTTTTAGTTAGGTTTTATTTTCGTAATGGTGTTTTCCTTTCTTTGGTCATGTAATCTATTAAGGGAGTAAGTTTTTTCTTGATTATTGTAAGATTATTTTCTATAATTTTCTTGTTTTTCTTATTGTCTCAAGGGAATTATTTGTTTTGTTCTGTTTTGTTTAGTGTCTACTCCACCTTTCATTCATGACAAGGGGATATTCATAGTGAATACTGCTCCAAATGCGAATTAAATCCAAAAAAGCTTTTTTTTTCCCATTGGTGTGCGCAAAATGATGCTACTGTCGAGTTGCAATGTCGTCGTAAGGACACAAAATTAACAACTCTATAATGTATTAGTGGTGAATCGAGTTCGTCCCACAGAGAACGGGGTTTATTTTCGTGCTAATGGAAAAAAGGGGGTTTTGAATGCTTTTTAACTAAAATTAAAACAATAAAATAATTGAAGAAAATTCAATTAAGAAAAGTCTTGGTTTTGGTCATATCCACCATGGAAATTTCACTAGTTGATCATGGACACACAAAATAATTCAATTCTATATCAAGCACTAATTGAAAAAGTAACCCGAACGAATACCAATTCAAAGTTGATTCCTATTTCTTTCTAAAGTTGGTTAATTTTTAACACACGATCCAATGAACCCAAACTATTAATTTAACCGAGACACGCGCCAAAGATCAATTAATAGAAGCTTTAAGATCAACAAGAACAATTAGACTAAATTAACATAAACACACGCGGTTATGCCAATTAGATGATTAATTTCCCAAAATTCAATAACACAAATCCAGTAATTATCAAATTTAGTTGCTTCATAGATTGAATTAAGCAGTCACGCGGTTAAAACAATCTAGCCGTAGATTAATTCTAATAACTTAGTATTCTGCAGCAATAATAAGTTAAAAAGAACAATCATAAAATTAATCGCAGAAAAATAATCAATACTTGAGATAAAAGTGAATAATTCAAGCACAAGAACTCTCACAAATTTATAGAATTGACCATGGCTTCAATTCCCTCTACCAAGAAAAGAGTTTAGGCACAAAGTGCCATGAAAGAATAAAGAGGAATTTCTACTGCTAAAAACCCTAGCCAACACGAAAATTAAAGTGTCGATCCCTTTTTCTCACCCTACTTGGGGTATTTATATTGAGTACTTAGGGTTACAAATAATGCCTATAGATAAGAACGTGAAATCAGGTCAAAAAGAGTCCTACCGGCCGAAGAAATCTATCAAAAAACTCAAAAATACGCTTCTGGTTGCCCTCCGCGCACATGCGATGAGGTTTTCGCGCGCATGTGTGCACAAGGCAGTAAGTTCCAGGCATATTTCATCCGATTATCCGCACACATGTGCAGGGATCCTAGAGTGCATGTGCGCGCGAGCAACTTCTGAGATTTTTGCTTCTGGATGCAGCGCACATGCACTACACAGCTCCAGTGCATGTGCACTGGCTTTCTCAACTGTGCTCCACCTTCGGCTTCGATTTTCACCTTGATACTTGCGTTATTTGAAAAAATGTAAAACACGAAAGTTGTAGATCATCCCTTAGCTTCCCAATGGATATTGAATCACCTCAATCAGAGCTCGGGATCAAAAGTTATACGTGAAATACAAAATAGTGTTTGGAATGACTTCGTACTCGTGCATGTCCCGTACTGAGCATTTGCTTTCATCGTTTTCCATCTTTTTCAACTATTTTTCACTGTAACCCTACAAAAATGGAGAATAACCAAATTAATCTCAATAATAACTCAAATCTAGCTTACAACACATAAAAACGTGGTAATTGACACATAAAATATAGTACAATTATGAACTTATCAAATTACCCCATACTTAGCCTTTGATTATGAAACTGTACAAAGTTCTCGATCAAACATAAATTAAAATGTTTAAGCATAACACATTCTACTCAACATATTACTTCAAATATCCACATAATGATCAATAATCAATCCAACAATCGGAGTAGTCAAAGAACCCAAGAGCTCAAATGCTAATAGAAACCAAAACATGAAATTCGTATGTATGTGTGTATAGCCATTCAAAAATTTAGATTTGAAAATATCTAGATTAATTCATGAAGACCCTCAATATTTTTCTAAACACCCCATAGCTCACTCTTCTTACATCTCTCTACTAATCTAGACAACCGATTCAATTCAAATTTAGATAGGACTTTCAGTTCGAAATACAGGTTAGGATATTTTTTAGCCAAAGAAGGGAAAAGATATAGCAAATAAGAACAAGAGCTTTATAGTAATGACGGCTACACATTAAAATAAAACTTCTCTTCACATGCGGAATATCAAACATCCACAACCCCACACTTGGGTAACAAACACCCATAAAGAATTCAAAACAACCAATCATGCCAACCTCTCTTGGACATATATACATCACATCATCATTGTTTCCATTTTTATATGTTCGCTCACAGTACGGGTACCAATGATAGGCACTACCCGCAACATTTAAACACAGAGGTACCAGTGATGGGCACTAACTGCAAGTACAGCTACCAGTGATAGGCACTGCCTGTAAATATCAAAAACATGCAGGTACCAGTGATGGGCACTACCTGCATATCCATAAACTTTCATATTCATTTTTTTCAACAATTTTTTCCAATACCCCATTGTGCAACAAAAATGTACATCACTCACTTCTTGCAACTTCCACCCTTATATCCCCTTAACAAATAATGTGCACCATAAGCTCTTAAAAGGAATTTAGGATAAAACAATGAAAAGAACATTAAGCTCAATAAGGGTGGGTAAATTGAGTTTAATGTGAAAGAAGGTGAATGATATTTCTCTTCACAAGAATAAGGCTCAAATAGGATACTTAGAATAAATTGTTAAAATGGTTGGCTGATTAACAAGAAGAAAGGCTCAACAAACGAAAAAGGCACTACCTTCATATTTAAACTAAATCAGGTCATCTAAGAATTAGCTTCGAAAATGTAATAAAGCAAGTTTTTGGGATGCAAAATAATTGAGTCTACATAAATTTCTCTAAATATCCCAAATCAAAAATTAAAGTATGTTTTAGTGCTCAAAAATCTTGAAAATCATGAATGGAAAATATTAACACTGACTACTCATTCATGTATGGTTCAACTAATGATTATTATGCAGACAAATAGGAAAAATACGTTAAGCAAAAACTTTAAAAAATTTCTAAAAAAGGTCAATTTATCCACAAAATTTTCAAAAATGTTAACAAGATCTCAGATCAATGAAAAAGTTAAAATATTGCAGCAGAATTGAGCAAAATATACCAAACAACTTAAAAATCCAAATAACTTCCACCCCACACTTAAAAATAAGCATTGTCCTCAATGCAAAAAATAAAAAATAAAAGCATAAAATGGGAAAAAGAAAAGCTTCTCAACTGGATTTAATTCGCGTTTGGAGCAATATCCGCTATAAATATCTCCTTGTCGCGAAAGAAAGCTGGATAACATTAAACAAAACAGAACAAAACAAATAAACAATTCCCTTGAGACAATAAGAAGAACAAGAAAATTGGAGAAAATAATCCTACAATAATCAAGAAAAAACTTACTTCCTTAAGGGAATACAGAACCAAAATAACGAAAATAAACCTAACGAAAAGTAAGTTAACCAACTAAAATGAAACCTAAACAACAAAAATAACTGTCTAATAAATGAACAAAGCAAATTGTCTAGGAAATCAATGTAATATTTAAAATATATTGTCCTTTAAAATGAAAATGAGCAAAAACAAAGTTGCAAAAATTAAATAACATAATAAAATTGAAATGGACATGGGTTGCCTCCCATGCAGTGCCTTTGTTTACTGTCGTTGGCTCGACTTGATGTTCATTCACCAATCAATCAAGTAACTCCCATGTGGAGGAGTCCAAGAATGTGCTCTCTTCCGCTTCACTAAATTTGCAAATGATGGATTCATTCTCCTTTGCTCTTGTAGGACCCTAACAAGTTGCTCTTCTTGCGACTTGCTAAGTTGACTTGAGATTATCACCCTATCCTTATCCTTCAAACATATGTATTTAAGATGATCAGGAAGGCGATTATATTCTGAAATTGTTCCCTGCACAACAGCTAACTTCAATTTCTCGTTAGAAAGTGGTAAAGCATTAGGACTTCCATTACATGTTTGTTGCAACAAGTCCTTGTTCTTTTCCTTGAGATGTCCTTCACGATTATTGTCCACCTCCTGATTATTGGTATGTTCATGAATTTCCTGTATTGGAGGCTTACACACATCAATTACAGAAACAAGTTTAGTATGGTCAAATGGATCAACATCATCATAAATGGTAAAGTTAACAATTTTATCTCCAAATTCCATACTAAGATTGCCTTTAAGAACATCTATCTTAGTTTGGGAAGTAGCTAGAAATGGTCTTCCTAACAACCAATAGGAGCATTAGAATCACCTTGTTCCATTTCTAACACATAAAAATTAGTAGGAAAACCAAACTACCCATTTGAACTAATATATCCTCTATAATTCCCTTAGGATAGGCTAAAGATCTATCAGCGAACTGAATTACCACACCAGTTTTACTCGATGGTCCGATTTTCAATGCATCATACACAGAATATGGCATTATATTAATAGATGCACCTAAATCCAACATGGCTTTTTCAACATATGTATTGCTTATCTTGCAAGGAACGGAGAACATACCTGGGTCCTTGCGCTTGTCAGGTAGGGATTTTTGAATAATAGACGAAATATTTCTTCCCACCTCTACCTTTCTAACTTTCTTCTCTTGCTTTCTTTTATGGGAACTCAATTCCTTCAAAAACTTGGCATAGTGAGGTATTTATTTAATAGCATCTAATAAGGGAATATTTACTCACACTTATGAAAAGTCTCGTATAGCTCTTTGTCAGGATCCTCTTTCGAAAACTCTTTGAATGCCATATTAACCTTCGGGAAATGGGGGTTCAGGCTTAACTTCAGGCCATACAGGAACAGCTTTATCTTCATTGCTGTTCCTTTTCTTCTCTCATGGTTCAACCTCTTTTTTGATTGTGGTCTTCTTCTTCTCGGCCACCATATGTTCAGGAACTATTTTGCTTTGCACTTCAACCTCTTTACTACTCCTCAACGTAATTGCGCTCACATTCTCCTTGGGATTGATGATGGTTTGAGACGGCAACTTCCCGGAGCTCTGCACTTCCAACCTGCTAATCGCGGTAGCCATTTGTCCCATTTGATGTTACAATGCTGAATCTTTGCCTTTGTATCCTGCTGGAATTGAATTGTATTTTTAGTTAAAATAGCCAGCCATTCCTCTAAAGACTTACCAAATTGATTATTCATATTTTGTTGTTGTCCTTGAGCAAATGGTGGCCGATAAGGTTGGAAGTTCTGCCGATTTTGTTGAGGCTGATTTTGGGCTGGGTTCCTGCATTTCAAGTTAGGATGATCCCTCTAATGTGTATATCCAGGATTGTACGTGTTCAAATAGGGATAATAACTTTGTCATGGCTGCCCTGGGAATCCTCCAGCTGCATTTACTTGCTCTTGACCTTCATCTTGTAATATGGGACACATATCTGTTGAGTGTCCCTCATTTGAGCAGATACCACATGGTTGTGCAGTCGGTGCTGTACCTGGAGCCAACTATTAAACAAAAGAGGTTAAACTAGGCATTTGTTATTCTAATGAAGAAACATTTACCTCATTTACATGCTTAAAAGGTTGATTGCGTTGTGTCCCAAACTTTTGAGAGTGTGCGACCATATTTGATATAAGCTCACGAGCAGCATCTATGGTTAAATTGTCTAACGCCCCTCCACTTGTGGCGTCGACCATGTTCCTTTCATTAGGCAACAACCCTTCATAAAAATATTGAATTAGTAAGGAGTCGCTTATCTGATAATACAGACAACTTGCACACAGTTTCCTGAGGCGCTCCCAATATTCATACAAAGATTCTTCATTGTTAAAAAAACTGCCTTATTCCACAAATTTCCTCACGAATATTTGCAGTTCGAGAAGTTGGAAAGTATTTAGCCAAGAATGGTCTATTTATTTGCTCCCAAGTTGTGATACTACTCGAAGGCAAATCAAATAGCCAATCTTTCGCCTCATCCTTGAGTGAGAACGGAAATGCTTTTAACTTGATATGCTCCTCTGACACGCCGGCGGGTCTCATACTTGTGCAAACCACATGGAACTCCTTAAGATGCTTGTTTGGATCTTCACCTGGAAATCCATGAAAAGAAGGTAATAAATGGATTAGTCCAGATTTTAATTCAAATATAACATTAGCATCTAAATCTGGATAAGTAATCCATAAGGGTTGTTGGTTCAAAGTGGGCGCGGCTAATTCTCTCAAAATGCGTTGAGCCATGTTAGTCTCTTCCTATTGTTCTTCCTGTTCACCTGCAAAGATATAATTGAACAAATTTTCTTCCCCTAATTTTCTTTCTCGTATCTCTTTTCCCAATCTGCGAATAATGTTCTCTGTATTTTCGGATCAAATTAGAATTCAACTTGTCCAGCAGCCCGGGTCATAGGCATACACAATTAGTGGTAGAATAATAATAAAAAGAAAGAAAAAGAAAAACTAAAATAAATAGCACAAAAATAATTCAAATCGATCCCCGGCAACATCACCAAAATTTTGGTGTGTACAAAATGATTCTGCTGTCAAGTTGCAATGTCGTCGTAAGCATCCAAAATTAACAACTCTAATGTAGTGGTGGTGAGTCGAGTTCGTCCCACAGAGAACGAGGTTTATTTTCGTGCTAATGGAATAAAGGGGGTTTTGAATGCTTTTTAACTAAAATTAAAACAATAAAATAATTAAAAAAAATCCAATTAAGAAAAGTCTTGGTTTTGGTCATATCCACCATGGCAATTTCACTAGTCGATCATGGACACACAAAATAATTCAATTATATATCAAGCACTGATTGAAAAATTAACCCGAACGAATACCAATTCAAAGTTGATTCTTACATTTTTTCTAAAGTTGGTTAATTTTCAACACGCCATCCAATTAACCCTAACTATTAATTTAACCCAAACACGCACCAAAGATCAATTAATAGAAGCTTTAAGATCAACAAGAACAATTTGAATAATTAAACATAAACACACGCAGTAATGCCAATTAGATGATTAATTTCCCTAAATTCAATAACATAAATCTAGTAATTATCAAATTCAGTTGCTTCATAGATTGAATTAAGCACACGCGGTTAAAACAATCTAGCAGTAGATTAATTCTAATAACTTAGTATTCTGCAGCAATAATAAGTTAAAAAGAACAATCATAAAATTAATCGTAGAAAAATAATAAATACTTGAGATATAAGTGAATAATTCAAGCACAAGAACTCTCGCAACTTTATAGAATTGACCATGCTTCAATTCCCTCTACCAAGAAAAGAGTTTAGGCACAAAATGCCATGAAAGAATAAAGAGGAATTTCTACTGCTAAAAACCCTAGCCAACAAGAAAAATAAAAGTGTCAATCCCTTTTCTCACCCTACTTGGGGTATTTTTATTGAGTACTTAGGGTTAAAAATAATGCCTATGGATAAGAACATGAAATCAGGTCAAAAAGAGTCCTACCGGCCGAAGAAATTTATCAAAAAATTCAAAAATACGCTTCCTGTTGCCCTCCGCGCACATGCGCTGAGGTCTTTGCGCGCATGTGCGCACGAGGCAGTAAGTTCCAGACATATTTCATCCTTCGTGCACATGTTCAGGGATCCTAGAGCGCATGTGTGCACGAGTAATTTCTGAGATTTTTGCTTCTGGATGCAGCACACATGCACTGCACAGCTCCAGCGCATGTGCGCTGGCTTCCTCAACTATGCTCCACCTTCGACTTTGATTTTCACCTTGATTGTTGCGTTATTTGATAAAGTGTAAAACACAAAAGTTGTAATTGAAATACAAAATAGTGTCTGGAATGACTTCGTACTCGTGCATGTCCCGTACTAAGCATTTTCTTTCATCGTTTTCTATCTTTTTCACTGTAGCCCTACAAAAACTGAGAATAACCAAATTAAGATCAATAATAACTCAAATCTTTCTTACAACACATAAAAACGTGGTAATTGACACATAAAATATAGCACAATTATGAACTTATCACCCATTTTATGCTTTTCTTTTTGCATTGAGGACAATGCTTCATTTTAAGTGTGGGGTGGGAAAGTTATTTGGATTTTTAAGTTGTTTGGTGTATTTTACTCGATTTTACTGCAATATTTTAACTTTTTCCTTTGATTTGAGAGCTAGTTGAAATTTTTGAAAATTTTGTGGATTAATTGACCATTATTTTTTTAAAAATTTTCAAAAAATTTTTCTTTACATATTTTTCCCATTTTTCTACATGAAAAATCATTAATTGAACCATGCATGAATGAGTAGTCGGTGTTAATATTTTCCATTCATGATTTTCAAGATTTTTGAGCACTAAGCCATACTTTAATTTTTGATTTGGGTTATTTATAGAAATTCCCTATGTAGACTCAATTATGTTGCATCCCAAAAACTCATTTTAATACATTTTCGAAGCTAATTCTTAGACGACCCGATTTAGTTTAAAAATGAGGGTAGTGTTTTTTTCGTTTGTTGAGCCTTTCTAGCCAACCATTTTAACAATTTATTCTACGTACCTTATTTGAGCCTTATTCTTGTGAAGAGAAACATCATTCTCCTTCTTTCACATAAACTCAATTTACCTATGCTTATTGAGCTTAATGTTCTATTCATTGTTTTATCCTAAGTTTTCCCTTTAAGAGCTTATGGTGCACATTATTTATTACGGGGATATAAGGGTGGAACTGTGTGAGAAGTGAGTGATGTACATTTTTGGAGCCAAATGGGGTATTGGGAAAAAGTTGTTGAAAAAAAATGAATATGGAAGCTTTTGTATTTGCAGGTAGTGCCTATCTATGGTACCTGAACGTTTTTTATATTTACAGGTAGTGCATATTACTGGTACCTGTATTTGCAGGTAGTGCCCATCTCTGGTACTGATCTAGGTGTTTATATGTTGCGCGTAGTGCCTACCACTGGTACCCGTACTGTGAGCGGACATAGAAAAATAAAGTAATGATGTGATGTATATATGTCCGAGAGAGGTTGGCATGTTTGGTTGTTCAGAATTCTTAATGGGTGTTTGTTACTCAAGTGTGGGGTTGTGGATGTTTTATATTTCGCATGTGAAGAGAAGTTTTATTTTAATGTGTGACCACCATTATTATAAAGCTCTTATTCTTATTTGCTATATCCTCTCTCTTCTTTGGCTAACTAATATCCTAAGCTATAGTACGAGCTAAAAGTCATACCTAAATTTGAATTGAATCGGTTGTCTAGGTTAGTGGAATGGTGTAAGAAGAATGAGCTATAGGGTGTTTAGAAAAATTTTAGATTTTTGAGGATCTTCATGATTTAATCTAAATATTTTCAAATCTAAATTTTTGAATGGCTATACACACATACACACGAATTTCATGTATTGGTTTTTATTAGCAAAAAATCAAATAAATAAACATTAAATGACACAATATCATCATTGACTCTAAATAGTAAATTTTCGTCTTGAACATCTATGATGGCTCATTCGGTAGGCAAAAAAGGTCTTCTAAGAATTAAAAGGGTCACCACATCTTTCTCCATGTCAAGAACTATGAAGTCTGCTAGTAGGAATACTTTGCCTACTTTGACGATGAGGTCCTCAACTACTTTTACTAGTTGCCTCACACTTCGATCTGCCAATTGAAGAGTGACGTTGGTTTGAGTCCTCTTCTATTCAAGTTCTTGTAAGTGGAATGAGGCATAAGAATGATAAAGGTGCCCATCACAAAGGGTTCTTTGAAATGTCACTCCTTTTATCTTGTTTGAGGTGGAAAATGAGCCAGGATCCTTAAACTTAAGGGAGAGATTCTTTTGAATAATAGCACTACATCCTTCGTTTAGGCACAAAATCTCGACCCCCATCAGCTTTCTTTTGCTTGATAAAATCTGTTTCATGAACTTCGAATAGCCAAGTTCATCTGCATGTCACACTTTTTTAATGGCTTCAATAAAAGGAATGTTAATTTCAATCTTTTTAAAAATCACAAAAAATTTCATGAATTTTTTGGATTTCTCGTCCTTATTCATCATTTGAGGGAAAAGAATACTTACCAGCTTACCTAGTACAGTAGAGAGGTCCTTCATGTTACCCTGTTGGTCAACACCTTTGGAAGGTGGTTCTTGATCATTATTGCTATTGGATGCCTCTCCCTTTTCCTCTACCTCACTCTTATCCACGGTCCTTGCATCATCCTCATTAACTTTCCTTGGATTCACAATTCTACCACTCCTTAAAGTAACTGCTTGAGTTTGTTCCCTTCCATGGGCATTATCCCTTGGGTTAGGAATAGTGTGGCTTGGCAATGCTCCCATAGGTCTTTCGTTGTTTTTCCGCACAAATTGTCCCATTTGCATTTCAAAGTTCCTCGTGGTAGCTCGCAGATTCTCATATTCCCTCTGCAAGTTTTTGAAATCTCCCCTCAAATTATCCTCATTGCACAGATTGATCATGGTTTACATGTGGAGGATAATTAGGATAAGTGGAGGTCATGGCGGTAGAGGTTGGTATGGGTTATTCGACTGAGGTGAGAAGTTTTGGAAATTCCTTTGATGAGGTGGTTGATATGGTCGAAAAGATGAAGTTTGATTGGAAAAATTAGATTGGGGCTGTGTTGATTGTAAGAATGGATTTTGAACATTATTTTGATTTTTCCAAGAAAAATTTAGATGGTTGCGTCATGATGGATTATATGTATTACCATAGGAATTAAACAGATTTCTTGACCTTGAATTCTGATTGGCAATGAATTGGACTTGCTTACCTTGTGGCATGGTGTCTTGCGAAGGCCATTTCGATGATTTCTTCCAGAAAAATCACAAGTTAAGATTCCTTGATATGGTGAATCCATGGAGTTCACTAGACTTCTCTCCAAATTCTCTACAGCCTTCATCAGATTGGTCATCATATTCAACATCATACCATGTTTAGCTAAGAAGGCATCATATAAGATTAATTGTACCTCCTTGTTGAGAACTAACATGTTGGACTTGCAGTTGTTGACTAACCAAGGGAGTGATTGTGTCATGATAGTAACGCATTGATGTCATCATCTCCAGCAGCTCTTGTGCCTCTTCTGGAGTTTTAAGAGAAAAAGCACCTTCTACACTTGCGTTGACAATGAACCTTGTCTCCAGAAACAACCCATTATAAAATGTTTGTACCTATAACCACAATGGAATGGCATGATATGAACACTTCATAAGCAACTCCTTGAAACGCTCCCATGCTTTACTTAGACTCTCCTTAGTTATTTGTCTAAATGATGTAATGTCATTGCGAAGCTTTGGGGATCTTGATAGTGGAAAATACTTTGCCAAAAATTCTTGAGTTAGCTGATTCCACGTTGTGAAATTACCTTGCTAGAATGATTGCAACCAAGCCTTTGCCCTATCTTGCAAACAAAACAGAAAAGATCTCATTCGAATACAATTGGAATGTACCTTATTAAGAATGTATTTAAATGTGTCAATGTCATCTTCAAAGATCATTAGATGAGCATAGGGATCCTCGTTTGGTCCACCTACAAACATAGCATGGGATTTGAGCATTTGGATTAAGGCTGGCTTGATTTTGAAGTTGTTAACCTGTACTGGTATTCGGGTAATGCTAGAAGTCGCCCCTTCAAAATTTGGTACGGTAAAACACTGAGGAGTCGGGGATTAACATTATCCGCACTTCCATGATTACCCCCAACTTTTTCTTGATCCCCAATATTACGATTTGGATTCTCCATTAAATTCTCCCAGTGGCTTGTTTCTTGAGGTTTTTGGTCAAGTTTGTTCATTTTCCAAATCGCCTGAAAGTAATGGTTGGTTGGAGAAATGAATATTTACCATAAACTACAAGAAAAAAGAACCAAAGTTCGAATATTAAAGCAAAAATCCAAAAGAACAAATAAAAACAAAAAACAAAAAACAATTGTAAATAAAGTAAATAAAAAATCTTATCTAGTAAGGTTTGCAGATTATTTAAACTTAACATTGCGCCAAAACAAGTCCCTAACAACGGCGCCAAAAACTTCTTCATTGTAATTATTGATTGGGTAATTCAATTTACAAATAAATAATACATAAGCCTTAATAACTCTAATCAATACTTACTCACGCTCACTGGGATACGATGTATGTCTGTAGATTGGATGAGTAAGAATCATTCACACGAGAACTATTGGTCAAATACTAGGGTTCACAAACCTACAAACTAGTTAGACAAATCAATTTCAGGAGTTTTCTCTACCTAACTAAATGAATTTTAATCACTAAGAAAATAAGAACAATCACCAAACCCAATTGATACTAAAGAAAGCAATAAAATTTACCATAGGCAAACTTAAACAAATGAAATAGAAATGTAAATAGCAGGAAAATTAAATTAGAACTATAGAATTGAAATAAGAACTGAAATTAAATTAAATTTAAATATAGAAGTCAAAGTCAGTAACGTGGCCGAAATAAAAATTTGATGGAACTGGAAGATGTGGTCTTGAACAAGAAGAATGAAATTCTAGCTCTAATCTAATGAATTTCTATTCTAATGTCTAATGTAACTAATGGTTGCTATGTTCTGTTTAATCCCCCTCATAATGGGTTATTTATAGGGGATACATTAGGGTTTAGGCCCCCAAGATGATAAAAATACATTAAAACCCGATAAGGAGTTCAACCGAGTAGAGAAAAGTTCAAAACAAGTAATTTACATCAACTACTACTCAACGTGTGCACATACGTGGCTTATTCTTGCACGTGTGCACAATTTCCAGAGGCAAAAAATCTTTTTTCTCGGACTGAGCACATGCGCAAGCTTTTTCTCTTGCACGCGCACAAATGACAGTTTGCTAGCTTCAACTTCCACCTCAATTTCGACCTTGATGCTGATAGAATTTGAAAAAACTCGAAACATTAAATTATAGTACTTCCTCTTAGTTTTCCAAAACTTCTTGAATCACCTCAATTGGAGATTGGACAAGAAAGATGTGATCAAACTTATGCCAAACAGTATCCAAATTCCCTCCCAGCAGGTACACGTTTTGCATCCTTTTAGTTTTTCTCTAACCTTTTGATTTTTTGGCTCCTTTTTCCTTCCAAACCTACAAAAACTACAAATTAAACAATTTGGCTCGTAATTAACTCAATTATTACTCAAATTACATAAAAACTGAGGTAAACAACAAATAAAATACACAACATCTATGAGCTTATCAACAACCTCTAATATTTTCTTCTATATTATTTTTTTATTTGAGCCAATTTGTGAAAAATAATCAATATTTGTATAAACCTATAGCACCTTATAAATAATTAAGAAAAACTTATGCTTCTTGAATTTTTGTTACTACAATTTCATATGTCTTATGTGCTAATCGAGAAAATTCTCATAAAATTATATGATACAACGATATATGTTGTATCTTACACTATTTTCCGTAGTACACATCATTAATGTAAAAGGATTTAATTTTTAATTTAATTGACAATATTTAGTTAAATCACATCTAATGAAAATCTCATACATTATATAAATTATAGAATACAATTGCTCCATGTGATTAAGAAAATTATATATATATATTTAAAAATAAGTATTTCTAAGGTTATTTATACGTGTGTGTGTCAACATGTATGTATGCGTGGCATGTGTAAACATAGACACACACGCATCCACATGCATAATATCTATTTGTATGTGTATATGAATCAATTTTAATTGTGTGCATGTGTGCATACATAAATGATATTGTCTTAGTTTGGACGAGTTTAGATTTGGCTGAACTTAGCAATGGTAAATCTCGGATGACTACAAAATAAGGCTTAAATATTAAGCCCAATCTCAATCTTGCCTCTCATATTAAGCTCAAAAATAATATTAATGGTTTTTTGTCCAACTAACCGTCTTTCTTTTAATTTAGTACAAGTAATTGAGAAAAAAACTATGAAGCTAATAGTAGAAAGATAAAAAAAAAGTACTAATGGTTATCAAGTAAAAACATTGAAATTATTACTTAAGTCAACTTAATATTAACATGTTCTCTAGCCTATTTATTAGATCTCAAACAGTGAGATGAACACCTATTATCATAGAGATACAATTGTAATAGCCAGCTCAATACATACCCTAGCTATTGTAAATTCTATGATAAATTCGATTGAAAGGTTGAAGCCTGATAACTTTTTGGTACAACTAATGAAGTTTGACCAACCAAAGCTAATAAAGTCTATGGTGTCTTTTTTTCACTGCTCTCTCCAAGATCTGAGTGCAACCGCAAAGTAGATTTGCCAAGTCAAGTTTTAGCACACAAAACTTCATCACATCCTGAAAATTTTCAGTAAAATTGTTTGAATATTCTAAAGCTATTTTCTAGAAAATTGAAGTTGAATATCTAATGCATGTTATTGATATGCCACCATAATCTAAATCATTCTTCTGGTGATCTTCAAAGCAATCAATGCAAAAATAATAATTTTCGCCTGTCTTGTTGCACACATCTTTTTATGATGACTACATCAACGTGAACAACAAGACCCCAACGAAGGGAAAGCTAAGAAGAACAAGCTTCACCAAAAGAAGCCATGCCAAAATTGCTGCAGTAAAGATAAAATTCAAATGACCATCAGTTTTTCTTGATTAAAGGAGCAAATGTTAAAAATCAAGAAAATTAATAATATAACAGTTAAGCGTATTGATTATAGAATATTCTTTAGAGTTTTAGGAAGAAAATTTTCTTAATTAGAAGATGTTTTTTCCCCTAAGCAAGTAGTTGTGTTATTCAAGTACTAAAATATTGCAACACCGACTAGTTATATGACTCATTGACAATGTCTAAAATTTGATGCAATAAATTAAATTAATTTATGTATACCAAACAATCATACAAAAAACGACAAGACTTAATAGGCTAAAGAGTTAAAAAAAAAGTCTAATTTATTTGCATCACTTTAATTGCATATGATAAAGCAACATTTTTTTAAAAGTGTAGAAATAATAGGGAAAGAAGTGATATATTCAAGAAATAATCACAGATTTGGAGAAAATTATCAAACCTAATAGGTGAACGATGAATTGTAACCAAGTTGTTCCTAAGGACTGAATACCCCATTCATCATTTAAATAGAAGTTTGAAGATTCTAGAATGATGTAATTACAATCACGATTCTATTATAAAACATACAACGGACAAAATTAAGTCAACGACTAGATTAAATAAACATGGGACTTGACTTTTATTGCACTCCTCTTTTTTCTTATCCTTATGACAGATGTCACGTATTTTTCAATGAATGACATATTTTGATAATAAGATCGAAAGGTATTTACCTCCCATGAATTTTAGTCAAATTACCAATCCATCCCACAAAAGAAGACGGAATAATCAAGAGTGCGTTTTAGGTGTTAAAAAGATAATGTTTTTATTGTAGAGTCAACATTAGTTCTAAGGTTATTATTATGGAAAAAACTTAGATTTATCAATTCTTGTGAATAGGATTAAATCTTATGGAATTTTGCTTACATTATTAGCTGAAGTCAGATTTATTCTATAAGATTTCATCCACATCACAAGGTTTACAAACGGGACTGATTCTCTAGAAAACTAGAGTTATATGTACCCTAAACTTGATGGTTTTGCTACTAATTTCTAGCATTTTTAGTGTTTTACTGTGTGTTTTCATCTGTTTTTACTTTAATGTGTTAGAATGTGTTGGTATATGTTTATTAAGTATTTTATTACTTCTCTAGGTGTTAATTATCATATTTTACTAGGTTCTTGTCATTATAGTTTTCGTGTCTTTAACCTAATTCCGCTAGAAATTAGGTTTTCATTTATCTTTGTATGTTTTTCATTTTTGGTATATTTTGTGAGTATTCTATGCAAATGTTCACGAGTTGTTTTAAGTATTTATTATAGCCAATAATGCTCTCCTATGTGTTTGGGTGCGGTTGGAGGAAACGAGGCATCAATCGAACGTCAGACGAAGATTTTTGGAGCAAAACAGTGAAGTGCTTCAGTCCAAACATAGTTTCAAAGTGAACTGCCTAATCAATCTGGGGGATTTTTTTTTTTTCACCCAGGCTAAACAATAGTTTTGACATTTAGTACAAATTCCAAACCACGGTTTGGAGGGCAGTATTAGTGAAAAAGTTTTAGTTCGGGGCTGACTTTTGTTGCATCATTTCCCCACTAGCATAGCACTATATATACCCGTTTTAAGTCTCATTTGAGGCATAACTAAACTAGCAGGAGTAGGGTGGAGTAGAAATTAGTTCTCTTCCTTTTTCCTCCCCATTTTGGGAGCTTTTTCTTAGATTATGATTTTTCGTTCTTGAAGATTTAAGTTACAAGTTAAAGATTGAAACTTTTTAATTGTAAGTTCTTTATTTATATTCAAACTTCTTTAGTTAAACTTTAATTTCATGTTTCCTTTAGTTAATTAGTTTAATTATTCTCATCTAATTGCTTTCTTTACATGATTTCTTAGTATAGTTCTTAGATTAGTTCATGGGCTTTCTTTAAAAATGTTTTCCTAGTAGTAATTTCTAGTTTAGATTAGTTAATAATTAGGGTAGAATAGTGTATGGACTTTTCATATAATTGCTTCCTTTAATTGCTTACTTAGTTTAATGGGTAGATTAGTTAAAGGGTTTGCCTTAATTATGCATACTTAGTGTTAATTTGTAGTTTAGGCTAGTTAATTGCTTTCTAAAAATGCTTTCTTATAATAGTTTATGGGTTTTCTTTGATTGTTCTTGCTTAGTGTTAATAAGCAGTAAAATTAATTAATTTCTTCTTAAAATATGCTTTCCTTTTAACTTTCTTTCTTTAATTGTTTTCTTAAAAAATACTTTCTTTAGTGTTAATGTTTACTTTATTTCTTTACTAGCCTTTGAATTGCTTTCTTAGTCTCCTAATTCTAGTTTTAGTTATTTCTCCTCTTTTTATCAATTACTTCAACTAGTAATCAAACTAATTAATCAGTAATTATCAGCCAATCCTTATGTGTGCGATCCCTACTTCACTTTATTACTTGTTGATAATTTTTACTTGTGGGATGCCATCTTGAGTTAGTAATGGATTTAAGTGTTTCATAAATGACATAACTAGGTATTTTCAAAACGAATCAAGTTTATTCCACCGTTACCAAGGATTGGTTTTTGGTAATATCGATATAATTTGGTTGGAAGACTAGATCGTATTATTTGTTTTTCTTGTATAATTATCTCATCTATTGAAAAAACAAAAAGTTTGGTTTTTCTTTTATAGCCTTTTTTTTCTATTTGAAGAAATAAAAAGATTTTCATTATGTAGTTGTGTTTCTTATTTTACGGAAGCCATACATATCTTAAGGAGACTTACCGAGCGATACTGGGATAAAGAAAATGATTTACATATGATTTTTATTGATCTTGGAAAGCTATACGACAGAGTCCCTAGAGAAGTTATGTGGAGAACTTTAGAAAAAAGAGGAGTTAGAGTAGCATATATAGAATCAATAAAAGAGATGTATAGGAATGTGGTTACAAGTGTGAGAACACCAGAAGGGTTGACACGAGAGTTTCCTATAAATATACTATGGGTTTACACCAAGGTTCAGCTCTAAGTCCTTATCTATTTACGTTGGTCATAGATGAATTTACAAGGCACATATAAGAGGAAATACCACGGAGTATGTTATTTGCAGATGACATTGTGTTAGTAGATGAAACAAAAGATGCGGTTAATAGTAAACTCGGGGTTTGGAAAGAGACACTTGAGGTAAAATGGTTTAAAATTAATATATCAAAAATAGAATATATAGAATTTAAGTTTAGCAAGGGTGCACGTAGAAAAGGAATAGGGGTTAGTATAGGAGATCTAGAGATACCCATAAGTGATAATATTAAATATTTAGGATCAGTTATTCAGAATAATGGTGGTATAGATCGAGATGTTATACATCGGATACAAGCAGAATGGACTAAATGGAGAATGGCATCGCGAATGTTATGTGACAACAAAATTCCTTTACAACTTAAGGGTAAATTTTATAGAACGGTAATTAGGCCAGTGATGATCTATGGGTCTGAGTGTTAGGCAGATGAATCACACACATGAGCAAAAGATAAGAGTAGTAGAAATGCAAATGTTAAGATGGATGTGTGTGTACACTAGGATGGACAAGATATGGAATGAACATATTCGTGAGAAGATTGGAGTAGCACCTATTGATGAGAAGATGAGAGAAACACGCTTAAGGTGGTTAGGTCATGTCTTCAGATGACCAATAGAAGTGCCTGTCAGGCGAGTAGATTTTAGAGAGAGTAGTCAACATAAGAGGGATAGAGAAAGACTAAAAAAAATCTGGCTGGTAAATTGTAGGAAATATATAGCCCATCTAGGAATTGAGAAGGATATGGTCTATGACAGAGCACAATGGCATAGCAGGATTCTTGCAGTTGACCCTACTTAGTGGGATTAAGGCTTGGTTTATTTGTTCATTAAGTTATGCTTCTTATTTTAATAAATACATAAATATTTTCTTTGTGATGGGTGGTTTAGACTAGGTAGTAGTCTAAACTTTTCTAATTTTCTTGTTTTTGTTGAATTTCAGTTCTTTTTCTTGTTTGTTATTGTGTTTTTTGTTGATTCAAAAACATGCAAGGAACTAATTGGAACTATTCCTACGAACAAAATTATCATTCTTTTGGTAATAGAGGTATGCCCAATGAGTATGATTTTTGTTAGGATTATTCTCCCTATCCCTTAGATTATCATATCCTTATGAGAGGCACATAAAAATTCATATTCTTTCCCTTTACCAAAAGTGCCTTCATATAAACCAATGGAGTCTCATTTCCTTCAAACCAAGAAGTTGATGAGGCAGGATCAATGGACATGTGGATCCAACTTTAAGAAATCCAAGAAAAACTAGACCAACTCTGAGAAGAATGAGCCAAAATCCATGAAAAACATGCTCAATTTCTGAGAAGAGATAGTTAGATGGAAAAAGCTTAACTCCGAGAAGACATAGTTAGATTCTTCAAAGACCAAGACATATCCACCAAGAGGTTACATGACCAACTTGCCAAAGTTCAACGAATGATAAATGTTGTAGTCAAGAAGAAGGGACTCCAATATTCCCACTGTTAACTCTCTAAAAGAAAGTGCTTTTATATACTTTTAGCTTGGATTTTGTTCGGAATTTGAGGGTTGTAGTTAATAAGAAGAGATATTTTTGTAATTTTGGACCCTGAGTCCATAAATTAGGTTTTTATTGTTTTCATGTCAAAAATATATATTTATGGCCTTAAAAAAATATTTTTGTAGGTTTTATTTTCCATGGAATTCAAACGAGGTGAAAATGAAGCAAAACTGGTCAAAATGGAGTAAGATCAGGAATTCCTTGCAGGACCTGGGCACTAGATAAGCCCAGCAGGCTAGTAGGATGCCCAACCTTCTATACTAGCGGTTTTTCACCGGTTTTTATGGTTTGACCATAGTTTTGGATATTTTTGACCCATTTTCTTATAAATCCTAATAAGCATTATATAAGGGTTATGGTAGGTCAATAATTAGCATGTAACTAGGGAGAAAAAGAGCGTATTTGTCGATAGAAAACATCTGATAACAACACAAATGAGGTTCTTGTATTCATTATTTTCATTCTCCTTATTTTTTTGTATTCAATATGCTATTCACAATTTAGTTGATTCTTGTGTTGTGTCAATAGATCTGATAATGCACTAAACCCTGATTCTAGGGTTTTATTCATAACTTGCCGTGAATCTCAATTGATTTGACTTTTTTCATTCATGATCGTGGTCTTATACTTGATTTTCTTAATTATAACTTTCTAGAGGATGTGGGAGAGGTACAATCTTTTTATGCCGAAGTGCAACAAAACCTTCAGCACTTTGGATGCACTAGACAATAGAACAAATTCACCAAGGATTACAATGTCCTTGAAAAGCCTCCATGGTGTTGAGGGAGTATTTCTTTCCCTTTTCTTTATTTATGCTTTCTTTTAGTTTACTTGCTTTATTTAAAGAACCCGATGGATAATGAAGGCTTCTAGCAAGAGAAGTGGTGGCCTTTACCAAAAAGCAAGAAGTGATGGATATTCAACCAAATAGTGCATCCAAATTGGTCCAATGTACTGTAGCAGCTTGTGAATATACCATGAAGGATACCCCACTAAGCAGTGTTCAATTAATTTAAAGGATGTCAATTACATGGGCTATTTCAACCCACAAAACAATCCATATTCTAACACGTACCGCTTTGGTTAGAGAAACCACGCTAACTTCTCCTGGAACAACAACAAATATGGTGGTGCCATCTGTTCAATGAGTCCACCAAGGCCACCTAGTTTCCAAGTGAATAATAGGCAAACCCAGCCAATCCCTGAAAAACAGGACAGCAAGGAGGACCTTTTGTGGTAGTATATGGCCAAAACTAATGAAATGCTTCAAAATCAGAATGCCATTCTCTAAAGCCATACAGCATCGATAAGAAACTTAGAGACCCAAATGGAACAACTTTCTAGTTCCATAAATAATAGGCCTTAGAGTTCTTTACCAAGAGACATGAAGATTAACTCGTAGAATAGTGGTAAGAAGCAATGAAAAATGGTTACTGTCCGTAGCGGCAAATGTTATAATTGGTGGCCAAGAACCAACCAGTGAAAGCAAAGGAATATGACAAATAGGTAACAGTTGAAGAAGAAAAACATGGGGAGAATAAGAGACCTAGAAAGTACTGTCAAGTCACCTTTCTTTCCAGTACCTTACCGCAGCGGCTCAAATAATATAGGTCCAATGGTTAGTTTCGTAATTTTTTAGAAAATTTTTAAAATTACATTAACATTCCTTCCATAGAGGCATCTGAACACATGCCTTGTTATGTCAAGTTTATGAAGGAATTGTCATCTAGAAAAAAAGGATCACATATGTTGAAATGATATCTTTGACGAAGGAGTGTAATGTAGTTTTCTAGCAAAAGTTACTACCCAAACTTAAGGATACTGGGAGCTTCACCATCCTATGCAGGATTTGTACATAATTTATAGGTAAGGCTTTGTGTGATTCAGGAGCAAGTATTTATTTAATTCCCTTTTCTATTTTCATAAGACTTGGGAGAGTAGAAGCAAAATCGACTAGTGTAAGACCCTCCGATTGTCTGATAGGACTTTGACTCATCCACGAGGCATCATTGTGGACGTCTTGGTAAAGGTTTATAAGTTTATTTTTCTTGTTAACTTTATAATTCTTGATTATGAAGAAGATATAAACATTCCTATCATTCTTGGTAGACCTTTTCTAGCTACAGGTAGGACTCTAATTGATGTATAAAATGTCAAATTTACCATGAGAGTCCAAGACAAAATAATAACATTTTACGTCTTTAAAATATTGGATGTCCCTAACCTAGTTAAGGAATGTTATGTGTTGAACCTAGTCATAAGAAAAGTGAAAACTCAGGATGATAAGCCAGAAGTAAAGTTAAACCCTACAAAACTCAAGCAAGGAGTCTTAGCTCCAGCATGGAAGGAAAGGATAAAAAGGAGGTTTTTAGATGGATTGAAAAAAGCATCATAAACTCACTTCCCGATGGCAACTAGGTGCAACTGATCAGTTGTAAGCAGACAACAGGCAAAATAACCTTGGAAGACTCAGATCAAGGAGAGAAATGAGTAGATACCTTGGAGAGAATTTGAAGGATGGACCTTTTACATTGATGATCAGAAGATTCTTCCTAACGTATATCAAGATTATGTTCCTCTTTCCCGTTTTGATGAATTGCTTTTGTCATCTAAAATAGGACTTTTTGCAATTACTTAGATGGTACTATAAGAAAGGAGAAAATGCTTGAAGCGTAGTATCATCAAGAAGAAACCAAGGAGTATGTCAAGATGCAATTGTTGCTATAGCGAAAGGAGAATGAAGAAATGCTAAAACTTCCAAAAATTTGCTACAAACAACTCATATGAATACTACCTAAAAAGATGAAAAATCCATGGAGTTTCACTTACTTTGTGTTATTGGTGATATTTTTGTTGTTATTGCTTTATGTGATTTAGGAACAGGTATGAATTTAATGCCTTTACCACTTTGCATGAGAATAGGGTTGACCAACTTCAAAGAAAGAAACCATCTCATTCAAATGGCAGATAAGAGAATGGTGCAGACCGAATTAAAGAATTACATAATATACTTGTCAAAGTAGGGAAACTCAACTTTCCAATTGATTTCATTGTCCTAGATATTGCTGAAGAAGGTGAGAATGATATCTCAATCATATTTGGAAGGCCGTTCCTTGCCATGACAAAAGCTTTAATTGATGTGGAAGACCGAGAACAAGTCATTCTAAGAGGCAAAAATGACTCAATTATATTTAATGTAATAGAAGAAGGAGCATTTCCATATGGGCATTTTGAATGTGCAAAACTTGATAGCATCCTAAACGGAAATTCAAGAATTTCAATCATGTGAACTATTAGTAACTTCTAGCTAAAGATGTTAAACAAGGGCTTAGTGGAAAAGGCAACCCATATTTTTTACTCTAAATTTTATTTTTTGTACTTAAATTCCAATTTTTAACATATTTTGTTTTTAGACTAACTTAAGTTAGTTTGATGTTTTAGGTCTTAAACAATGCTTGAAGGTAGTTTATGAAGAAAAATTTGCGGCTACACATCAAAATTGGTTCCAAAAATGGGGTGAAATGGCAAAACAGCATGATGTTGAGCCGCACCTAGCCACAGCTGGCCAGCCCATAGTCCTAGGAGGCACGCTTGGGCCTTGGCCATAGCCATAAGTAGGGCTCCAATTATGTAGCCTACTCAAATCCCACTCCTCCATAAACCTTAAAAATACCCCTAAAACACGTATGAACCTTCCCCATCCTTCTCCACACAAAAGCCACTTCAATAACACCTAAAGTTCTGAATCTAAACATCAAAAAGTGACTAAATTACTGCAAATTTTTTATTTAAGGAAGATGACAAAAGGTGGAAAGAAGGAACTCCGTCAAGAATATCTTTTTGGGAATGTTGCTAAGAAACCAGGAATCAAGCAAGAAGTCTTTCAAAATTTTGTGTTCTTATTGAAAAATTTTACTGTTCCTTCTAAGGATAAAAATTTGGCTAAGGAGTCCAGCTTTAAGAGGAAGTTTGATAATATAATTTTCATTACAAATCTCCTCTCAAAAAGCTTCACAAAGTTATGAAGAGGAGGGAAAATAACAAAAAGCTTATATGTGAAAGGGAGTTTAAAGTGGACTTAGATTGGGCACGTAATGACCTAAGGGCCAAGGTAGAGGAAAACATTTGTAATCAGAATTGGGATAGATTTAGCACACATTTGAAATTTTCTATAGAGGTATTAGAAAGTTTTACACTAATTTCATAGAACATGACAATGGAATTGTTTTTGTGCAAGGAGTTAAAGTTCTATGCACTCGTGAATCTTAAATTCTTCCTTTAGCTTACCAAACATAGAAGCTGATGGTTTATACCATTACCAACATCAATTTATATTAGATTTGGACTTGATGGCTAAAACTATATGCAATGGTGTGGATGTGACTTGGAAGAGTGCCCAAAATTCTTCAAGCACAAAAATTTTGTTTCCAAATAGTTATTTGAGTCCTACTGCAAAAATTTGGCTTAACTTCATAAAAACCAACTTAATTCTAGCCAATTTGACTTGATGTACATGCCACACACATAACTGTGGATAGAGTTTTTCTGCTATTTTGTCTTCTTGAAGGATAATTAATTGATGTTGGCCTTGTTATTCATTCCCAAATTTTGCGTACAGCCCAAACCAAAATAAGGGATTATGATTCCTGTTGGCCCCAAAGCAATCTAAGAAGGGGGAGGGGGAGAAATGAATTAGGTTTCTTAAAAATTACTTTACAAAATAATCACCAATAAAATCTTTTAAACCATCAAATGGATAGATAGATATAAAGACAATAAATCTTATGGAATTTAAAAAGGGCAAATAGAGAAATTAAACAAGCAACACTTCCAAGCTACCAAGCTTGAAGTGTTAATCCACTAGAATGCTTCACAAAATTAGTGAGTCAATAATCTTCTAATGTACACAAAGTAGGACAATCCTTGCTCACACTAATTCACTTTAGTTGAGCCAAGGATTTACTCTTAACCTCACTTTAGTACAAGATTATCACTCCACTCAATATTTTTGAATTGCACTTCAATGTACACACTAATACAATATTGCTCAATTGCTAATTTGCACTCAAATTGCTTTTCTACTAGCTTGTATTCAATGTGTTGAAGTCTATTTACAATATCAATAGAGTTGGTATTTATAGGAGCCATAAATTTGGTTATAACTACTTCCCAACGGTTCAGTAATAAATGTACAAAAACTAGCCATTATGAGTTTCACACGTCCGATATTATAATTATGCGTCCGACCTAGCGTCTGATCTCAGTTAAGTGTGTGTGGTGATGCCGTTCAGATGGCCGAGTATGCCTCTGTTCCATCGTCCGAACTAGATGTATGTGAGAGTTTCACACTTTGGACGGTATATTTCGTCCGAGTGCTTTTGATGCTATATCAAGGAATAATTGTTTCGGACATTCTTGTTCGTCCGAAGCAGACTTCGTTCAGACAATTGTATGCGTCCGTTGAGGACCTTAAAAAAATTCTTCTCTGCCTATCCGTTCAGACAATGAAATGCATCCATTAAAACCGTCATTCTCCGACGCTCCTGTTCGTCTGAGAGATGTAGTACTGTTCGGTTGATGTACTGCGTCCGAAAGCCCTATTTCCAGCAGACAAAATAGCAGACCTACATAGCTTGATTTTAGAGTTTAGTACATATGTCATCATCAAAATAAGGTTTGGAATCATCAATCTCCTCCTTTTTGATGATAACAAACTATGATTAAACAGATACAACCAATTTCTATTGCAATTAACAGATATGATCAATTAATAGATAAATCCAATCCTACTACCCCTTTTGGCATCATCAAAATAAGCCTCCCTTGAGAAAGTGCACTGTTAATAGTTCCAAAAGCAAATCATCAATAGTTTCATAAGCAGATCAACAACAGTTTCATAATCCCAATAGTTAATTATTGAGAATAATATAAATAATTACACAAGTGTCAATCTATTAGCAAAATACAAGCGAGATATCCAAAGAAGAATAGAAATTCTAAGTGGGAACGTTTTTCTTCTTGGAACGTTTATCCTTTAGTGAGCTTGCACTTTTTGATAGGTGCAGCGTCATCAGTAGCTTCACTATTAGGATCACCCAAATCGCGTCGTTGCATGATATAGTTGAATATGTCGTCAACATCCTTGTCTTCGTCATCATCAGTGCCTTGAGTGGTAGTTTTGTCAGCAACACCTTGAGTTGTAGTGTCCTTATGATCAGCCTCATCACCATCATTGTCATTTGTTTCATTGGCATCACTGTCGGAGGATAATTCAAGAGTGTATTGTGATTGGATGTTGGCGAATTGAACTTGAGCAGAAGCAGACATGCCCAAGCTAAGTGCCTCTTGCAAGATAGTCTGACGAGTTTCAAGACACTTCAACTTGCTAGTAGTGCGACGCTGAAAAGAACTCATTTGATCGCACAAAGAAGTAAGAAGGCTGCAAATATGCAAAAGAGAGGGTTCGGAAGAAGAAGGACGGAGATCATGGGATGGTGGAGGCGTTTGAGGAGGAGAGGAATGAGAAAGTGCAAGTCCTGAGGACGGAGAGGCTTGAGTTTTAGACCGTTCAATCTCATAAGAAGCTTTTGTAAACCATTGGTCATTAAAAAATCTAATCCCTTTTGCTCAATATATGCTTTGTTGAAGTAGGGAGGAATTTGTTTTTTTCTAGTGAATGGGATGTCAAGATAATCAAAAACTCTTGTAAGGAATTTGACGAAGGGAATGTTTCGACGAGTGTCAGTTAGAAAGAGTTCCCATAGAGAACAGAAGAGATAACCAAAATCAAGTGGAATTCCCTTGAAAATAGAGTAAAATAAGTAAAGCTGCATTTTTCTGGGCTCAGTATAATGCCCGTCCGTTGGTAATAGACAAATTTGTGACCAGAGAGTACAAAATGTTCAGTTCAGGAGTAAGTAAAGTAGTTTTGGCTTCCGAAGCCTATTTGAAATTGACATTGAAAATTGCTCGCACCTCATCAATGTCAAAACGAGTATCCAAGGTAGGCTATTTATCTAGTGAGAAAAAATAGGAAAAATCATTGGGTGAAGAGGAACCTCACATTCAAAAATGGTGTTTATGACATTTGACGAAAATTTCAAGATTTTTGTTGTTCACTCGAGATATTAATGTGTGAATAGTGGAACCTTTCCTAAGATTAGCTATGAATTGGAGTATCTTGTCTAATATACAAGTAGATCAATATGTACTAGGTGACCCCAATTTTGTTTTTCAAAGTAGGATTTGACAATTGACAGATTAAACTCATCAAAAAAGACTTTGGGAAACAAGTCTTTGAACAATGATGGATTTACTAAGAAGCAATGTGTACCATTTAGATGCCTTGGCATCAATAAATTTGGGAAGAGAAGGATTTGTGGATGTTTCCCCATGCATCGGAGCCTTCCCTTTTGATTTTTGTCCCCGGGTTGCTGTTGAAGAACCGCCACGAGATCGAACTATTGTTATTTTGAAACTTGAGAGAAAAAGAAAAAAGTGGTTTTTAGGAAAGTTGGTGGAAATTCGAGGAAGTTTGATGGTAAAGAGGTGAAATGGAAATACAATAGAGATGATTAACAATTTAGGAATGAAAATTCCTCAATCAATTTTGCAGGAGGGGGAAGAAGATGAAAGAATTTTGAAGAGGAAATTTTTTGCTAGAGTAGGGTTAGGTGGCTTGAGTAAGTCCGAGAGAAGGAAAATGAACAGTTTCAAACAAGTAGAGCAATTGTTCGGACGTCCGAACGATGTGTATGGGTCCGACCCATGATGAACAGACGGCCGAACCTCTGTGGCAATGCGTCTGAGAATGTCTCGGACGATGAAGAGTGTCTGTTAGGAATTCCAGAGAGTTGAGAAGAAAGAGGTGACAGTACGGACGATTAAAATCGTCCGAGACAGAGAGGAGGGTTTCGGACGTGTAAGAGTGTCCGACAGAGTATGTGGTTCGGATGATCATGTGTGTCCGAACATGAAATTTATACAGATGTGAAATTAATGATGCCCAAACGAGTTCTGAGAGATTCAAAGCGATCTAAAGCCAAAGGTTTAGTAAAAATACCTAAATCAGCAAGTTGATCATTTAAACACACAAATTCAACACAAATTTCCTTTTTGCATACAAGATCTCTAATGAAATGGTGCTTGACATCTATGTGTTTGGTTCTAGAATGCATGGCAGGATTTTTTGTGAGATTTATTGCACTAGTGTTATGACCTTTTATAGGCACACAATGAAAAATAACACCAAAGTCTTTTAATGTATGTTTCATCCACAGAAGTTGTGCACAACAGTTTCCAACAGCAATATATTCGGCTTTTGTAGTAGAAAGTGAAATAGAATTTTGCTTTTTGCTAAACCAAGACACTAGACAGTTACCCAAGAAATGACACATACCACTAGTACTTTTTCTATCAATTTTACAACCAGCAAAATCAGCATCAGAATAACTAATTAAATCAAAAGTGGAGCATTTTGGATACCAAAGACCAAAATTCATTGTACCTTATAGGTATCTAAAAATTCTTTCCATAGCAATTAAGTGTGACTCTTTAGGATAAGATTGAAATCTCGCGAAACATAGACAAACAGCAAACATAATATCCAGTCTGCTAGCTGTTAGGTAAAGTAGGCTTCCGATCATACCACTATAGTGTTTTTCATCAACACTATTACCTTCTTCATCTTTGTCAAGTTTAGTTGAGGTGCATATTGGTGTCCCGACCTGTTTCCAGTCTTCCATTCCAAATCTCTTGAGTAGCTCCTTTGTGTATTTGATTTGAATAATGAACGTTCCTTCCTTTGTTTGCTGAACTTGGAGTCCGAGAAAAAATTGTAATTCTCCCATCGTACTCATTTCAAATTCTTTTGTATCAAGTACTAGAAATCCTTGCACAAGCTTTCATTTGTTTTTCCAAAGATAATATCATCAACATAAATTTGAACAATTAACAAACCATTAAAATCAGTTTTGGTGAAGAGAGTAGTATCAACAACACCTCTTTTGAAACCATTTTCAATCAAAAAACCACTTAGCCTTTCATACCAAGCTGTAAGAGCTTGTTTCAAACCATACAAAGCTTCTGTGGAAAATTTGAAAACGTGATTTGGAAAATTTTTGTTTTCAAAACCAGGAGGTTGTTCAACGAAAACTTCTTGATCAATAAAACCATTTACAAATGCACTTTTAGCATCCATTTGGAATAATTTGAATTTTTTAAGACATGCATATGCAAGAAACATGCGAATAGATTCTAAACGAGCAACGGGTGCAAAGGTTTCATCAAAATCAATATCTTCTTCTTGAGCATAATCTTTTGCAACAAGTCTAGCTTTGTTCCTAATAATTTCACCTTTATCATTTAATTTATTTCTAAAAACCCATTTTGTTCTGATTACGGGTTGAGTTGATGGTCTTTCAACCATAGTCCATACATTGTTTTTCTCAAATTGGATAAGTTCATCTTGCATAGCAAAGACCCAAGATTCATCATTTAATGCATCATCCATGTAGACACCTATTTTTGACCCTTAAGTTCTCCCCTATTTTCCTCTTAATTTGACTCTCAATTTTCTTTTTAATTTCCCCTTTTTAATTTCTTTTTAACCTGCTCTTTGATTTACTCTTAATTTATCCTCTAATTCCCTCTTAATTTGTCTTATGGTGTTTAATTATTATGTGTTTTATGCATTTGAAATACTAAGAATGAGTTTTAATATTATTAAGTTTTTAGATTTTTCAAAAAAAAAAAAAAAAAAATTCAGCGCGTGAACAAATCCCGTAAGAGCTGTCTCTTATACACATCTAGATGTGTATAAGAGACATTTTTCTCTGCATTTTTTTTCCCCATTCTCACCAAATATCAGATGCTCCATACTTCCAACATGACAAGGAATGGTTTTTGACCATTTTTACACTCAATCCACCTCTTTAAAGAGCAAAAAAAAACTCAGCCTAAGAGAGGGGGACGAAAATCTGCAGAAAAAAAAAAGAGAAATTTTTTCAAGTCTAGAAAATTTTCCAAACAGCTAACTTTGAGCCAAAATTCCAAACGATTGAAAAGGAATTAGACTAAACTCATAGAAGAAAAGTTGTAGAGGGTATTTCTGTTCTTGGGACTACAACTTCTCTTTGTAAAGCTCAAGCAAAATCATTCATTTGGAGGGTCAAAAACGTGGTAGAAGAAGGCTGGTGGCCAAGAAAATCTGCAGAAAAAAAAAAAGAGAAATTTTTCAAAGTCTGGGAAATTTTTAAGACAGCCAAATTTGAGCCAAGATTCCAAGCGATCGAGGAGGAATTAGACTAAAATCAAAGAAGAAAAGTTGTAGAGGGTACCTGGGACTACAACTTCTCTTTGTAAAGATTAAGCAAAATCGTTCATCTTTTGGGTGAAAAACGAGGTGGAAGAAGGCCGGTTCATCAACCGGAAGCTTGGAGGTGGCGAAAGCAAATTCGGCTCAAACGCATTCCAAGCCAAGTATAACCAATTCCACCACATTCCTGAGGTTGAGGTGAGTTAAATGGGCTTTTGAATTGATTTTTTTTGTGAGAAAATGCTTATCTTACTATTTTACATTATTTATGACTTAATTTTTGAATTTAATTTTATAGTTCATCTAATATTTAAATTTAATGTTTTTATTGGCTTTAGAATATTTTTTGGAGTGTCTCTAAAGGTTTACACGAAAATTTTGTGGATATTTTATGCAAGTTTGTGTTTGGTTCATATGCCCACTTTCACCCTTTGATTTATGTTTATGTAGTTGTTTATGTTAATTAATTGTTATATCTTCATGATCTATGTAAAAATTAGGTTTTTATGGCTATTTTCTTAGAATTTTTGGGTTAAGGTTTGAAGGTTTCACTTTTTGGGGTGGTTATGGAGTTGGAAGAATTTTGAATGGTTGTTTACTGATGGGGAAGAAGTTGGGGGAATGTAGAGAAACTTTCATTTGTATAAGCCAACATGGACTGAACCATAACCCAAAAATGGCTTTGGGCCAGTGGTTCAGCAGCAAGTATTACTCCATGGGGGCTTGGGTTCGAATCTCCTTGCCCCCATTTTCCTTAGGTTTTTAGTTTTTCCCCCTTGGCTCCAGAGGGCTGCCATGTCATCGATGACGTGGCGTGCCATGTTATCCATGTCAGCGATGACGTGGCAATTCCTAAAAAAATAAATAAAAAGAGAGAAAAGCTTGCTGGCAGAGCCCACTTGATGCCACGTCATCGATGACATGGCACCATCAGATTGCGCCACGTCATCGATGACATGGCACACAAAATTTTTTTTTAAAAAAGTTCAGAAAAATTTTTATTTGCATTTTAAGCCTCTAGATTTCAGTTTTTTGCATTTTAGCCCTCAAATAATTTTCTAAATTACATGTAGGCCCTTAGGAAATTTTCTTTAATATTACTGTTTTTTCTTTTCAAATTTCTTCTAAGTTACATTTTGAATGACAATAACCACCAAGCTTTAGTTTGATTTTTGTTTGACATTTTAATATGTTTAATTACCCTTTGATTGTGAAATTACTGTTTTGCCCCTTGGGAGTTAAAGGGCACTACAAGCTAAATGTGTGCGACTTTAAATTGGACCCCGGGCTAAATTTACCTGTCAATGTTATTATTTACCATTTATTTTCATTCTTTCCTCATTAATATGTGCATATTTTATTACTTTTAAACTATCTCAAGCACACGTATGCTACAAAGTCGGCAATAATGAATACTATAATTAAAATGGGAAATGCGATAAAATCATGCAACCGGTCCAACGCCGGGTAAAGTGGGTGTCGAGGGAAATTCAAATCTATCCCAAACCTTCCCATTTTACAACAGGATTCCCGAATTCATGTTTTTTGAATTACGTGGACCAGGAGTCAATCTAGACTAGGGTTTATTTTCTCTTTAAATTTTGATGTAGTTTTGTGTCCCGGTGCACCAACACACCGGGTGGCGACTCCAATCCTGTGTTCCCTAGCTTAGATTATTTTTGTACAATTCATAGTCGCATTTAAAGCCCCGTTATGTAATAGTAAATAGGTGATTCATTTAAATGTTGTAATAGTAAGTAGGTAATTTATGTTTGTAAATAGTAAATAGGATTTTTGCATTTAATCACCTATTTCACGAGCACCACATGGCGACAGTGCCGGCACTCCCAAAGGTGCCGGCCAGACCGCGGGTTGTGGGGGGGGTACGACAATCCATATATTTAGGTTCAATATGAGAAAGTAATGCACAATTACTATTCAAAGGTTTATGAGATCGAGATTTTACCACATCAGACGGATCACCTATGATCAAATTTGAGGGTGACTAGAAACAAATCTCCTTAATTTAGGAAGATCTTTTGGAGTATCTTCATCCTTTTCTCCTTCTTCACCCAAGTGATTTGTATTGCCCCCATTGTTTGGAGAGATCCCTTGATGCTCTTCATGAATAGTAACCTTTTCAAGCTTCTTTTGAATACCTAAATCTTCATCTTCACACACATTCTTTGAAATAATATCATTAGTTTCATCGAATGTAACATGCACAACATCTTCAATCAAAAGTGTTCTTCTATTGTATACTCGGTATGCTTTCTTGTCACTAGAATATCCAAGAAAAATTCCTTCATCCGATTTTTTGTCAAATTTTCCAAGATTTTCTTTGATTTTTAAAGTATCATAAAACATTTAAAACAAAAAACTTTGAAATAGTTCACAACAGGTTTTTTACAAAATAAAAGTTCATAAGGTGTTTTATATAAAATAGGTCTTAACAAAACTCGATTCATAACGTAACAAGTCGTATTAACGGGTTCGGCCCAAAAATATTTTGATAAGTCACATTCACTGATCATAGTTCTTGCAGCCTCTTGAAGTGTTCTATTTTTTTTTTCAACAACACCATTTTGTTGAGGCACTCGAACAACTGAAAATTCATGTGAAATACCATTGTGATCGCAAAACTCGAGAAAACCTCCAAATTTAAATTCGGCTCCATTATCACTTCTCAACCGGATGATTTTTAAATTGAATAAATTTTGAATTTTGGAAAATAATTTCACAAAATTTTCAAAAGCTTCATTTTTGTGAACAAGAAATAGTACCTAAGTATACCTAGAATAATCATCAACAATCACAAATGCATACTTACTACCACCGAGACTAGCATATTTAGTTGGACCAAACAACAATTCTAGATGCAATAATTCTAGAGGTTTAGAAGTAGACACACAATTTTTCGGTTTAAAAGACACTTTAACTTGTTTCCCAAATTGACATGCATCACAAATTTTATTTTTCAAAGATTTCAATTTTGGAAAGCCTCTTACCAATTCCTTCTTGGCAAGTTTTTTAATTAAATCCATGTTAAAATGACAAAGCCCTCTATGCCAAAGCCAAGGAACATCTATAGAGGTGGTTAGACATTTTACATTGTTACTACTAATATTGTCAAGATAGATCACATAAACATCATTGTGCCTAGTACCTTTAAACAAAACAACATAATTTTTATCAAGAATTAGACATTCATGTTTGGTAAATAACACATATAGATTTTTATCACGTAGTTGACTTACACTTAATAGATTGTAATTCAAATTATCAACAAGAAGCACATTTTTAATCAATGTCTCACCATTTTTACCTACATCACCAATGCCGATTGATTTTGCTTTCTTGTTATCCCCAAATGCTACTTTTCCACTGTTTTTGGATTTGAGGTTTGTGAAGATAGATGCATCACCGGTCATATGTCTTGAGCACCCACTATCTATGAACCATTTTGCATCCTTGGTGATATTCATTTCCTACACAAGAAATTAAATGATAACTTTTGGTACCCACATTTTCTTGGGTCCATAAGAGTTAGTAAAATGACTACAAATCCATATGGAATTCATACCAAGTTTTTCATTTCTCTTTACATAGCAATTATTTTTCACATGACCATGTTGTTGACAATAATTGCAAATAACATTTTCATTTCCATATAAGGATGATTTTGATTTTACAAAGCATAAACCATTCCTTCTAAAGGTGACAAAATTCTTGTTGATCAATACATTTCTATTCCTTTTCAAATAAACAATATTTTCCTTTTCTCTATGCAAACGAATATTCAAGTCATCCAATCTTTTCTTGAAGGAGGTTTGATCTTCTTTGATCCTTGTTTTCACATGCATTCTTACTTCTTCAAATCATTGTTTTCTTGTGATAACCTATTATTTTCATTCACAAGTTTATAGTTAGCATTTAATAAAGCATTTGATTTCTTAACTAACTCCTTATTTCTACCATATGACTCCTTCAAGCTATCATGTAATTTTAAAATGAAAGCTTCAAGATCATTGTCATCATTAGAATCATAATTAGAAGTTACCTCATCATCACCAATGGCCATAAATGCCATTTGTGTTGTCTCCATTTCTTCTTCAACTTCTCCATCGAAATTGCAATCATCCGATGTGATTTGGAAATTATTGAAGCGGGGCTTTCTTCCTTCCTTTTTCTTCTTAGAAATACATTCATTTGCAAAGTGACCAGGTTGACCGCATTCAAAGCACTTTTCATTTTACTTTTTTTATTTCTAGATTGGTCTTTCCTTTGAAGTTATTTAAGTTGATTGCTCCACCTCTTCTCATTCTCCTTTTGTTGGTGTAGTGTTTGAGAAATCCTTTGGTGATGAGTGCAGGGAGAAGATCTCTTTCATCAAGACCTTCATCTTCTAGGTTGATAGAAGCATTTTCATCTTCTTCTTGAGAAGTCTTTAATGCAATGCTCCTTTTTGGTCTTGCTTCTTCATCATCTGCCTCTTTAGCCTTTAGCTTCAATTCATAGGATGCAAGAGAGTTAATTAGAGATTCAATAGGCATGGAATTTAAATTCTTCGCCTCCTCTATAGCGATTGTTTTGGCCTCCCATTCTTTGGATAAAGCATTCAAGATTTTTCTATTCTTTTCGCCCAAAGAATACTCCTTACCCAAGGCTTCAAAATCCTTAATGATGCCATTGAACCTACAATACATTTTGTCAATATTTTCATGTGGTTCCATCTTGAAGGACTCAAACTTGGCAACAAGTAAGGATTTCTTTTGCTCTCGAACATCATCGTTCTCTTCATGGATTTCCTTCAATTTATCCCAAATTTCTTTAGCAGAAATGCATCCCTTGACACGAGTTGATTCGTTAGCATCCAAGATTCATCTAGATTTGTATACATTGTATAGCGCATCCATAGCTTTCGCATTTAAAGTCAAGTTTGCCTTGTCTTGTGGAGTGAGCTCATCCCTTTTCTTTTCTCTTCTTCTATTTGTATGATCATCAATGATGGTAGCTTCAAAGGGACCTTCATTTACAACATACCATAAGTCAATATCAATAGATTGTAAAAATATTTTCATTCTATCTCTCCAACTAATAAAATTTGCCCCATTAAACATAAGGGGTCCTGTTATAGATTGACCCTCAAAAAATAATGCATTATTCGTTGCCATGATCTTTCCTCCAAAGCTAGTTAAGCTCAAGATAAGAGACTAAGCTCTGATACCAATTGTTGGCCCCAAAGCAACCTAAGAGTGGGGTGAATTATGTTTCTTAAAATTACTTTGCAAAATAATCACCAATAAAATCTTTTAAACTATCAAATGGATAGATAGATATGAAGACAATAAAGCTTATGGAATATTAAAAGGGAAAACAGAGAAATTAAACAAGCAACGGAACTTCCAAGCTACCAAGCTTGAAGTGTCAATCCACTAGAATGCTTCACAAAATTGGTGAGTCAATAATCTTTTAATGTACACAAAGTAGGATAATCCTTGCTCACACTAATTCACTTTAGTTGAGCCAAGGATTCTACTCTTAACCTCACTTTAGTAAAACATTGTCACTCCACTCAATATTTTTGAATTGCACTTCAATGTACATACTAATACAATATTGCTCAATTGCTAATTTGCACTCAAATTGCTTTTGTATTGGCTTGTTTTCAATGTGTTGAAGTCTATTTACAATATCAATAGAGTTGGTATTTATAGGAGTAATAAATTTGGTTGTAAATACTTCCCAACGGCTCAATAATAAATGTACAAAAACTAGCCGTTATGAGTTTCGGACATCCGATATTATAATTGTGCGTTCGACCCAGCGTCCGATCTCAGTTAAGTGTGTGTGGTGATGCCGTTCGGACGGCCGAGTATATCTCCGTTCCATCGTCCGAACTAGATGTGTAGGTGAGAGTTTCACACTTCAGACAATATATTTCGTCCTACTGGTTTTAATGTTATATCAGGGAATAATTATTTCAGACAGTCTTGTTCATCCGAAGCAGATTTCGTTCGGACAATTGTATACGTCTATTGAGGATGTTGGCCCAAAAAGCAACCTAAGAGGGGGGTGAATTAGGTTGTACCTAAAACAAACCTTTTTATGTGCTTAATAAAAATGCAAACTTTATGCACCAAATAAAAGCTTAAGCACAAATGATTACAATAGATATTCAACAATTTAAGATTAAATAACAAATAAGAATATTTAGATTAAGAGAATCAAACCAAACTCCCAAGCTTCTCAAGCTTGGAGCTTACAACTACCAAGATCTTCTTACAAGGCAACTACCAAGTTCACAACTTGAAGTTTGGCCACTAAAAGTCTCTTCAAAGTAGGTGAGACAATAACCTCTTGTACACAAATGAGGATCACTCTTGCTCACACTAATTTCCTTTAGTTGAGCAAAGAAAGAGTTTTACATTCACAACCTCCCTTTGTAACAATTGTTATCTCTCCACTCTTACACTTCTAAGCTCTTTCCACAAAACTACCAACACTATTACAACACTTGTACCTACTATTTCTCCCAAATAGCTCAAGTATTACTTGTAATCAATGTAGAAGTCTCTCCTTGTTTAATTCAGGCTAAGGGATATTTATAGTTGTCCAAAATCTGCTTCTAACAACTTTTCAACGGCTATTTTCTGTTTACTGGGAAACTAGCTGTTGGACCTTTCGGACGGCCGATGCAGTATGTGTGCGTCCAAACGAACTAGCCGTTGGACCGTTCGGACTGCCGCTACTAAACCTTGCGTCGGACGCTGCGTCCGTTCTTTGAGGGTATTCGTTCAGACGTTCGAGGATGCATCCGAACCTGCATCTGGTCCAAGCAAAGTCTTCTGGAATAATGATCGGACGCTGTTCTTCGTCCGAGACTGCTTCAATATTCTTTGTGTCGGATGATTACCATCTAATCTGTCTCTGTCCAAAGCTCTGTCTTCCGGACAGTCATTTGCATCCGTGGAGTCTTCTGGTTATTTTTTTCGAACGATCATTTGCGTCCGAACTTACCTATTTTTCTGCACACTTGTTTTCAAACTATTAGTGCGATTTGGTCATCATCAAAACATGATTATCATAACTGGGGTTCAACAATCTCCCCCTTTTTGATGATGACAAATCAGTTGGACAATTCTGAAAACAACCATAAAATATGAAGTACAATACAAGATAATTTGTCCATTATTTCTCCCCCTTTTGGCATTATCAAAACATAAGATAAATAATGCAATTTAAGCTCCCCCTAAGTATATTCTCCCCCTTGAAAGATGAATACAATTCACATGAGTTTACGGAGAATGAGTTAAGTTATGCAAAACAATTCTTCCTTTCAGCAATATGTGTTCCTTAAGAAATGAGAGAATTCATGCAAAGAATTAGGATCAAAACAATTTTTGTTCATTCCTTACCAAAAAGCATCATCAAAACAATGAAGACTAAGTGTGATGCAATTTCTTGCAAAATAATCCATTTAAAAAAGAGAATGCTCCCCCTTTCTTTTACAAGTAGTGACTTATTATAGACAAAAAAAAAATGGGGATACATATTCCCTATCATTCTGAACAAATTCAATCATAGATGAGTAACATTCAAGAGAACATGGTTCAACTTGATAAATGAAAGCACATACTTAACACAAAATTTTAGATGTTACCCATTTCAATCTTAGCTCATATGCCTTGAACATCCTTCATAGATAATCTATCTTGAATTCCTTGGTGCTCTCCAAGCATACCTATATACAAGTTAAGCAACAACTTTTGGTACCCAAACTTTCTTGGGTCCAATTGGGTTAGTAACATGCTTAATCACCCAAGTAGAATTTATTCCCAATTTTTCATTTCTTTTAACATAACAATTTTTCTTTATATGGCCATGTTGATGACAATAATTACAACTAATATTCCTATTGCCATAAAAAGAAGATTTATATTTAACAAAGCAACTCAAATCATTTTTTCTAAAGGTGATAAATTTTTTGTTCAAAAACATATTTCTAGTTCTTTTATTTTCAAAAACATTTTCTTTCTTCTTTTTCAAAATAACATCAAGATCATCTAATCTCTTCTTCAATGAAGCTTGTTCTTCCATGATCTTGATTTTTCCAACAAATTTTTCTTTCAAAACATCATTTTCTTTTGTCAAAGAATTATTTTCATGCACAAGTTTTGAGTTGGCACTCAATAAAGTATTAAATTTAATTTTTAACTCTTTTTTCTTAGCATATGATTCTTTCAAACATTCATGCATTTTAAAAATAAATGATTCAACATCATCATCATCATTATCACATGAATCATTACAAGAATCACAACTAGAGGATACCTCATTATTGCCAAGTGCCATAAAAGCCATTTGAGCCTCCTCATATTCTTCTTCAACCTCTCCATCCGAATTGCAATCATCCCAAGTGATTTGGAAGTTGTTGAAGTGAGGCTTCCTTGAGTCTTTTCTCCTTTTTGATGAAGCTTTAAATGCTATGCTTCTTTTTCCCTTTGCCTCCTCATTTTGTACCTTGTATTTCAACTTCAATTCAAAGGAGGTTAGAGAATTGATTAATGAATCAATAGGCATAGAATTTAAATTTTTAGACTCTTCTATGGCAATGGATTTAGGTTCCCATTCCTTAGGTAAAGTATTCAAAAAATTTCTATTCTTTTCACCCAAGGAATATTCTTTACCCAAACCTTCCAAATCCTTTACCATAGCATTGAACCTACAATACATCTTGTCAATGTTCTCATGAGGTTCCATTTTGAAGGATTCATATTTAGCCACAAGAAGTGACTTCTTTTGCTCTCTTATATCTTCACTTCCTTCATGGATGTCTTTCAATTTGTCCCATATCTCCTTGGCCGATATGCAACCTTTTACTTTAGAAAACTCATCTGCATCCAAAGCATTATAAAAAATATTAATGGCTTTAGTATTTAAAGATAAATTTATTTTATATGGCTTGTGCATTTAATTCATGTCTAGTCTTAGGCCTTAATCTATGAGTACTTTCATCAAGAATATTTGCCTCAAAAGGACCTTCATAAATAATATACCACAATTCAATATTCATAGATTGAACAAAAATTTTCATTCTATCCCTCCAAAAAATAAAATTAATGCCATTAAACATGGGAGGTCTAGTGATAGAATGCCCCTCTAAAAACAAAGCATTATTGGTTGCCATGATCTTTACTCTAATGAAATTTAAGCAAAATAAGAGACCAAAGCTCTGATACCAATTGTTGGCCCAAAAAGCAATCTAAGAGGGGGGGTGAATTAGGTTCTATCTAAAACAAACCTTTTTATGTGCTTAATAAAAATGCAAACTTTATGCACCAAATAAAAGCTTAAGCACAAATGATTACAATAGATATTCAACAATTTAAGCTTAAAGAACAAATAAGAATATTGAGATTAAGAGAATCAAACCAAGCTTCTCAAGCTTGGAGCTTACAACTACAAAGATTCTTCTTACAAGGCAACTACCAAGTTCACAACTTGAAGTATAGCCACTAAAAATCTCTTCAAAGTAGGTGAGACAATAACCTCTTGTACACAAATGATGATCACTCTTGCTCACACTAATTTCCTTTAGTTGAGCCAAGAGTTTTACACTCACAACCTCCCTTTGTTACAGTTGTTATCTCTCCACTCTTACACTTGAAGAACTCTTACACTTCTAAGCTCTTTCCAAAAAACTACCTACACTATTACAACACTTGTATCCACTATTTCTCCCAAATAGCTCAAGTATTACTTGTAATCAATGTAGAAGTCTCTCCTTGTTTAATTCAGGCTAAGGGATATTTATAGTTGTCCAAAATCTGCTTCTAACAACTTTCCAACGGCTATTTTCTGTTTATTGGGAAACTAGCCGTTGGACCTATCGGACGGCCGATACAGTATGTGTGAGTCCGAACAAACTAGCCGTTGGACTATTCGAACGGCCACTGCTAAACCTTGCATCGATCAATTATACGCTGCGTTCGTTCTTTGAGGGTATTCGTTCGGACGTCCGAGGATGAGTCCGAACCTGCGTCCATTCCAAGCAAAGTCTTCTGGAATAATGATCGGACACTGTTCTTCGTCCGAGACTGCTTCAATATTCTTTGTGTTGAACGATTACCATCGTCCAAAGCTCTGTCTTTTGGACAGTCATTTGCGTCCGTGGAGTCTTCTAGTTGTTTTGTTCAAACGATCATTTGCGTCCGAACTTACCTATTTTTCTGCCCACTTTTTTTCAAACTATTAGTACGATTTGGTCATCATCAAAACATGATTATCATAACTGGGGTTCAATAGAGGTGTCTGAAAAAATTCTTCTCTGCCTATCCGTTTGGACGATGAAATGCATCCATTAAAACCTTTATCAGACGCTTCTGTTCATCCAAGAAATTTAGTACAATTTGGACGGTGTACTGTGTCCGAAAGTACTATTTTCAGCAGACAAAATAGCAGACCTGCACCGTTTGATTTCAGAGTTTAGTACACGGATATGTATGTCATCATCAAAATAAGGTTTGGGAATAATCAATTCCCTAGTTTAATTACCCAACTATATCCCCGTGTAAGAATAAAATGGAATGAAGCTATGGAGATGAAAGTCTTGCTAATATCAGCCATTGATGGACAAACCTTAACGAGAATGCTTTAAAAGGAAGAAGGAACCCCAAAAGTAGTGGGTCATGCTCTAGTCATTCAACGGGTATGATTTGCATCATGGATGATAGGTTGTCAAGATTGAAGAGACTATTGCAGCATCAATAACACTACATGAAGGCCATGGGCAGGTTGATTACCTATATTGGCAACACCTCTAGGATTGATATGAATGAAGCTTTAGTTCTACCCAGGACACCAATATTCGATGAGAGTGATGAACAAGACTATGATGATAATGGTGATAAAGAGGAGGAAGAAGATTCTACGAGTGAAGATGATGAAGAGGAAGAACAGGACGATTGATGAAACCGCAACCCAAATTAGGGAAATGTTGCTTTACGAATCCTTACTATGTTGTTTCTCTTCATTATTGTTTTTTATTTTTATTGTCTTTAGTTATGTGTGGAAACATTGGAGACAATGTTTTATTTTAAGTTGGGGGTGTTGTGTTTGTATTTTTGATGGTGTGATTGTAAGTATGTGTTATGGGTTGGGATTGATTGTTTTATTTTTGTTTATTTTTGGTGCTGTAATTGTTTTAGAATTAGTTTTTCTTTTCAAAATTTTTCAAAAATCCAAAAAGATTTTCTATTTTTAGAAAGTTTTTTATTAGTTTTGAGGATTGATTGTATAAAAGACTTCCTACATACCAAATGGCAGCCTTCAGGAATTCTATGCCTTTTTTTGCCTGAATCATTGCACATGCCTAAACCAAAAATAATTTCCTTTTTATTACACTGTTTGAGTTCATTAATTTTTGAAATATGTTGGATGGGTTTAAAAATGTTTCAATGTGGAACTAATCTTGTTAGGGTTTATGACTGAAGATTTATATAAGTTTTCTATTGCCATTTGAATCTATTACTTTGAGTTGTGAACTATTATCACTATACACTTAAATATATTCCCCTGAGTAAGGAGTGAAAGTGGGGTGATTTTTAATGAGTGTTAATCACGATTTCCTTGTGATATTTGTTTAGCTTGTGACATTCATTGGAATTGTGTGTAATTTATATGCTTGCAAAGTATGAATGGATTTTAGACCAAGGAAATGATTTAGGCAAGTTCTTTGGTTTGTTTAAACCAAAAACCCACATAAACATCATTTTATCCTTGGTATCCCCTTGTGAGCTTTAGAAGCCTTAATTCTGGGTTTAACCATACTATTTTAGTGATAAGCTCGTAAATGTCATATATTTCATATATCGGTTACTTCCTTTTTTAATGTAATTTGAGCAAAAATTGCATAATTATATGCTAAAATGGTTCATTTTCTATTTTACAGGTTTTGAGTGAAGAAAGAGTCCAAATTGATCGTAAAAGTGGAGAAAAATTATAAAATTTGAATTTTGTACACCGACAAGGAGTAACGTCTGATCTAACAAAGTTTGGTAGATTGAGTATAACTTTCTTGTCCAAGCTTCAATTGAGGTGATTCAAGAAGTTTTGAAAGCTAAGACGTAAAGCTACAACTTTTATGTTTTGAGTTTTCCCAAGTTCAGTCTGCATCATGGTCAAAATCAAGAAGAAAGTTGAAACTGGTGCTGCCAGTTGTGCCTAGGTGCTCCAAAATTGCAGCGCTCGGGTGCCGAAGCTAGTGTGATCCTGCCAATTGCGCCTAGGTGCGGATCGCTGGGTGGTCTATGAAACTCGACTTATTTTGCAAGAAACATTCTCTCGTGTGCCTGGTTGTAAGGGAAATCGAGTACTTATCATCCCGGAGCCTCAAAACCCTAAAAATATCTATAAATACACCAAGAAAAGGGTATGAAATGATCAATCATCATCAACCATCATTAGTTTTTAGGTTTTCAATAGTTAGGTCAATAATTTAGTCGTAGGGTAGATATTCTCAATTGTTCGAGCTAGAATTTCATTCTCGCAAAAGTTCTCAAGAATTCAAGACTCGACGATCATCAACACTCTTTTTTGCTACAATTATTGAGTTTGACTTATTTTTATGAAATTTAATTTTGTTCTTATTTCTTTCTTATTCTTTAATTATTGTTCTTGTTTTATTGGTTTTAAATTCTTAATTGTTTTCGTAAGTTTAGTAGTTAGGGTTTTATTTTATTGCTTTTGATCGCTTTCAAAGAGTAGATTAATTTAAATCCTTGGTTTTGATTAAATTCTTGCAAGTAGGATAGATTAAATAAGGGTTTTAGTTAATAATATTCAATTGCCTTCCGTAGGGTTAGACTTATACATTCTTGTCTTTATTTTAATTTCTTGCAATTAAATTTTAGTCAAAAATTCTGATTATTCTGTCTAACTAGTAAATAGGCTTGTGAACATAGTAATTGTTCCAATAGTCCTTGTGCGAACGATCTTTACCCATCTTATATATAAAATCACCTCGTATACTTGAGAGTGTGTGGGAGTTGATTAGAGTGATAATTAAGATTTTTTACTACTTGTTCATTTTTGAAAAACCTAATCAATATTCTACGTATCAAGTTTTTGGCGTCGTTGTCGGGAATTGGGTCTTTGAGAATATCGGTATAATTTCATAAGAATACTACTTTGAAGTGTAGATTAGTTTTATTTGTTTTTATTTCATTATGTGTTTTCAATATTTGGGGAAAAAAAACCAAAAAGATTTTCTCTTCTTGTGTTTTGTGTAACTTTTATTAAAAAAATCCAAAAGATTTTCTCTTTTAGTGATAGTTTTGGCTAGCTACTAGTCTAAATTTTCCCATTTTTCTTGTTTGTGTGCTTTTGTGTTAGTACTTGTTTTTGTATTTTGTTTTTGTATCGATCTTATAAGAACATGCAAGGAATGAATTGGAATAACTCAGGCCAAGAATATTATCATCCTTATGACTATGGATGCATGACCAATAAGCATGTTTCTTATAATTATCCTCCCTACTCTTAAGATTATCAAAAGCGATGGTCAGTATAAATTGTCCAAATTCTTTCTCAAGTTACCAATATTATCATATTCTTTTCCTACACCCACAAAGCCTTTATATGAATCAATGGTGCCCCAATTCTTTCACCCATCAATACAAGAGTATGATGAGGCAGGATCAATGGACTTGTGGATTGAAATTCAAAAACTTCTAGAAGAGAGTGCTAAACTCCGAGAAGAACAAGTTCAACATCAAGAAAAGATGTATAGATTCCGTGAAGAGCAAGCCGCATCTAACAATCGGTTACAAGACCAACTTTTCAAGATTCCAGGAGTGGTAAATAGTAAAGAACATTGGACTCCAACCTCTCTACCAATGGGTGAAGTACCAGTTCAAGAAGAACAAATAGAAAATATCTTGCAACAAACTAGTTCCCAAGAGTCTCATGAAGTTGAAGTTACAACAACCGAGACACTCAATGGTTATGTAGAGGAATCATCAATTTTTTCGGTACATGAGTGTAGTTTGTCCCGGGTACACCAAAGGAGGTTCATATTTGGGGTGTTCATGGAAAAAGAGTTGGTTTTAGAAGGAGTGAAAGAAAAATTATACATTCTAGAGGAGTTTGGGGAGATACTACTTATGCCGAAGTTCAGTTCCTTAGGGACTTCGAATGTGCTTAAGCAGTGGAGCATATTTACTAAGGATTACAACATCCTCAGCAAGCCTCATTGGCTTTACTAGGGGAGTATTTCTTTTAATTCTATTTTATTTATTTATGCTTTAATTTATTATGTGGTTTAGTTTAAGAATCCGATGGGTTAATAAAGGTTTTAGACCTGTGGTTTAGTTTAAGAATCCGATGAGTTAATAAAGGTTTTAGACCTCGTAATTAGTTAAGTTTATGTATTTTAGATTGTGAATTACTTGTAGTTATACTTGTGTAGCTGATGATAGTGATGGTAGATTAATCAAGTGTACTTATAAGTAGTTCACAAGTTTCAACTCGCCTCATAGATATTTATGATGGAATATTCTACACCAATCGTTCTTCATGCTCTGCTAGAGAAGCTTTCCCTTTCCCTCTTTATGCTTTTATTTCCATAACATTGGGAACAATGTTTATTTCTATGTGTAGGGTGGGAAGTTTTCTTAATGTCCATTTGTTTGGTGGTTTTTCATTCATTTTTTTCAATTTTTGCTTTTATATTCATAGCTTAGTTTTTTATTTGAGAGTTTTTCAAATTTCTAAAACTTTTGTTCCCAAATTGCTTGGCATGTTTCTTTGATTTTCTACTTGATAATTTTTTATCTAAGTGGTCATGAGTAGGGCAATAGATGTTAATATTTTTGTAGCATGAATTCTAATTTTTGAGCACTAATAGCCCTATAATGTTGTAGCTTTTTGGCATTAATAGGTAATTGTATAGATTCACTTATATTGCACTCCAGACACTTGCTTTATTACTTTTTCAAGGCAAAATTTTAGATAGTTTCATTTGATTTAAAGATGAGGGTAGGTATTTCTTTGGACGTTTGAGCCTTTCAAGCCAACCATTATAGTAGTGTATAAAATTTATTCCTAGAACCCTATTCGAGCCTTAATTTGTTTTGAATGGATAGAAGCACCATTCGATTTTTTTCTAACTCATTTTTTATCTACCGTTTTGAGTTATCCTAAATGCCCCTTAGGAATTTTAATGCCGCATTAATTGAAAAAGGGGATATAAGGATGGGAGGTTGTTGTATAAGAGTGTTAGAATGAGTGGTGTACAATTTAAGGTAAAAGGGTGTTAGAAAAATTTTTGTGACCATTGCAAGTAGTGCCCATCAATGGCACCTGCATTGGAGTATTTGCAGGTAGTACCTATTACTGGTACCTGCGTAGGTATTTTTTTTTTGCATGTAGTGCCTACCACTGGTACACATTTAGAAGAAAAGAAAAAGAAGAAAAAAAACAAAAGGGAGATACTTTTACACGGTGATGGTGAGTAAGGTTGAAATTGAAAAATAATGATTTTATTTTGCTTGTTGCACAAAATTTTTAGGAGTGTTTGGAAAATTAAGTATGGGGTTACTCCTTTTTACCCCTTTGAATGATGGGTGTTTTAATATTCAAAAAAAGTTTTATGTTGATGTGTGGCCAACATTAATTTAAAGATCTTTTTCTTATTTGTTTATCATTTTTCCCTTCTTTGTTAGCCAATACCCTAGCCTTACGTTAGAAGCCAAAAGTACTACCTAATTTAAGTCGAGTCGATTGTCTACATTTGTGGAGAAATGTAAGAAGAGTAAACTATGGAGTGTTCTGAAAAATTTGAAGGGTTTGCATGATTTGATCTTTGTGTTTTAAAAGTTATTTTTTTGTATTACTATATACACACCTATACTTGAATTCATATATAGGGGTTTATCATCATTTGACTATTTTCCTTGCGATGGTTTGGTTCTTGGTTATTTATATGGAATATTTCTGAGATGTGTTGAGTATGCTTGTGATTTATTTCTATATTTTCCTCGAGGACGTTTAAAAAGTAAGTGTGGGGTAGTTGACAAGCTTTTAAATGTTATATATTTCATGTATCGTTTATTTCTACATTTTTAATGCAATTTGAGGAAAAATTGAATAATTATGAGATAAAATTGTTTACTTTGTTTTTTGTAGAGTTTGAGTGAAGAAAGAGTCCAAATTGATCGCAAAGTGGAGGAAAATTGCAAAATTGAAATCGTGCACCGGCGAGGAGTGATCTGACACAGTTTGGTAGATTGAGCATAAATTTCTTAGACAAGCTTCAATTGAGTTGATTCATGGTGTTTTGGAAATATAAGACATAAAGCTACAACTTTCATGTTTTGAGTTTTCCCAAATTCAGCATGCATCATGGTCAAAATCAAGGAGGAACTTGAAGCCAATGCTACCAGTGCTGCCAGTGGCGCTTCAAAAATTGCAGCGCTCAGGCGCCGAAGCCAGTGTGATTTTGCCAATCACACTTTGCAGCGTTCATGAGCCAATCTACGGGTGGACTACGAAACTTGACTTATTTTGCAAGAAACATCCTCCAGTGGGCCCAGTTGCAGGGGAAATCATGTACTTATCATTCTAGAGCCATCAAAACTCTAAAAATATCTATAAATACACCAAGAGAAGGGGAGGAAATCATCAATAATTATCAACCATCATTAGTTTTTAGGTTTTCAATAGTTAGGTCAATAATTTAGCCGTAGGGTAGATTTTCTACATTGTTCGAGCTAGAATTTCATTGTCTTGTTAAGAATTCAAGATTCGACGATCATCAACATTCGGTTTTGCTACAATTATTGAGTTTGATTTATTTTTATGCAATTTAATTTTGTCCTTATTGCTTTCTTGTTCATTAATTATCATTCTTGTTTTATTGCTTTTAAACTCTTAAATGCTTTCGTAAGTTTAGTAGCTAAGTTTTATTTTATTGCTTTTGATCACTTTCATAGAGTAGATTAATTTAAATCCTTGGTTTTGATTAAATTTTTGCAAGTAGGATAGATTAAATAAGGGTTTTACTTAATTATATTCAATTGCATTTCGTAGGATTAGAATTTTAAATTCTTGTCCTTATTTTAATTTCTTACGATCATAAATTTAGCTTAATTTTAGGCAAAACCCCTGATTATTTCATTTAACAGTGAATAGGCTTGTAAACCTAGTAATTCTTGCAATAGTTCTCGTGAGAACGATCCTTACTGATCTTATATACAAACTCACCTCGTATACTTGCAAGTGTGTGGAAGTTAATTAGGATAATTAAGGTTTTTTACTACTTGTTCATTGTTTTCAAAAACCTAATCAATATTCTACGTATCATTTAGCCGATTTACTTCTTTTTGTTTCTTCATTCTTTCTACCCATCACCTTAGGATTTATTGTTGGTGGTGTATAATATCATTATTATCTGCACATTGTTATGGATGGTCGGGAAGAATATGAGCTTTGTTTATTGGGGGAAAAGTTAAAGTTATACATGTTGTGGGATGCAAACCCCCTATATGTTGAAAAGTAGAAAAAAAATAAAAAGGAAAAAAAAACATGAAAGAAAAAAAAAAGAAAAAATTTGGAAAGAAAAGAAGAAAAGAAAAAAAAAACAATGTTCCTTCTAAGTTTATTTTGAGTGTTAGAAATAAAGAATGACAATTCTTTCTAAATTGTAATAAAAAATGTGCATCTTGCCATTAAAAGTGTAGTTGGTTAAATGCTATGGTTAGTGGATTATGTTCTAAAGAATTACTGTTCGAAGTTAACAATGTGTCTAAGGTGATTTCTACTTTATCCAAATATATCCTATGTTACGAGCTTTAAAGAATTACTTGATCCTTGGTTTGAGTTCATTTGTGTTAGTGAGTGTTTTGTGTGCTTTAAAATTTCTTCCAACATGTTTGTCCCTTGCTAAACTTGTGTTCAATTGGTTTCTCATTGTTTATTGAGTGAGTGATATCTACTTTCATGAGTGGAGAGTAGCAATTTCTTGATGATGATTTGGGGTTGATTGGCAATGTTCTTTATATCCATGTTGAATCTATGTCTCTTATTGTTTAACTTTTATCTTCGTTACGACAGTTGACATGTTGAAGGAAGTTATTCAGCGTGAATGTATTTTTGTACCCATTTATGCCTTTCATTTTACTCGGGACGAGTAAAAAATCAATTTAAGGGGTATTTTAACACACTAAAAGAGAGTATTTTCATTTACTTTTAGTTTGGCTTTTGTTCAAAATTAAGGGTTTTAGCTTAACATGTAGGTGTATTTTTCTAATTTTACACCTTGAGTCCATAAATTATGTTTTTTTATTGTTTTTATGTTAAAAATATATATTTATGCCCTTAGAATGTGTTTTTGTGTCTTTTTATTTGCAATAAAGGTCAAACGAGGAAAAAATAGAACAAAAAAGGTTAAAACAGAGCAAGACCGATACCCCAAGCAGGAGCTAAATGCAACCAGTGCCCCGAGCCTTGGGAGAGACACCTAAATTCCAGTCCTTGGGCGTGTTCTTAGTAGGGGTGCCCAGCCCCAACTAGCAATTTTTGATAGGTTTTTATGGTTTGACTTGGGTTTTGGAAATTTTTGACCTATTTTTTTGTCAATCCCAATAAGCACTGTATAAGGTTATGTCGCCGAGTATATTAGGTAATTAATTACCAGATAATTTGGGAGAACAAAAGCATAGCAGTCGACAGAAAACATTAGACAACACAAATGAGAGAATCAACTCAAGATCACTAGTAGTGAAGAGAGCAAAGGAGAAAAAGAGAAGACTCGGCTTGACAACCCTAGTTTTTTATTTTCTTCCTTATTTTTGTGTATTCATTATGCTATTCACAATTTTAATTAATTCTTCTGTTGTATCAATTGATTTGATGATGCACTAAGACCTAATAGAGTTTCATTCATAACTTGCCCTGAATCTCAATTGAAAGAATTTATTTCATTCATGGTTATGACCTTGTGCTTGATTTTGAATTGGATGGTATTAAATGCATTTATAAGTGTGATTAACTTATAAATTGATTTGTAGCCCTGATTCAAAAATCAAAAAAGAAGCTTTAGGGTTAGGAATTAGTCTAATTAAGCTTTGTTCAAAAGTTCTATAAGGAAGGATGGACGTTTCGTGAACATGGATTGAAAGATATTACACTTATTCATTTTAGGTAGTCCTATATAGTGGTCATCTATGATTAAATTCAACTCGAATTTACATAGAAATATAGTGAGTTGGTCGGGTTTAGTTGATTTATGATGGAAGTCAAAAGTACTTATATAAACCAATTGTGTGTGAAGCTAAGTTTGGGGAAATGAGTGGGGCAATTAGATAACCCTTTGTGTTGTATTAAACCCCATTACCCTTATGTGTGCTTTTCTTTTTCTTTAATTGTCTAAACCTCATGAAGCCTCAATGACACTTTCTTAGTGTAGCCATGATTGACAGTTGAAGAAAATTCAATTTCTAAGACTCATGAGCTTAATTGATGTGCATTTACATGGTCTACCTGAAATTGCTCATTGCTTATCCTTGATTAATGTTGTGCTATTGATGGTGAAGTCCATGATAAAGGGTAAAACTCTTGTTTCAAGGTTCAGTTTGAGCTTAATTTGTTGCATTTGCATTCACTTGCTTACTATATTTCCATCTTCTACCCTGTTAGCTTTTTGATTGTCCAGTGTGATATTATCTCAACATGTTTTTATGCTCTATATTGGTTTGATTGACCCAGTGTAGTATTTTTATTTCCTGTGATATAGATGAGTGGTAGGATGAGTTGTATACATCACTGAATAATATGAAAAGTGTGGTGGTATGCTTTTGAGTCTTATTATATTTTGGGAATATTTTTATTTATGCGAATAAAAGTTTTGGTGATTGTTGGATAGAAAAAAATTGACAATGTTACTCAGCGATGATAATTGACTTGCAATAATTTTTGGTTGTTATATTCGAATTAGACATTTCAAATTTTTGGTGTGTGTTGTGTTTGTTCTCTTATGAGCAAAGTTTTCAAACACTACTTATTGTTAATTTCAAAAGAAAGGGCGTTGTGCTTTTAAAAATATTCATTTGAAACACTTTTTATTCATTCTCACATGTGTTCTTTGTTGATAAGCTTGTTTTTAGGAAAAAAAAAAATTCAAGTGATTGGAAATAACTGAGTTAGACCATTTGTATGGTTATTGCATAGAGTGTTATTCTATCTTGTGAATGTTTAGGTCTTGATATGATTTTGGGTGCATTTTGTCCCATTGCTTGGTTTAGAACCATCAAAATTCAAAATATTTTACTCTTACAAATAAGGTTTACATGAGGGCCTATAACTTATTGTAGAAGTTACTATCAAATAGGTAGTCCTAATTGATAGAACTTTTATATTGATAGGGACACTAGGTAGTCCATACAATATTTTTTCTCCTAACATTGTTTATGTGACGGCCTGGAATCAAGCACTTCTAATTGAAAAGAAAGGAACAAAGATTTTCTCATAGAGACCAAGAGGAAAAGGGTGGCCAACCACTCTTTAGTGCTTTATTTGATCAAGTCATGACATAGTCAAGCTAATGACTATAAAAGAGCACTTTTTGGGAGATAACCCAAGCTTTAAATTCCTTGTTTTATTTAATTTGGATGTTATTTTATGTTTAATTGTGATTTTGTTCTGTTCATGTTTTAGTTTAGTTTAGGTATGAAAGTTGCACTTTAGATTTGAATAAATTGTTCTAAGGAATGAAGTGAAATGAACTTCTAATATTTGTCTTCTTAATGTTTGTGGGTGGTGACAAGACTTAGGTTGAAGTAAGAAATAAGAGGGAAAAATTGGCTAAGTATGGGAAATGAACTTTGCAGAAGTTTAGTTTGACGTCCGACATCAAATTTCGTGTTGCAACACTAAACTCAAACCTTTGGGTAGGCAAAAATTTGCCTCTATTTCAATGTCATGACACCGAGAGTTGGTGTCGTGACATCAACCATGTGAGAGGCATATATGGCTGTTGATGTCACAACTCCAAAATGGGCGAGATAGATTTTTAGTCAAGTTTCTCTTCATCTTCTTCACTCAAACCCCTAATTTCCAAACCCCAACCAAAACCATTCTAAATCCCTCTTCCGTAATCCTTCCTTTTCATTCATAAATCTTCCTTAAACTTCAAAATCAAGACCCCCAGTCACATTTGGAAGAAGATTTTGCCAACTTTTGAAGATTGAAATAAGTCAATTTTTACGAGTTTGAAAGGATTTCAAGTCTACGAATTAGTCTTCAATTTTTGGGTAATATTCTTCCTTTATACTTAAGCCCCTAAGTATTAAAGAATTATTCCTAATTTGTGAGATTTTGGAAATTTTCTTAAAACTATTCTGGACAAAATTACCCTTGAACCTTTGGGTTATTGAATGGTGAATTCAAGAAGTAATTTAGGTTCTTAATTTTTTACTGATTTGGGTTGAATTATGTTGGGTTATTTTTATTGACTTTGAAATTGTGGAAATTGTTGTAACTATTGTTGAAATTTGGTTTAATTGACGTTTGATTGTCAAGTTGATATTGATTGTAGTAATTCTTGTTGAATTGTTGTTTGGATTGAAAATATACTTGAGGAGTATATGGTAGTGGAAGAAGAGGTAAGCGTAGGTATAGAGGTGAAACTTCAAAGAAGAGAACAATGGGGGTAAGGAACTAGTAGGGAAGGAGCGAGTAGTGAACTGGTGGAGCAAAATGAACCTGTTGTGGAACCCCAATTTGCTAGTGACTGAGCTCGTGATCTATTCCATGCGAATGAGAAGCACGAGGTCATTAAGAAAAGAGCATTTGACTTGTCTATGCATTGGGAAGACTACTAGGGAGTTAGGAAGGAATTAGAAGTACAACTTAAGGAGAGGCAACAGGAAGGTTTTGATAGAGTAGTTCCACCGAGGTATACAAATTTGGTGAAAGAGCTTCCTTGCAATAATTGTGAACTCGAAGAGGGAAAAGTGAGAGTTAGAGGTACTTTGATTGACTTCAGTGATGAAAAAATTAATGCTTATTTTAATACTCCTTCTATTGACAGTATGGAATATAGGGGGTTCATAAATGACAAAGATAAGGATATAATAACAGTCAAAGATGCTTTGTGCACTACTAATGTTAACTGGGTTATGAATGCGACTGGGAAAATAGAGCTTAAATTTCCTCGCAGAAATGGTTTATCATTAAGTGTTAAATTGTGGCTGCATTTTATATGTTGTAGAATTTGGGGGTCAAAATCAGTGAGTTCTATTCTACGAGATAAGGTATGTCTTTGTTCATGCCATTCTTTCAGGGATGCCCTTGAATGTTGGTAAGCAAAAGATCTAGGAGACCCATATTTTATACCCCAAGTTTAATAAATCACCTATGTATCAATGCAGGATGTCCCATCATTCCCGAAGAACCTCAGACATATCCAAGAGGTCAAATCAACATATGTGTACAAGATGGTAAGGGAATTTGAGAGGCATCATCAGGCTGAATGAGCTCCTATACTACCACCACTTCACCCATGAGCACTACAGATTCCCATGCTAACAGATTTTGTATTCAAAGCACCAAGCACTGATGACGAACGCAATGAGCTTCAGGAATATTAGACGTACAACTAGCTTGTCCTCCACAACAATTGGACAGTTATCGGTGAAGCTCTTAAGGTCACATCACTTAACACTCTATGGAATGGACTCAACCAAGACCACTTCCAGCGTGGTATTATGGTCCATCTAGCGGTTATGCCTATTACACACCATCCAAGGAACCATCGCTTCAAGGAAAATCACAAGAAGTAGGAGACATTGTGTGGTCCAAGATAAAGATTTTGATGAAAGCATGCACAGTGGTGTAGAAGATGGACAAGAAGAGATGGAAAGAGACATCAATGTAGTAGAGGATGAAGAATGGTCTCTTTGCAGGCACCCGAGAAGAGACCATTATGTGACAATGCTCATCACCTTACTTTATTTTATGAACATAGAAGGATTTGAAGACTGCTTTTACTTTCATTTCTTTAGTCACTTTAGCACCTTATTATGTTTGCTCATTGATTTTAGATATTTTGGTTTGAAAATTTTCTTCTGACTAGATTGGCTAAGGGCCATAAGTTGATGCCAAGTGACATATTATTGATGCATGAATTAGATTTGGTCACTTTGAATTTTAATTATGAATGCTTGGTTTTTGAGCTTTTACTGCCTCTAGTGGTTTACGTAATTCAGTTGTGATAATGGCTAAGGGTCGTAGACTAATGCCAAGTATATTATTCTTGATGCTTAAGTGATTAGATTGACTATCGTGAGCTTACATAGATACCAACTTGGTTTTTAGCTTAATTTTGCTCTTAGTGACTTGTTTTGATTAGATTATGTTATTATGGATTTAAGTTTAATCGTATGGTGGTACTTGTTTGTTGACTTTTGGGTGAGTGGATGGATGAGTTTTACTCATCAATTGAATAAAAGTGTCAAGTTCGGGGGTGTTTGTTGTTTGTGTCGGGAATGGTTTCCTTTTTGGGGAATTCACATATGTGTTTGTTTGATGAAATATTGGATAGAAAATTGATCATTTCAGTACTCGATGTTGACATTTGAGTTTCAATATCATACGAGTGAATTATTTCAACTCAACATTCTATGAATTTGAGTGCGTGTTGAGTAGTTCTTATGCAATTCTAGAAATTCAAAGACTTTGTATTATTATTTTCAAAATGAGGAACTTATGTTTTTGGCTAAATTCATTTGAAACATGAAATTTTATAAAATCATTTGTATTATTTTGTTGGTCAATTCATCTTTTGGAAAAAGTGGTTTAATTGGGATAGAAGTAAATTGGGACATTTTGTATGTTTTCATAAGGATTATTATTCTAACTTGTGAGTGATTGGTCATGAATATTATACATTTCACTCCTCTTCCTTTGTTTAGTACCCGTGTTTTTCATATATATATTTGCATATTTTGCTATTAAGAATAAGACGAGTATAGGATTCAGGCATGTACCCATGTTGTTTTTTTTTGAAATGGCCATTAGGATTGTTTGTGCATTTTAGAATACCAACAAGTCGAGGAGGAAATGTTTTTAATATCCATTATGAATATTATACAACTCAATCCTTGGTAGATTAATATTCCCAAATTTGTGTGACGTGCATATAGGTAAATTCGCAATGATCTTCTATTTCCATATAAACTTTCATCGTTTAGATGATTGAACAACTTTGTAATCCTTTGAGATTTGAGCAAACATAATGTTTTAAATGCTTGGAACTTGCTTTTCTAAAACCTTTTGAGAACAATGAATACTTGGTGATTTGAAATATTGTGTGGCATTTGAACTTGTAATCTTTTGGTGAATTGAAAACTTGGAATGTTTAATTGAAATAATTCAACTGTCATATGGTATTTGAGGTTCCGTGAGAGATTTTCGAATTGGTCAAATTACATCCATTAGTCATCTTGTGTATGTCTAATTTGGTAGTATACTTATTTGTTTATTTAGTAGAGTTCTTTTTATTTCTTGTTTCGCTCGGGACCAGCAAAACGCTAAGATTGGGGGTGTGATAACTCTAGTAAACTAGAGTTATTTTACTATTACACTCTAGCTTTTGTACATTAGGTCCTAATTTTGGCATCTAATTAAGTGTTTTAGCTTAATTATTTGCATTATGTAGTTGCATTTGCATTTCTTGTAAATATCATGACATGAGACTAGTTTTTACTTAATTTTAGTTATTTTAGTTACTTATTGAGTAAAGTGTTTTGTAGGATAGGAATTGAAGGATGGAAGTCAAAATCCCAAAAGTCCAACGGCCGAAGTGCAACTGATGGAGAGTTGAAAACTAGAGGTGAAAGAGGCTTGATGTCGTGACACGAGTTATTCGGTGTCGCGACATGAGTTATTTGGTGTCACAACATTGAGGCGGGATTTGATATTGTATTTTCAACTCGATGTCACGACGACACCAAATAATCCATGTCGAAACATCGAAGTGCAAACAACTTTAGTGCATAGTTTTGTAATTTTAGCTTGCAGATTTTAATTATTGTCTCGTAATCCACTCAAACACTTGGAGAGTGATAGAAAAAAAATTGTACACATATTGGTAGTATAGTTAGTTTTTAGATTACTCTAGTTATAGTCTTGACTTACAACTCAAGATTCTTTTTAATTAAAGTTTTCTTTTAATTTCTATTGAATCTTGCTTTAAACTCTAAACTTGAAAGTTTTAATTTTGATTAGATAATCTTAGTGGGTTAATCATTAGTTTGAAGTAAATATAATTTTCACTTGCTTTGTAGTTAAATTTCTTGAAAATCTAGTTACTTCCTTTTAAAGCTTTCTCAGGATTCTTGATAATTTAGTGATTTTCTAGCTAAAATCTCTTTTTCCTTGCTTTAAATTCTAGTAGTTTTTTTAGTGGGCTTTCTTTTATTAAATCAAAAATCCAAAAATATTTAGTTTAAATTATTTCTCGTTGCACATGTCACTGGTTTTAATTTAGTGAAAAAAATGGAAATTACATTTTGTTTTCATGCTTTCTTATTGCTTTCGTTAATCAATATTGGATTACTTGCCCTTATATTCTTTTTTTACTTTAGTTAATTTAGTTGATTTAGAAGTAATTTGCCTACTTTCATTAGAATTGATTAGTTAGTACTTTAATTAGTTGTTTTCCTGCTTAATTAGAGCAGAAATTACCTGATTAATTTCCTTGTTCTTATAGTAGTTAAAACAGTTCTTTAGTCTACTTGTTTGATTGAGTTTGTCTAACTTAGTCTATCTCATTTTATTGGTTATACAATGGCTTTTAATTCTTAGTATTTATCAACAAGCAATCCTTGAGGGTATGATACCCACTCATCCTATGCTACTACTTATACCGTATACTTGCTGGAGAGAGGGTAGAGTATAAGGAATTTGTTGGGCTTATTTATAACTTGTTTTGTTTTGATTGAACTCTACCTTTAGCATGAACAAGTTTTTAACGCCATTGCCAGGGATTGTCCTTGGCATTTTCACAATGTTGAGCACTTTAAGGGTAGAGTAGATTAGGTACTTTTCTAGTTTTAGTAGTTAATCTTAGTTCTTGATTGGTAGTTTTTACTTGTTTATGTTGGTAAGCCTTGCTTGTGAATTGAAGTGACACTTGTGACTTATTAGTTGAATTTGCTTTTTGTAGTGTATGGTTTGAAGAGACAAAGGAATATTGATTTTCTTGGGCTGACGAAAGAGAGAAGGAATTAAGGAAAATTCAAAAAGCAAAAAGAGTGAAACAAGAGTTGGAGAAAATTCAAATGCAAAATCTTCAACAAAATTCTAGAATGTTGAATGGGAATTTGGGTAATAATGGTGATGATGAACAAGTTAAGGGGATTGGAAATTATGGAATAGGAGCTAACTTCAATGGGAGACTTGGGAATAATGGTAATAGACTTCATGACAATGGTCATCCTCTTAGAGACTATGCAATTCCCAATTTCAATGGACCTACTTCTGGCATTGCACGGATGCCGCTAGAAGCAAATAACTTTGAAATTAAATTTGCTCGTATATAAATGTTGCAAGCCACACAAGGTTTGGAGGTGGTTCTCATAAGGATCCATACACATACTTGATGAATTTTGAAGAAGTGTTGAACACATTTAAATTCAATGGGATCCACAACGATTGATTGCGCAAGAGGTTTTCCTTTCTCATTGAGGGATAGAGCAAAGGTTTGGTTGATCATCCCAATCACATGCTCAAGGAACGTTTACGACCTGGAATCAATTAGCTCAAGATTTCTTGGCCAAATATTTCTGTCTTCTAGAACCGCCAAACTTCGAAATGAGATCACATTATTCAACCAAGACATGGGCGAATATCCAAGTTAGGCTTGGGAAAGATTCAAGGAGTTGTTGACAAAATACCCACATCACGCTATTCCTCTTTGGTTGCAAATCTAAACTTTTTATAATGGTTTGACTCAAGAAACCAAATCAATTGTTGATGCATCCACAGATTGTTCAATATCTTACAAAAACACCGGAGGGGGCTCAAGCACTACTTAATAGGAGGGCATTTATCTACTACACTCATGGTCCTATTGCTGAAGATTTCAATCAAGCCAATGCACAACATGGAGGTGTTTTGAATTTGAAATTTAATGATGCCCTACTTTCTCAACAAGGCATATTACGAATGTTATAAATAACATCACAAGAGCTTTGGAGAATTTTGGGAGATCAAATCCGAATGAACGCCATGGCTTCTTCATCTCAGATGCCTCTAGTTTATGATTTTTGTGGTGTAGACATCAAAATGGGCAATGTGAGGATACTTTTGGTTCAAGTGAGAAAATTAATTATGTATCCAATAAACCTTCATCTTCAAGAAATCGTCCCGGAGTTCATGGAAACACTTACCATCCATAATGGAGGAATCACCCAAACTTTTCTTCGTGCAATCCCAACAACCAACAAAATCCGCCCTATCAACACAATTCTCAACCACAAAACTCTCAAAGTTAAGTCTCAACTTCTTCCTCTTGGCCTCATCAATCCCCCCACCAAAGAAATTTCCAAGCCAACCCCTATCCATCTCAATCAAATCCCATTTATCCCAACAACCAACAAAGACCTCAATTTCAACAACATAACCCACCCCCTATGAATTAAATCAAAATTTTCATAGAGAAGTTGATGATCTCCAAATGCAATTTGAAAATTTGATAAGAGAAAATGAGAATCAAAGGAGAGAAAATTGAGAACCAAATGAGGGAATATGGAAATTTGAGAGTCACTACAAGGAATTTGGAGATTCAATTGAGGCAAATAGAAAGATAACAAAATGAGAGACCTTTGGGAGCTTTGCCAAACGATACAATTCGCAATCCAAGAGAGCAAAATGGAAGGAAGCAATGCAATGCTATAACTTTAAGAAGTGGAAAGGAGTTGATGGTGAAGAGTGACAATCTTGAAGTTGGTGATGAAAGTGAGAAACAAAAATAAAAGGTTGTTGAAGCTCAAGGTGAAATTAATTGTGATGAATCAAGGAAGAAGAATGAGGAGGAAATCAAAGTGCCACAGAAGAAAGGGGGAAAAAGTAAGCAAATTAAGGAACCCTTGAGTCTATACCCTTTGGGAAAGGTACCATTCCCTGATGGTTGATTGACCAAAGGAAAGCAGAAAAATAAAACAACTCAATGAATTCCTTAAGGTGTTCAAAAAGCTCCAAATTTACATTTCCTTGCTTGAAGCACTCTCAACAAAGATACTCCACTATGCACGATTCATGAGAGAGATTCTATCTACGAAGAGAAATGGAAGGGTGATGAAAAGGTGTGCTTAAATGCCAAATGCAGTGCAATCATGTGAAGGAGATTGCCATCTAAGTTCAAGGATCCCAATAGTTTAACATCGGGGGGTCCTAAATTGAATTTTTCACTGTATGATTTAACGACAAGTAAGGCCATTTACGACAAGTTGGGGATTACAAGTGCCAAACCTACTCAAATCACACTCCAATTGGCAGATTTATTCGAGAGGCAACCTTTCGGATTATTGGCAAATGTGTTCATTCATGTTGACAAATTGGTTTTTCGGGTTGACTTCCGAATGCTAGACACTAGTGAAGATGTTGACATTCCATTGATATTACGAAGGCCTTTCTTGTCAATTGCACAGGCATTGTTTAATGTTAACAAAGAGAAGTTAATCTTACAATTCAAAAATGAATCGATTGAATTTGATATTTTTTATTATAATGATAGCTCTGCAATCATTAATCTTAATGTTCCAATTTTTTAGGATGATTGGGCCAACCATTCACTCGATTCTTTTATTGTTTGGTCAAATGAAAAGGGAATCAAAGTTGAAGATGGCAATTCAATCAAAGAGGTGTATGAACCAAAGAAGGAAGTGAAAAATGATTTGGAGAAAAAGCTGCCCGATGGTGGTTGTGATGTGGAAAGGACTCAAAAGATTATTACAAAAGATTGGGAGAGTATTGTTGAAAAAATGGCAAAAATATGCCAAAAGAAGAGAAGGTGGTTTGAGAATCAAATTGGTGTGATAATTGGTCCATTAACACTTGCAAAGGTTTGGAAAAAAGGAAATGTTTACGTGAGGACGGGGAATTAAGCTCTTTTAATTGAAAAGAAAGGAATCAAGCTTATCCCATAAAGACCAAAAGGAAAAGGGTGGCCAACCACTCTTAAGTGCTTTATTTGATCAAGTCAGGACATAGTCAAGCTAACATCTATAAAAGACTATTTCTTGGCAAGCAACCCAAGATTATATGTGTCTTCTTAAATTCTTTTTTATTAAATTTTGATGTCATTTTAAATTTAATTGTTATTTAGTGTGATTTGTTTTGTTTTAGTTTAGTTTAGGTTGGAAAGTTGTGCTTTTGATTTGAATAAATTGTGCTAAGTAATGAAGTGAAATGGACTTCTAATATTTGTGTTTTTAATGTTTGTAAGTGGTGAGAAGACTTAGATTGGAGTGAGGAAGAAGGAGAAAAAAATGGCTAAGTATGGGAAATGAACTTTGTAGAAGTTCAGTTTGATGTCGCGATATCAAATTTGGTGTTGTGATACCAAACTCAAACTTCTGGGTAGGAAAAAATTCATCCATGTTTCGATGTCGCAACACCGAGAGTTGGCCTTGCAACACTAAACACGTGAGGCTCACATGTGGCAGTTGATGCCGCAACATCAATTATTTGATATCACGAACCGAGGCATGCGTGGACAGCACATGATGGCCGACGTTGTGACATCATCTAGTACCCATGTAAAAGGATTAAGTATCAATCCAGAGGAATCATTTTCTCTTGACCTATTAAAATCGGGTTGGGTCACCCATTGGACAAATAGACCTAAAGTCCTATTCATGAAAACACCTGTATTTCAACATAACATCATATGATGTAGGATCATAAAACTTATTTGGAGTAAATTAGTTAAAATTTTTGTTATCCCCTCTAAGAGTCATCCCATAATAATTTATACCACCTCCTCTATGGTATTAGTTTATTCTTTCCACAAGGGTTTAAATTGATAAGTTGGAATAACAATCCCATGTTAAGAAATTTAATCAAGCACAAAATGACATGAGAGTAATTTTCCAATGTTCCTTCATCTCAAGAACCAAACAGATCCTGAAAGAAATGTAGAATCTCACATGGGATGGTATAAAGACCCATGAATTTTGCACAAAAAAAATATAGACCCCACGAACTATCTTGAAATCAAGCCGGTTTTTGCTCAATTACAAGACCAGATTGGCAAAGAGCTAGTATTTTTTTGGAGGAATCAATGAGGCTAACTTAGGGAAGAAAAAATTCTTTCATGTGGAAAACTAAAAATTGGTGGCAAAAATGAAAACTAAGAAATGTTTGGCAAAATTACAAGTATGGGATTTGAATCCACTTTCTTCAATGTCAGAAACCTATCCATTACATTTTAGGAAATAGAATTGAATTAGGCACGATATCGTATTTCATAAATAGATGCTTTAATGTGGGTTATTTTCATATTTTTTCTGATGATAGAATATATTAGAGCTTGAGAAATATTAGTCAAATAACTTACATCAACTTGTATTTCATGTTGAAACCACAAAGGGAAGGAGTCCTTCCACTTAATGTCATTACAAAGACCCAAAGTAAAAGCAGCCAATTTATGATTAACATTATTGCCAGATCATTTAACAAAATTAAAAGGGCAAGAATAAGAATATTTGGTAAGGCTTAAAATATCTAGAAGAAGAATACTCAAGTCTCTATCATCTGTTCTTCCTTAATTCAGCAATCAAATCACTATAGCAGCCAGATTCCCGCACTTCAATGGCAGGAAACAAACATTTATGAGCTTGAACCAAAGCAAAACAAATAATTTTAGTTCCAAAACTGCAATATTAGAAGTGTAGGATCCATCAAAGGCCCAAGCAATAATGATATAGCCATTTGAGTCCCTTGCCATCATCTCAATACCAACCAAGCCACGGTGATGATGAATTGAAGCTCTGTATCTGTATTAAACTTCACTACACCAGGAGATTGACAGCACCAAAGAACATTGCTAGCAACTTGATTTGAAGCACCAATGGAACCAGAGTTCAGCAATTTATAAAACTCTATCCATATAGAGCAAACCAGCGCTACTGTGTCAATTTCAGAACACCATGAGTGCTCAAATAATCACTTATTTTCTTATCTTCAAAATATGCCACAACAAAGAAATAATAAAGGATAACAGATAATTAATGTCATGCATATGGGAAAGGTTGATCAAAGCCTACCACCAATGCCAAAACTGGTTTCAAATGTTGCAGATTAGGCCAATGCATACAAAGGTCTGGTAAAATTTTCCATACAGTTTTGGAAAAAGTACAATCCAAAAATAAATGCTCCAAAGATTCTTTAGCCGAACCTTGTCTAGGGCAAAGAGAACCCTACACGTGATATCTACAAGACAGAGTACCTCTAACAGTCATAGCTCTATATAAACATTTCAGAATAAAATGTTTGATTTTTTCTTTAACAGGAAGATGCCAAATAGTTTTGCAAACTTTTTCCTGTTGAAGCACAAAACTAGAATGAGAATAATCTGTGACTTTTTCATTTCTATTCAAACAAGTATTATTAGTAAGTAAATAGCTAGAGTTAACAGACTATGAATCGAATTAAGAATAATGCCAAACCCACTTATCAGGACAAGTAGTAATAGAAAGGGATCTGAAGAGTAACAGTTGCATCTTCTTTTCTAAAAATACTATTCACCAAAGAGTGATTCCAAGACGTTCTATTAGTAGACAACAAATTAGAAATAACAGATAGAGGACAACCAGTAGGTTACTAGTTAGTGGGGCTAAAAGTAAAAGGAGTAGAAGCCAAGAGTCTTCCCGAATTTTATTTGTGTCACCAATACCAACTAGAAATCTAGACGAACTAGCAACCATATTTTAAGCGTAAATAACACTTTTTCCAAAGATATGATGAGGAAGATGATGCAGAGGAATTCAAAGTAGTTGAATTAGGAAAATAATTTTATTTTAGGACTCTGTTAACTAGCAAATTAGGTTTTGTGAAAATTCTCCAAAACTATTTGCCATTTGAAGCAGTATTGATGCTCTAAATCCAAGACCACCTTAACAAAAAAAAAATACAAAGACCACTTAAGCTCTAAACTTGAGTTAATTGTTTCCAATTAATCTCATGCATCTTAGAACCCCAGACACATTTCCTTCCTTCCAAAATTTAGAAACCAAACTAGATAAGTGCTTACACACACCCACAGGAAGCTTGAAACAAAATATACTGAAAAAGAACTCGAGACAGATATAATCAGTACCTCTCTTCCAGCAGTAGACAAATAAACTTTTCCTCTAGCCAGAAACTTTAGAAGAAATCCTATCCTTAACATAAGAAAAGACCTACTTTTTTGTTCTATCAATGGATATAGGGAAATCCAGATATTTAATAGTAACCTTTTCCTATATTCCCCCAAAGGCATGATAGATTTGATTTTTCAACTAAAGAGGAACATTTTTACTAAAACAAATGGCAGATTTTTCCAAATTAACCACTTGAATAGAACAAGACAACATATTTCATGAATAAGGAAAAGATATTCTAACTCTCTTGAAGGTTAGATTTACAAAATAAGAGGGTGTCATTATCAAACAACAAATGAGAAACTCGAAGACCACCCCTACTAATTTTCACATCGGTCATGTCTCCATTAATAGTAGCTTGAGCCAACAAACTATTAAGACCCTCAGTTAAAAAAAAAAAATAAATAAAAATAAAAATCAACAACAACAACAACAAAGGTACAAGGGTTCCCTTTCCCTAATGCCTCTATAAGGCTTCATTAACAAACCAAAAACTTGATAATTAAATTGAAAGGAATATGTGACAGAAGAAACATATTTCATAACCTAAGAGATCTATTTATCAGAAAAACTCATCTATAATCTTTGAAAGAAAATCTCATTTTACTCTAACACTTAGACATGTCAAGCTAATAGCCATGAACCCATTATTTCCCTTATGCTTACCATTTAGATAATGCATATATTCACGAGCTATCATAACATTATTTAAGATTTGCCTTTCTGGAATGAAAGCAAGCTGAGACCTATGGATGCAGTGAGACAAGAGGGGTTTCAGTCTATTTACTAGAAGTTTTGACACAATTTTATAAAGAGTGTTATATAAATAATAGGCCTATAATTAGAAAATAAGGTTGGATTTTAGATCTTAAGAAAAAGGGAAATGATAGCGTGGTTTATAAAAGTTAATAACTGACTCGAATGAAAAACTACATACAGCTTTAATGACATCTACACTAATAATGTCCCAAAATTTTTGGAAAATGCAGGGAGTTTATCATTCCATCAAAACCAATTGACTTATTTGTGACATTAGCATTTATTGTGGGATTTCCACCAAGTTTTTCCATCTCATCTCGATAGAACTCGCTCAGATCATGCACCTATGCTTCTTAACTTGAAACAAACTACACTTGATGGACCTAAACTCTTTAGGTTTTTAAATGTATTGGGGACTCATAGCAATTTCCTACAGACTGTGCAGAATAGTTAGGTTTAGTTTTGTCAAGGGATAGTTTTACAAAAATATTCAAATAAACTGAAGAGACTCAAATTTGGCCTAAAGGCTTGGAATAAAATTGTGTTTGGGATCATCTTCCAAAGGTAAAGGAGCGCAAAAATGGCAGTAACTTAATCAGAAAAGGTGTTCTAATAGATCCATCGAAATTAAACTTTCACAGCAACAAGCATGTTAGTTAAAGCTTTGGCAGATGATGAGAACTTCTAGAAACAAAAGACAAATGCCAAATGGTTGAAGGTGGGTAACCACAAATTAAAGTTCTTGTGTTTCACTTTGAATTTCAAGTCAAGAGGAATATCTTTGCACATTGAGACCTAAAGATTTTGAGGGAAATCGAATTGATGGTCCTTCTTTGTTACAGGAAAATATAGTTCAGTTTTTTGAAAGCTTACTCTCTGATGATTGTGTCAGGGATGATGATTAGGTGAAGGAAGTCATTCCTAAAATCTTGTTAGATGAGAACAATAGAAAGTTGATTGAAAGAGATGATTTTCTCTTTGGATTCTAACAATACACCTGCTATAGATGGCTTCAACGGCCATTTCTACCATATCTGTTGGAATATCATCTCAAAAGATCTGTTGCTAGTTCTAAGGAGGTGCTTCAAGGATTATCACTACCTAAAGCTATGACAAGCACCCTGATATGCCTTATTCCCAATGTAGAGAATCCTTCCACTTTTATAGATTTTAGGCCTATTAGTTTATGCATAGTATCTAATAAGGTCTTCACTAAGCTCCTGGCCAATAGCAAAAAAGGTTACTTCTAAATAGCGTTAATTTTTGAGGAATAAAATGGTTTTGCTCATGCTAGAAATATTTTTTAAAATATTTCGTTATCTCAGGAACTTGTGGAGTGTGCGGATAAACTTGTCTGAGGTAGGAATATGATTCTTAACCATGATATGACAAAAGGTTTTGATAGGGTTTCTTGGAGGTTTTTATATGCTTTCTTGAGGAGATTTGGTTTTTTAGGTGCATTCATTTCTATTCTTGCGATTTATGCTGAATCATCATGGTTTTTTATTTTGTTCAATGGGAAACCAAATAGATTTTCAAATAAACAAGAGGAGTAAGGCAAGGGGGTACTATCCCCACTTATTTGTTCATATTTGTTGCGAAGTTTTCTCTAGGGGCTTAAATAAGTGCTTTGAAAGTGGAATGATTTGGCGTTTCTTAATTGCTAGAATTTGCATCCCAATATCTCATTTCTCTTATGCAGATGAGATCATTGTCTTTCTTAATGGGCAAAAAAAGTCTATCAAGAACCTTGATGCTTCCTTATTCAAAGGTATGAAGTTGCTTATGGTCAAAAGATTAATAGAAGCAAAAGCAATTTCTAAGTTTCTTCAAAGGTGAGCTCAACTAGGGTCAGACTAATTTCAAGGATTACTGGATTTAGGAAGAAGGAGTTCCTTTTCACTTATCTTGGAACTCTACTTAAAAAAGGTAGAAAGATTCACTCTACCTTCTTGTCAAGCCCCCAAAACGGGACAATGACACGCCGCACCTTGGGATCATCCCAAGCATGCAAGGCACAATACAAGAGCAATATACCAACCATAATACCTGTCATTAGACCTCAAGATCAACAAATACAAGACCACAAAGTATATTCAACAGCCATATCCATAACAATCCACAATAACCAAATTACAGTCATATACAAACAACAAACCACAATCCCACAACAGTCAGAAATTCAATCACAAGACGAATCTAACAAGTCCATAGGCACACAGGCCTAAGTATAAAAACCAACCTCACACTAGCATGGTAAATAGGCCAAAACTCTATCTCCAATAACTGGGGTCTGTACTATAATCCCCTCCCTGATCAGCACTCGACTCAGGACCTGCTAACGTCTCCTGTTGGTCCTCAACTGCAAACATAGGAGAAAATAATAACGGAGTAAGCACATCGTGCTTAGTAAATAACAATTAAACCCAATTATAGATAACATGTATACAATCAGTATAGGAAATAGTATACGAGACATTTCCAACAATTAAAATACAAACGTCAATCAAGGAGCTCATGGTTCACAAAAGTCTTCCCAGTACTGGATCCAGGTCTACCTATTATCCGCCCGAGTAGACAAGGCATAACGGAGTGTCTATCACTTGTCTTCCCGATAGACTAGGTATAACATTTATGAAATAGAGTACTCAGTATATCATTTCATTCACTCACTCATAGCCAAGTCTACTAAAGTGACCCATTGAGCTCTTCACAGTAATCATTCATTAACACATAGCACATTAATTAACAATTGATACATTACATAACAAACATATAATTTATAAATGTACTTACCTTATAAATATTAATCGAAATAAATATACCTACGTTAATATTAATTATTCTATGATTACAATACCAATCATGTACAGGGTATCGATAAAAAGGCGTAAACGTTACTTACCTCAAAAATCAATTTCGTAGACGTATCCTAATTTCAATGGTCTAAAACTCTAATCTCGAATCACCTAAATCAGGAGAGTGTTATACCATTAGGATAAAAATCGAGATAGGGATTCACTTTTAGGCATCACTCAAATTCTCAAATTAGATAATAATTGAACACAAAAGAGTAAGGGTTAACTTAAATTTATGAAAATAAGATAAAAATCTAAGAATTAGGGTTCATAATTTCAAATATTCACTAGGTTAAAAATCGTCAAAACCCTAATTCAAATCTCAATAGTTAAAAAGTCATTTCAAACCATAAATCCAATCCCAATAGCTCATAAACATATTTGGTAAATCAATTCGTAAACAACAAAATTAAACAAATATCAATTTCTTGAGGAACTTGGAATTTAACATAAAAATCATATAGATCTGGAAGTAAAACTTACTTTTGAAGTTGGATTAAAGGTCTACGAGGATTCCTGAATCACCAATTTGATTTGGGAGGAAAATTTCTAAACGGATAATGAGATTTGAGAAATTGGGCAAAAGAAAGTTTTGGCAGTTTGTCTTCGGAATGCGCTTGCAGAAATGAAAGTAACATTCAGGTAGGAAACTTCGTAATGAAGTTTTAACAGATTTTCAAGATTTGTATTTTAGTCCCTCAAGTTTTGTAAATTATACTTTGACCCAAAAATTTTAGAAAATATTTAAAAAGGGTAAAACGATTATTTAATATTTGAAAGGGATATTAATGAGTATTTAAAAGTATAAAATAAAATATGAAAATGTGTGAAATGATAAAAAAAAGTGGGGTATTACACTTCTAGCCACTGATAGATAAGATTACTCTCAAAATAGCTAGATGAAGACAAAAATACTCTTAGCAGAAGAAAGATTGTTGCTCATTAAGCATGTGTTAAGCTCCATTCCAATTTATCTCTTGTCCGTGCTGTCTCTTCCAAAATCCATTATTAGGGAGAAGGTAAACCTGCAGATTTTCTGTGGGGAGAAACTGAATGGGGTAAAAGGTTGCATTGGAGATCCTGGACTAGGATGGACAAGCCTGTTCATGAAAATGGACCAGGTATTCAAAGGCCTTTGGACATTATTGAAGGAATGTCAATGAAACTTTGGTAATTATTCATAGCCAAATCTTCATTATGGTCCTTTTTTTCTTTGCATTCTAAATACTTGAACAATGTTATTCAACTAGCTATGCATCAATGCCTGGAACTTGTTCTTTTGTCTAGAAGAGTAATTGCTATGAAAGATTTGGTAGAGCCTTTGATTGGAGTAAGGATAGTTGCTCTTTTTGGTTTCATGGTCGGGGTGGGGATGTTTGCCACCTTCTGATATCACTCCACATAATGATATGAAGTTGAACCAAGTGTGGAATGTGAATGGGAGATGGATGAGGAGGTGATAAAACATTCTTTCCCTTCTTTTAATTTTAGTTGGTTGCATCATAAGGAGCTATTTTTCTCAGCTGGAAAGGATGATTATGTCTTAAAGTTTCTCCTTCAGCAAAATTCTTAGCGACTTCTATAGATAATGAAGCAAGAAATGACAATCCTATCATATTTTCAAGGAAGATGATCTAGTATACTAGAATACTTTTAAAGATCTCTGTATTTATGTGGAGACTACTCAATCCTTTGTTGCCTATTAATGATAATTTGAAAAATAGAGAATTCTAACTCCCTTCCAAATGCCAAGTCTATCAAGATAAGGAGACTCTAGATCACATATTTTATTCTTATAAAATAGCATTTAGATTGTGGAAGCATTTTGAGAAAGTTGTTCAAATTAGAATTAAGGGTAGAAACTTTTATCAATATTTGAACGCGTGGTCGCTGAACGAATAATTCATTCTGCATTAAGTCTTAAGAAACTTCCAAGTTATGAGCATGGGTCAATGGAAAAACTGTTTAAAAGGACATTATCAATATGATTTACCCCAAATTAGATGGTCTAAATTAATATCCGAAGCCGTAGTTGTCGGTATATTAAGTAGGCTGATTCCTAATTTTGTCTGTTAGGAATTATAGAAAGTTAGGAATAAGGCTTTCTTGATAGCGTAGCTACTTCTTCAACTTCAATTTGGATGAGAATTGGGGACTTATTGCATTAAACCTCATTAGCTTTCCCTTTCTAGAATAAGTCTTCAACTATAACTGAAGCCTCAATTTGGAGGCAGATTCATACTCGACCAACTAGCAGCTTGAGAGTTATACTAGTAAGGTGGACTAGTCCACCTATTGGCTATTTTAAGCTTAATACAGATAGGGCTTGCAAAGGCAATCATGGGCCTACTTCTGGTGAAGGAATGCTGAAGGATTCAAAAGGTACAATTCATGCAGCTTTCTCCTCATATTACTCTGACCAGGGTGATAGCATCAAGGCAAAAGAACTAGCATTGTTTATTACATGGAATTTAGCTTTGCAGGATTGGAGGAGTTTCAAACCTCATCATTGAACTAAACTCATAGATTCTTATCAAGGTTTTCTCAGGTCAAACACAAGTACCATGGAAAGTGGATAACATCATTCAGCAATATTACTTTCATCTCAAGAGCATAAGCCCTACTTTTGTGCATGAGTATAGGAAATATAATGCAGTTGCTGATTGTTTAGCAAATTTAGGGTTTTAGTCTCGTTGTACTGTCATTTATTGCTTGCACAATGTCCCTTCTTATGCCAAGGCCCTGGCTCATTTAGATAGAATTGGATGTGCTAGTTTAAGAATACTTCTGTTAGAGGTTTTGGTTGATATCCCCTCCTTGTATTTTCAAATTATCAATAAAATGGGTGATCAACCCAATACCAATGGACTAGTGGATTTAACCAAAAAAATCAGAGAAAGCTTCAAACTTACTACCATTTGCACTCTCCAAATCAAAGGAATTAACCTTTCTTCAATGAACATCAGGATGCATGAAACACCTATTTTTGTCCCTTAAGTTGTCCCCTATTTTCCTTTTAATTTGTCTCTCAATTTTCTTTTAATTTTTGCTTTTCAATGTCTTTTTAACCTTCCATCTTTTAATTTATTTGTGATGTTTAATTATTCTTATGCATTTTTGAAATCCTAAATTTCATTAAAATATTATTAATTAATTAATTGGTTTAAAATTCGACTAGATGTGTTTAATTGTCATGATATACAACTCCTAGCCCCTTCTTCAAATCTCTCTATTTTCCTATAGAAAAATCAATATTGTGCTATAAATTTTGAATGTCAGACCTCAAATGCTGAATCTTCCTTTTAGAATTACTATAAGAGGATTTCTGCCAATCTAATCAAACTGCCATACAAGACTTAAGAGATGTTTGGTTTATGGGTATGAGGCAAAGGAATAGGAATCAAGGTTAATGATACCAATGGATGTTGTTTGGTATGAAAAGGAATTTCGTGTGAATAACGCAAATTTATTACTTTGTCAAGAGTATTATTTTCTTTTACCCAAATTATTAGCGGCATTTTTTTCCTAAATAATAACATGTACCATAGATCTATGTTCTTGCAAAATAAATCGCACAATTAAACTTTACACTAATTTTAATTCTACAATATCTTCTATGAGGACAATGACATGGTTGTCACCTAAGTCCCAAAAGATGTGCTGAGAGAAATTTCTTTTTAAGATAACATAGTGAAATAAAATATGTCATAATACCTTTTGCTTAAGGGGATGTTTAAGAAAAAACACATAAGGATAAAAAGAAATATATTAGGATATTGGTATTCTAATTTTTACAAAAACACATATTTATATCAAATCTTGTAATACGGATAAAAAACAAATCAAATCACTAGTAAACTAAAAGTCTCTAGTAACCAAAACAATCTAGCCTATCTCAAAAAATAAAATGCTAATGGCCACATTATTTAGAGAAACAAAAGGCTATATACTTAGATAGAAAATGTAGATAGGATACTCGGACAAAGTGACTGGGGCTATGTTGGCAAATGTTTTTCTTGGAAATTAGGAATATTCTTAGGTAGGATAGGTTTATGACCCTATTCGTATACCTTATGGCCATTAAAACAAGCCACATGCATCATATGATACGAAGGCTCACCCAATTGAAGTAAGGGGCTTTGGAAGCTTACCTTATTATTAAAAAGGGAAAGGGGCAACCTATCTTACTAATAATAAGAAAAGGGGTGAGATAGGCAAGAGGTAGCTTGCTTCCAAGGTTAGGATTGAAAACTATACCATATTGTAGCTCGTCATCGGAAATCAATGACTTTTTCAACACCCGAAGGTAGCAACACAAGTCGATTCGGTAAGCTACGTGACCTGTGTACAAAGAACAGCCTTCTGTCTCCCTGACATCATTTATATAAGATATGTCGATGTCATCTAATATCACTTGGCTTTTGTGGCTTGTTTAATAGTTACTTGGCTCTTGAGACTAGTTTAATGGTCACAAGTTACGAGTGGGATAATACAACTAAGCCTACCTAAATATTTTCTAATTATTAAATTGTTTTGTTTTATCAACAAAAGAGAAAAGTGAAAAGAAAAGGAAGCAGAAGCAAAGAATGAGAGGAAAAAATCTTGAATAGTGTTTGAATAGTGTATTGATAATCAAGAAAAGGTTTGGCTATGAGATTAGGAAAGTAAAGAGAAAGTAGAGACTGATGTATTAACTTGGTTATATCTTGATATGAGTGTGCAATAATTACAATAATCGAGGGGTGAGCCCATATTTATAGATATAGACCAGGGGTACATGGGAGTGATCCCTTTATCCTGCCTTGCCATTTACTAATTTGCCCTTAATGATCAGGTACACGTGGTATCTTCCTAGTAGTGAATCCTGTAGCATCAGTGGCCCCTTTAGCTTAGTTTTAGAATGTTGATTTGAGATCAAGAACTTCTGATCTAAAGGCCTTCAATATCAAGCACAACCTCCTATCTTTACAGGCCTTCAATAACAAGCACAGCCTCCTATTATCTTTACTATCTCTAGGCGGAGTCGACCCCATAGGGCCTCCGAGCCTAAAGGCCTTTGGCAGCCCCTTAGAATCTGATGGATTTTTGTTAGCCCTTAAAATCCAAAAGGTCCTTATTAACTCTAGCCTTTTACTTTGTGCTTCTTCATGTTTATCCCTCTAACTTGTCTTTGCCATGTGGCAAAGTAATTGTTACCTTTTGACATATTTGATATCCTACCTTTTCATTTTCCACCAAAATAACAAAAACCATTTCATAGTGCCAATTTTTATGCCTACTCTTCTTCATTTTCAAAAACACTTTTATGCTTTACCAATTCTTCAAAAACATTGCCCATGTACAAATAGAAACCTAAAGCCTGTATATGCAAAAAATTTCCAATTTTACATTGAAACTCATCCTTTAATCAAAATTAATTTAAAAATTGGCATCACAAAGTCACTCCAGCGATCAATCCAGTGCCTCCAGCAACTCCAGTTAAGTTGGGTAAGCCCACATAGCTCTTTAGTTTTCTACCTCTTCTTCTTATCTTAACCTAGCTAATTGTCTGGTTGATACCTTTTTTGAGCAGGCATCGACTATTGCATCGATTTTTGACCCCTTTGATTGGAAGCAAGGGAAGACCCTGAATTCTCCTTCTTCATACAAGAGGAAACCAGAAAAATTAAGCTTTCCATTCTACCAAGAATCAGAAGAATGTATAACATCCCCAAGTCAGTCTCTCTCGTATGTCCCATCTTGATCCGTTGAGCTCATCAACCCCTTAGTGAGTATTTTTTAGTTTATAACAAGCAACTAATTCTTGGCCTTTGACTTCCTCTTCCACCCATTTTTAGCAACCTACTAAGTAACTGGCACATCAACCCACCAGAACTTAACTCGAATGCTAATAGACAAGTAGTAGGATATTTATCCTGTACAAACTTCTTGATATCCGATCCATAGAGGTTCTAGGTTCTTCAGTAAATTAACCATCAATCGAAAACAATGTTCTTATTGCTTCCTTACTCATCTTATAATAATGCCCACCGAAGCCTAGTGGAAAACTTTTTAACCTCTATTCATAAATATAAGAAAACTTTCTTATTTGCTAAACAAGTAGATATTAGGAATCTAGCATTTAGATGTTGAATTTCCCGAAATTAGCATTCTTGGAATGTCTGAAAGCTAAACATCTCTACCCTTGTAGTTAACTTCAAAAGAAAATTCCATTTTGAAGAGCCTTTCTTAGCTTAGGATCAGCTTGTGACATCATCAGCTCCTCTTCAAGGCTATGATTCCAGTGAAGTCTTAGAATTCTTCTAAATTTTCCATATCACTTGGAAAAGTAGTTTAATGACCCCCTTACTTATCTTTGTAGGACCCTCGCTCGAGCAATTAGTCAATCCCTAAAAAATAAAACTTTCAAAGTCCAAGAAAGGCTTATCATCGGCCAACCAACCTCAACAACCATCTTTCTACCCACTAGGCGGACCAACACATCCAGCTAGATGATCTACCTCAACCATTACCACAATAAGATGAATGAATTCCCTATAATTGAAGGAATTTTCACCAGCCTTCCTACTGTTTCGGTTGAAGAACCCGGTATAACTCTATTGCTACAACAGCCCATCACAATTAATCTTTTCAATGAGGAAACTATCCCTGTTCAAGAGTCTCCATCTGTCCAAGGCAGCCCCACTACCAAAATTGGTTCTAAGAGGCAGGCCTTGTCTGCCTTGTTAATCAAGTACCAAAAAACAACTCCTTCGTCTAGTTATGTGGTAACCTAGGACATAGTGATCTGCCAAATTCAAGCAAACTGACTTCCTCTTATCATTGCAATGGGTAAGAAGCTTCATAGAAAATCTCCACATTCCTTTCATCCATCTTTTTCCCACTAATCCATTCCCTTTCTACGACCTTGGCGGCCACAGGTAAGTCATTTTCCCCTTGGTCATATAAACTGAGAGATTTTGATGTTCCTGAAAATAATAAAATTATTGAATGGTATGCATTACTAGGTGCCATACCTTGTACTTCACTAGAGAAAACTAAAATAGTAAATGGCTGGAAAACTTTATCATAAACGAGGAGGCCAACTGGATATTCTTAAAGTCAATAGGATCCAAGACCCCTACAAGTCCAATCCCAATTGGCAGATTAGTTACAATGACCAATGTCAATATGCAAGAGTCTCTCATGAATTTCTTGACATGGCTTTCCTCCTAAGAATATCATGAATGCTGAAAGCTGTTAGTTAGATTAGAGTAGGTGAAGCACCTTAGTTGAAAACCTTTTGATTAATATTCAACCTTTCACCTCCTGGAAAGACATTACCTCTATTGTCTTACAATACAACTCCAACTTTAGTTATATAACCTGGAGAGATTGGCCACAGATCTATCAGCCAAGTGTACGGAGTAGGAAACGCTCTGTCATCATGAACAGCTGAAGGCCAAAGCCCTATCTAATTTGAAAAAAGTGATGAAGGCAGAGAAAAATAATGCCTTGGAAGAGCTGGAAGCACGCTTGTGGAACGAGGCCGAGCAATTGGCTATGCTTGAGAAAGCAAGCACTCTACTAAGGTGGCTGACTTGACAAAAGTTCAAGACCAACTGACTAAAGAGCTGAATCTTTCCAATGGAAAGTTGGCCTCTTTCGTTGACGTAGCTAATTGTTTGAAGGCCGAGGTTCCCATTGCTGAACTGGAAAGAGTGCAAAATTTTTTAGCTCAAAAGTTTGCTAAAAAAACCTTCAAAATTTCTACAACATTCTAGTAAAGATAAGTATAATACTGCAATGGACAATATTCTCGAAGATTTTCCATATGCCTCGACCTATTTGTCAGAAGTGCCTTATTCTAATAAAGATGCCACCAAGGAATTGATCGAGGAAATAGGCAACTTATTCATTGCTCCTTGAATTTTTGATGACATCTCCAGGTCCAAAGGTGTACTAGGCTTGGAAAAAACTAAAAATATTGTTGTCGTGCGCTCTAAAAGACCAAGACATCAAGACGTTGACTTCTCTACCCAAGCCAACCAACAAACATATTAGTGATAATTCTAGTAAATAAAGTTATTTTACCTATAAAAACCATGCTTGATTGACTATGTTAATCCTATATTAGGTGTGTTTATGCGTTTTTAGTTGAATTTCATGTTTAGTAGTATTATTAGTAGTGTTAGAGTAAAATTAGATTGTTTGGTAGTAATTATGCACCAATTTATAATTAAATGGTACTTGTTGAATCCCAATCATGTTTTTATGATGGCAAATTCCTTCTAATGGTTTAAAGATAAGTGTTCAGCAATAATTCTAAGTAACAGGAAGTTCGGACGTTGCTGACCTTTAGAAAGAAGCAAAGACAACAAAAAGATGAACAATACCTTACAGACGCTAAAGACCGTCTGAAAGGAGCTCAGACGCAAAGGATTGTCTGATACACGACTAGAGAGCATAGAAATTGATACACTATTTGAATGCAGAAGGTTGTCCAGAAGATAGAATTTTGGACAAAGGATAATGTTTGAATAGCCAAGTGGAAAAGTCCAGAAGCCACTTACCACTTATATCTGGATGCAGGATTGAATACAAGCTCGGACATCCGAATAAAGGTAAGACAAGACTCCATCATGTGATTGGACCCATCATCGAACGCAGAGGCTATGCATCGGACGTCTAATTAGTCTAACGGCTAGTTTTTTCAACATTTAATGCATAGTCGTTGGAAGTTAGATGCCATTTTTGAGTAACTATAAATACCTCTCAGCTTAAAATAAATGGAAGAGACATCTACATTGATTACAAGTAATTCTTGAGTTATTTGAGAGAAAAAAAGTAGGTATAAGTGTTGTAATAGTGTAGGTGGTTTTGTGAAAAGAGCTTAGAGTGTCAGTGTTCTTCAAGAATGGGAGTAGAGTGATAACAATTGTAACAAAGGGAGGTTGTGAGTGTAAAACTCTTGGCTCAACTAAAGGGAATTAATGTGAGCAAGATTGCTCGTCATTTATGTACAAAAGGTTATTATCTCACCTACTTTGAAGAAATACTTATTGGCTAAACTTCATGTTGTCTCAGGAACTTGGTAGTTGCCTTGGAAAAAGCTCTTTGTTGATGTAAGCTCCAAGCTTGAAAAGATTGGAAGTTTGGTATAATACTCTTAATCTCAATCTTCTCATTTGTTCTTTGAGCTTCAATTGTTGAATATATATTTTATTCATTTGTGCTTATTTGTGCTTAATTGTTTATTTGGTGCATAAAATTTGAATTTCCATTAAGCACATTAAAAAGTTTAGATAGTCAGAGTAGACAATAGATAGAGTAGAGTAAATCATTATATTAGGGTTTTATTTTCTTGTCAAGACTTCAACCTTTATCAACTCGTGTTCCAGCTATAATTAATGATTTTTTTTTCTTTATTAACATTCAATTCAATTCCAGTTCTTCTTACAATTTCGTAATATTAATTTAATTTTATTGCATTTAGTTGTCTAATTTATTAATTGAAGTTTGATTCTAATAAAGTTACCGCTCTCTTTAGTTTTAATTAGATTGAGTAATTGCTCTTATTTTCTAGTGGAGGCCTTAGAATTAATTTAATTAGGTAGACATAAAATCTTTTAATTAATTTGGCTAACAAGTAGATAGGTTTGTGAACCCTAGTAATTGTTCCATAGTCCTCGTGGGAATGATACCTGCTCACCCGATCTACAAACTTACCTCGTATCTTTGCAAGTGTGTAAGTATAATTATGGTTATTAAGGCTTATTTATTACTTGTTTGTGAATTGAATTACCTAATCAATGCTACCTGAACATGTACCCATTGAATGTCACTCATTGAAAACCCCTACATAGTAAAAGAATTATTACCGTTGCCTAATCTCTCTTGTTTACTTGTGTTAATTTACTTGCTAATTTAGTTGGCTAATCATCAGTTGGCTAGTTTAATTGTTATTTTAGCTTTATCACACTTTAAATTGGTTGTCTAGATAGTACTCATATCCAATGAATCTTAGTAATTGTCAAGTCATCTTGGGAACGATTCCCCTCACCATTAGATACTTATCTACCCTATATACTTGCACTCAGGTGTGAGGATTTCGATCTAAGTGAATTGGGTTAAGAGTGAGCGATTTAAATAGACACTTATACATCAATTAGTAGATTATGGTTCATGAAATAAGAACTATGATCAACTTACTCAATCGTGTTTAGCAGTTCTTTTTCTATCCCTTTTACTCTTAATATTCCATTTTTCAATGAATCACCAATTTTATATTCTCGAACTTCGATCAGTTGTCCATTGATGAGTTATTTGAATTTATATTTCTACTTGATCGTCATTTCCTTCGACATGCATTTACATTTGATTCAACCTTGTCTATTAACATCGACCTATAGAGATCAATCCTTTAATAGATTCAGACTACCTCAGCACATTGGCATCATGCTCATTGATAGCCACCGATCTTTGTGGATCAATGTTCTACTTAATTTGTTTTGGATTTGGAACACTTAAGTACTTTGGTCATTGTCATGCTCATCTATGGCCACCGAACCTTGAGAATTGGTGTCCACTCTATTTTGTTCCTTTGCACCACTTGAGCACTTCGACGGGTCTCACACTCATCTATGGCCATCTATCCTTAAGAATCAATGTTCTGCTCTTTTATGGATCTAGACCACTTAAGCCCTTTGGCAAGTCTTTCGGCCTCATTTTTTTTTTCTATAAATTCATAACATAATGGCACTTGGCATGATTTCATAATATTCCAAAGAAATACCTTTTACGGTTTATTATGTTCCACATTCGTAGAATTTCAAGACCATTATAATATGCTAGTTTATAATAGCCTAATATATGGGCCTCGACCACTTGATAGGGTCCTTTAAGTTCAGATTGAACTTCTTGGTTCCTTGGGCTCAACTTACTCTATTCCTTCTTAAGACCAGATCCCCTGGTTTGAAGTATCTCTGCCGAACATTAGCGGTATAATGCTTGGCCATCTTCTGCTCATATTTGGCTTTCCTCAAGATTCCACTAGTCTTTGTTCTTCAAGTTGGTTGAGATTAACCCTAATTTCTCGATCATTGTCAATATTATTGATATTGTTGTGTTTGATATGTTGTCATCCCAATCTTATCTAGTATCACAGTTTCAAATTTATACACCAGGCTGAACGGAGTAAAACCATCAGTTGATCATTGAGTGGTTTTGTATGCCTACAGATCGCTAGTTAATTCTTCAAGCCACTGGTCCTTGATTTAACATTGCTATAAGGCCAACCATAATGGTTTGATTGGTGACTTTGGTTTGACCATTCGTCCAAGAATGACTAACCGAAGTGGAAGGCATTGTAATTTTTTGGTCATCACAGAAGCTATTGAACAGCTCTCCCACAAAATGTGTGCCATTGTCTACACCAAAATGTTTGGTATTCCGTATAGAATCAAATATCTACTTCTCAATCCTTGTTGGTTGCCTTTGTTAGTATATGCCCTAAAGACAATTTGTTTTAGGGATGAATTACACTTTTATATTTATGTATATTTTGTAATATGCCATTTTTTGAATAATATATATATGTATATATATATATATGTAAATGAAATCATAAATTGTTATGATATAATTATATTTTATTCGTGAATATCTCTAATCGTTGTGTCTGACACAGGTAGATTAGCACATAAGTGTATGTAGATGGTTATTAAAAATAAGTGCATCAGATTGACCCGTTAAGAGTATTCCACATGGATTATTATTTAAATGCCATTGGATTAATATCTTTATGATGGTTGGGTAATTGTCCTTTGACTTGAGATCATGAGTTTATCTTGACTGTGGATTATTATACTTTGACTCTATTAGTCGTTACTCTTAATGAGTCACACATACTATAGAGTTTGGGTATAATATTAATCATGATAAGATAAGATATAATCAATAGAAGAATCGCCATTCCTTATAATCGGAAAATATATCCCAATATGGCCACTTCTTAAAATTTGATTCGAAAATATTTGCGCAAAGTGGAAATAGAATTAAGAGTGTCTTAAATTCTATTTTAAGTGAGTTGCATTTTGTACATAAGTAAATTGATTAATTCAATAAGGCAAGATTTGGCATTATATCTGTACTTTTGAATGAATCGGGATATAGGTTGGTGAAAGAATAATAATTACACGATAACTAAATCACAAATGGGTGACGTCGAACCACTTGACATATCACAAAACTTGGGTGGTCATGATGCATTGCTAAAAGCCAATCTTGATCTATAAGTGTAAATTAATTAATTGGAGAATTAATGATAAATTAAAAGTCTTTAATTTATCTAATCATAATTAATTTAAGATTATAATTTATGCTTATTACCAACGTGATTGGGAACCTAAAGGGTCACACACCTAAGGATAATTAATACAAGATTAAAATGATTTTGATAAGTATGAGATACTTATGGTTTAATTTATGAGATAAATTAATTTTTTGGGCTTAATTGTAATAATTTATAAATCTTGAGTGCTAATGTGTAATATATGTTAGAAGTCGTAATGGTTTTATACTTATTCATATTCCCTTAACCCAAACTAATTAGTATTATTGTAATTCCTTGGTGTGTGTATCTTATCTATATATATATATATATATATATGTACAAGACTAATACATATCTATAAAAATAGTAGTACTTGTGCAGCAAAAGAATTTAAAAAAAAAAAAAAAAAAAAAGCCGTGGAAAAATTTTAGAAAAATGTGAAAGTCACGTTTGAATAATTTAGAAGTTAGCACTCCGTGGTTTGGGTCAATTAATCTTGTGAATATTTCTAATTTAATTATCTGTGTAGATACCATTAGAGATCCGAGCATTTGTGCGGCTTATGAATCGACGTCCCAAACATATTGGAGATTTTACTACGATTTTAAGGTATAATCTCTATACTTTTCTTATACTACTTATAAATTAATCAAGGTGATCCATAATAGAAAAGTAAAAATTTAAATTCCATTGCATTTATTGGTTATTTACTTTCTTAAAGTGGTATTAGAGCCACCCTTAATTAATTTATAATGTAGGTGTGTTTATTTATTATGAATATTGAATTGTTTAAACTATATGAATTTTTGAATTTAATTTCTGAAAAATATTGGAGAAATTAAAAAAAAAAAAAAAACGTCATATTGCCGTGAATGGCAATATGGCTTGTCCATATTTAATATGGACAAGCCATGATGACTTGATTAATAACGTCACTTTTAGTGACATTATTAATTTTTGTCACTAAAAGTATTTAATTAGTTAAATAATGTTTAGTGACACATAATTTAATATTTTCATATAAAAAATTTTTCTAAATTTTGATTTTAGAAATCACCAATTAATTTTTGACAATTGTTGTTTAAAATTATTTGATAAGATTTAGAAACTTTCTTTATTTTAATTTGATTAAAATTAAAAAGTATAAAACCTTTGAAAATATTTATTTAATTCTATGGATTCTAATTATATAATTTGTTTATAAATTTTAGAAATTTATTATTTTTCAACGAGATTGGAATTTAATAAATGTTCAAAAAAATTAGAAATTGTTTCTAATATAATTTTTGAAATTCTTTTATTTAAAAGATTATTTTCTAATGAGATTGAAAAATAATAATATTTTTCCATAAAATATTTTCATAAATAATTCAAAAGTTGATAATTTCAATGAGATTGAAATTTGATCTATAGTGATTCAAGATTACATACTAAATATGGATTTATGCTTTATTTATTTATTGGATTATATAATAGCATGATGGATGATTATAGACTTAAGACCAATGTGATTGTGTTTGATTTACTTAGTTCAAATTCAATGGTTGTAAATTTTTAAATAGGGACTGCGTGTCCTGCTTTTCTCTATTATTTTTAATGTAATTTTTTTTTTCATCTCAATCCCCTCGAATGTAACTGGAGATTTCTTAACCAATCATGTAATGTGCATTAAGGTAGGTTAGGGATAGGATTGAATATCTAAATTGTTTAGATATAGAATTATCTTTGTAATGTACATGATAATGGAAACGGTGTAAAGCTGCAACCACGAAGGAAATTTTCAAGAGTTGAAGATTACCCTTAGAATTTAACCACCTAGTTTCCTTAGTGATTCAAGGAAATTAGTTAACTAAATATCCATAATCATCCATGGTTTTGTGCATGTTTTATTTATTATATATTAATATGATAATATTGTATGCAATTTTGATGAGACCTAATAAAATAAATAAAAGAAAATCCCTCAAATTAATATTAAGTCAATAAATAAGTTGCCTTCCATTATTATAGCAACAAATGAGAGTTCTTCTTAGATTTAATTTGTTGGGCTAATCCAAAGTTACTCTACGTTAAACATGTTTGAGGTATGAGATGAGATCTCTGAATAATCGGAATGACTTAATGAAAGCATATTATTCGTTGGGCACACTCAAGGTTATATATCTTTGAGGTAAAGGTTAGGAGCCATATATGATGTGCTATCAAAGAATTAAGGATGTACCTAACTATCTAAAAATTACAAAGTGTTATAATTGGTAAGTTTTACCTACCTTTCGAAATTTTTTTAGTTTGTTTGGTACACCCAAGATCAAAATAACTATATGGGATCCTAGCCCACTAGGGATTCTACGAGAGCTCCCGAAAAAAACATGAGGGTTATTAATTTGAATTAAAATAGTGGGAGCAAAACCAAATTAAAAGAAGACCATATTATATTTTGGTTTTGTTTATGTATAAATAACAAATTCTTATGCTATCTTTATTTATATGTTATAGAATATGAGTACCAACATCAATTTAAGTCCCATTTTATATGATAACAAACCCACAGGGCCAAATTTTCCAAACTGGCATCATAGCTTGAGAATTGTTCTCAAACACGAAAAAATTGGCTATGTTCTTGATCAACCTATTCCTGATGTACCAGCAAATGATGCTGATAAAGCAGTTCAGAATGCTTATTGTAAGCACATATAAGACAATGTCCTGCCATTTGTAACATGTGATGTCATGGCCACCATGAATTCTGAATTGCAAAAATAGTTTGATGACATAGATGCTCATTCTATGATTCTTCATCTCAAGAAGTTGTTTGATGAAGAGTCAAGGAATAAGAAATATGAGACCTCTAAAGAGTTATTCCATTGTAAAATGACAAAGGGTACTTTAGCAGCGGCTCATGTACTGAAGATGATTACACTAATTGAAAAATTAGAACGATTGGGATTTAAGCAAAATCATGAGTTAAATGTTCACCCGATCTTGCAATCTCTGCCTGATAGATTTTTACAGTTCATTATAAACTATAACTAAAATAAATTGTCCACAACTCTTGCTGAACTATTGAACAAGCTTAAAACAGCTGAGACAACCATAAAAAAGGAAAGGAAACAAGTGATGATTGTTGATTCTTCTAATAAGAAGAAAAAGAAATCTGAAGTTGTTTTGTGAAAGCCAAGTTTGGGTTGAAACCAACACTTATGATCAAGAAGGACAAGGCCAAGATTACTTGTTACCAGTTGTGGAGAGGAAGGGAAATGGAAAAGAAACTACAAGGCCTATATCGATACCTTGAAGCAAAAAAGGTTTAATGAAGGTTCTACTTCAAGTATGTTTATGATTGAGATCAATTTTTCTACTTCTAAATCAGATTCCTGGGTATTAGATATCGGATGAACATCTCATATTTATAAGAATATGCAGGGACTAAAGAGAAGTATAATGTTGGCTAAGGAAGAAGTGGACCTGCGCATTGGAAATGGAGGAAATGTTGCTGCATCAGCCATAGGGACTTAATATCTTTCTTTTCCTAGTGATCTTGCTTTAGAACTAAAGATTGTTATTATGTTCTATCTCTTATTAGAAATATTATTTTTGTTCCGTGTTTAGACACCGATAATTTTGTCATTATGCAAAAGAATAAATGTTGCTCTTTTTTCACGTGATGGCATTGTGTATGGAATTGCTGCTTTGAATAATGGTCTTTATATTCTAAATATGGAAAATTCAATTCTCAACATATGAAAAATTAATCCAAAAGGTCTAAAATTGATGATTTGAAACAATCTTTCCTTTGGCATTGTAGACTTGGTCATATAAATGAGAAATGCATTATCAAATTACATAACTATGGTTATTTGGGATCATTTCTTTATGAATCGTATGATATATGTGAATCTTGTTTATTTGGTAAAATGAACAAATCACCTTTTACAGGAAAAGGTGATAGATCTATTCAATTGCTGGGGCTAATACCTATTGATGTTTGTGGTCCTATGTCAATTCATGCTAGAGGTGGTTTTTCATACTTCACTACTTTCACGAATGACCATTCTAGATATGGTTATGTATACTTGATGAAGTATAAGTTTGAAGTCTTTGAAATGTTCAAGGAATTCAAGAATGAAGTTAAAAAAATAACTTGAAGTATTAAAACACTTCGATCTGATTGAAGTGAAGAATACTTAAACCAAGAGTCTCAAGATTATCTTAAGGAGAATGAGATTCTACCTCAATAGACTCCTCCTTATACACCTTATACAATTCAATGGTGTATCTAAGAAACGTAATCTAACTCTATTGGATATGGTTCGATCAATGATAAGTCTTACAGACCTCCCAAAATCATTTGAGGCTATGCTCTTAATACTACCTCTCATTTACTAACCCGTGTTCCACCAAAAGTTGTTGATTCCACACCGTATGAGATATGGTTTGGAAAGAAACCTAAACTTTCATACTTTAAGGTTTGAGGCTGTCTTGCTTATGTGAAGAGGGTAGAATCTAACAAAATTGAAGGTAAGTCAGATAAATGCTTATTCATGGGGTGTTTAAAGGAGACTTTTGGATACTATTTCTGTAATTCCGTTGTGCCAAAGGTGTTTGTCTCAAAACATGCCGTCCAGAAGAAGAGTTTATTCATGAAAGGGCAAGTGGGTGCAAAATAGATCTTGAAAAAGGTCAAGAAACACAATATGGTATTGATCAACAAGTGAAACAAGAGTTTCAACCACATGATCATGTGATACAGGATGAAGCTAATGAATACTATGGTCCAAACCTTAAACAAGATCTTCATAGGACTACTAGGATATGTCGTGCACCAAAGAAATATGAGTTTCTTGTAAGTGGGCTCAATGATGTATTAGTCATTACGAATGATGAACTTATATCTTACGAAAAAGAATTATCCGATAAAGACTCTTAGAAGTGGCTACAAGCCATGAAATCTGAAATTAATTCCAATTATGACAATAAGGTTTGGACCATAGTCGATCCACCATTCAACCAATAGAGTGCAAATGGGTCTTTAAGAGAAAGACTGACACGAATGATAATATGATTACCTATAAGATGCTATTGGTGGCAACAGGTTATGCACAAAGACAAGGAGTTGACTTTGATGAAACTTTCTCTCTAGTTGCAATGCTGAAATCTATTCGGATTTACCTGCTATAGTTGTATATTATGATTATAAGATTTGGCAAATGGATGTAAAAACTACATTCCTTAATGAAAATTTGTAGGAAGATGTGCATATGATACAACTTGAAGGGTTTATATCCACAATATAAGATCCAAACAAAGTATGCAAGTTACAAAGGTCTATTTATGGACTAGAGCTAGCTTCTAAGAATTAGAGTATCCATTTTGATGAGACAATCAAAGAGTTTGATTTTATAAAAAAAATGAGGATAAATCTTGTGTATACAAGAAGGTCAGTGGGAGCGCCATAGTTTTCTTGATACTTTTTGTAGATGATATATTGTTGATAGCAAATAACATACCTATGCTTCAAAGTGTAAAAGTGTGGTTGTCGAGAAATTTTTCTATGAAAGACTTAGGAGAGGCAACCTATATTCTAGGAATAAGGATCTATAGAGATAGATCTAAAAGGTTGCTTGGTCTTACTCAATCAACGTACATAGACAAGATGCTAAAGAGGTTTAAGGATCTATAGAGATAGATCTAAAAGGTTGCTTGGTCTTACTCAATCAACGTACATAGACAAGATGCTAAAGAGGTTTAGCATGGATCAATAAAAGAATGATTACTTACTAATGTCTCTTGATGTGCTACCTTTCAAAAGACATGTGTCCTAAGACAGATGCCGAAAAAGATAACATGAAAAGGATCCTATATGTTTCGACTATAGGTTCTAAAATGTATGCTATGCTATGTACTAGACTTGATGTCTCCTATACTCTATGTGTTACGAGCAGGTTTCAATCCAACCCAGGGAATGGTTATTGGATAGTAGTCAACAATATTCTTAAGTACTTGAGAAGTACTAAAGATTTATTCTTGATCTATCGTTGGGAAGAATTGACGGTTTGCAGATGCACATATGCTAGCTTTCAATCTGACAAGAATGATAGCAAGTCGCAATTTGGATATGTATTTATTTTTAATGGTGGTGTTGTCAGTTGGAAGAGTTCCAAACAAGACACCACAGTTGATTCTACAATAAAAGCCGAATACATTGCAGTTTCAAAAGTAACAAAAAGAGCAGTTTGGATGAAGAAGTTTACGGTTGAACTTGGAGCAGTTCCTTCTATTAGTGATCTTATACTCTTGTATACACTGTCTCTTGTGATAACAATGAAGCCATTGCACAAGCAAAGGAACCCAAGTCTCATCAACGATCTAAACATGTGTTACGACGCTATCATTTAATTAGAGAAATCATTGATAGAAATTAAAGTAAGATAGAAAAGATCCCCATGGATGATAACATTGCTGATCCGTTCACTAAAGTCTTGTCCTAGAATAAACATGAGAATCATATTAACTCATTCGGTCTTAAGCACATGAATTATTGGCTTTAGTGCAAGTGGGAGTTTGTTAGTTTATGCCCTAAAATCAATTTGTTTTAGGAATAAATTATACTTTTATATTTATGTATATTTTGTAATATGGTATTTTTTTTCAATGAAATATAAATATATGTAATCATAAATAGTTATGATGTAATTATATTTTATTTGTGAATATCGCTAATCGTTGTATTTGACACGAGTAGATTAGCACAAAAATTTATGTGGACGCTTATTGAGAATAAGTGCATCGGATTGACCCGCTAAGAGTATTCTAGATATAGATTATTATTTAAATTCCAATGGATTAATCTCTTTGTGATAGTTATGTAGTGGTCCTTTGGCTTGAGGTCATGAGTTTATCTTGATTGTAGATTATTATATTTTGCTTCTATTAGTCGTTACTTTTAATGAATCACACATACTGTAGAGTTTCGGTATAATACAAATCATAATAAGATAAGATATGACCAATAGAGGATTCACCATTCCTTATAATAGGAGAGTATATCCCAGTATGGCCACTTCTTAAAATTCGATTGAAAATAGAATTAAGAGTGTTTTAAATTTTATTTTAAGTGAGTTGTATTTTGTAAAGAAGTAAATTGATTAATTCAATAAAGTTGGCATTATATATGTACTCTTGAATTAATCGGAATATAAGTTGGTGAAAGAATAATAATTACACGAGAACAAAATCACGGATAGGTGATATCGAACCACTTGACAAATCTCAACACTTACAGTAGTTATGATGTTTTGCTAGAAGTCAACAAATCTTATCACTCTAACAGTTTTATACTTATTTATATACTCTTAAACCAAACTAATTAGAATTATTGTAATTTTCTAAACCCAATTGAATTGGGATACTAGAACTATATATATTATATTATATATAAAACATATAATATATATATATATATATATATGCATACGGCATTGATATGTGATATATATATATATATATATATATATATGTACAAGACTAATACATATATATAAAAGTAGTAGTACTTGTGCGGCAAAAGAATTGAAAAAAAAAAAAAAGCCGTGGCAAAACTTTAGAAAAGCATGAAAGTCACATTTGAATAATTTAAGACCTAGTACTTTGTAGTTTGGGTTAATCAATCTTGTGAAGATTCCTGGTTTAATTATTTGTGTGGATACCATTAGAGGCTGAGCATTTGTGCGGCTTGTAGATCGACATTTCAAACATATTGGAGATTTTACTACGATTCTAAGGTATAACCTCTATATTTTTCTTGTACTGTACATAAATTGATCAAGCTGTGATCCGTGATAGGAAGGTAAAAATTTTAAATTTCATTACGTTATTTAGTTTCTTACACCCTTGATCCATATTAATTTACATTTCCTGGTAAAACAGTGTATACTTCAATATTAGAAGAATATTATTGAAGTGCACACAATTCGAACGTCAAGGAATTGCATTTTTGATTTACAAACCCAAGCTTTGAGGGTTTATAAGTAACACAAGAAATGTACAGGAAGCCAAGTTTGGTCCAAGGACAGTAAAGAAAATAAACTTTAAAGAGCAGGAATGTAGAATTGTTAAAGATTAGAAAAGGAGATTTGAACATATGGCAAAGTCAAATGAAAATAGAAATGCTATCGCCCAATTAAGTGCACTACTTTCGCTCAAAGTTAGTATTAATTTTGCTAAAGAGAATTGCCATTTGAAAAGTCATCCCATAGCGTCTGTTAAAGAGCCGATTCACGTTGCTTTATTTTTCCTTTTTCCTGATTATTTGTTGCTGCTCTTTAGCTCCGGCAAAAAATCGCAATATATATATATCGCAAAGTCAATGCTAGAAATTTTGGTTTGTTCATTGCAATGTTGTTCTACAATTTGTATGTAAGAATTATTCTTCATTATTTTCCAATGGATTAATAAATCAGTAATCAACTTTAGGGCAATATTACTCTATGATCTGGAAATTTACAAACCAATCTTTTTTATTGAATCATTTCAAATTTGTCGGAGAAATTATTTCTTGCATTTCCAAGTTAAAAAAATGGCTAATTAAAAATGTTCCCTGTTGAATTTGCTAACGAGTAGTTTTTCTTGATTTGTTTGGCGAATGAAGAAATTAATTGTTGTCATTTTCATACAGTTTGCGGATCTATCCTGTCTGTTGTATGAGGTCAAATTAGATCATGGAGAATACTACACCATTTGCTAAAGCATTTGATTTTCCTTTTAGTGGTCATATAGTTTTTTGGTCTTACCATCCGTCACTGCTTTTTAGGGGAAGGGTGAAGATGAATACTTAAAGTACCAGATAAATGAAATTTTACTTTCATCCATGATGATGTCACCTGTTTTTCCAGGTATGGTAATGCCTCAATTCTGTTCCACATAATCACACCATAACTCTATATTTAAACTTTGTTAAGGGCGTTTGGGTTTGAGAGTGACTTAATATTTTTTAATAACTTATGTTTATAAGTGTTTTTGTTTAAACGTTTTGATTTTATATCTACAAAGCCCATATTAAGCCTACGTAATTAGTTAAATAAGTATAGCAATGGACTTGTCCTATTTATTTATATGACCCATTTGATCAACACTGTTCTAAAAAAGTGTGACCCATATGAATAAAACTATTTATGTGACTTTATGAAATCATGTTTCACATACTAATTAATTTTTTCTTAGTTATTAGACTTTTTCACTCCTAAGAAATAACCTATTAACAGATGATCCTTGGTGGACTAGTTTAATGTAATTATTCAGTTTCTCCATTATTCATAACCTAAATTTTGGGAAATATTCCCCTTTTTAATATCCTTTTATGCATTTCTTATTGTAGTCTTCATGACAAATAGATTTTCTTTGTTTGTGAAGTTTTTCTTTGTTCCTTTGTCCAGAAAATATTGAAGGCCATATGATGTATAGTAAGAGCTCACTTTGCACTCATGTTACTTTTTTCCCTCAAATTTTTTTTTTCCCCGTTGGGCTTCAGTTCTTATTTTTAATTATCTTGCCTTAATTAATTTCATTGTTTTGACTGAATATTGTTGAACTAATTTCAGAGAGCCCCCGACGCTTTAAGATTACATAGCCTTATTTAACTTTCTGAAACTAGTGTTAACATCCGTCCAGAACCCCACCCGTCATCTTAAAAAAGCTTTTCTGGCATATATACATATGGTACTATTTTTATTACTGACTATTTTTGTAAAACCCCATAAATTATTTAAAACAAATATAATAATAATACTAATATTTGACAATATCTAGTATACTGCGAATTTTATTTAGATTTGAATTACTTGTTATTTTTAGACAAAGGAATTTGTCATGTGATTTGTTCACATGAGAAGACTTAATTCTTTTCAATTTAGGGTGTGTTCGTTTGGACTGACAAAATGAAAAATTTCTTTAATTTAGGGTGTGTTCGTTTGGACTGGAAAATATTTTACATGAAAAAATCCATTTTTCATACAATTTTCTGGTGTTCGGTTGACAAAATGAAAATATTTTGAAATAAAAAATTTTAACGGTTTTATCTTTAATTTTATAAATACAAGTTAAAAAAAAAAACTTATAACAATGGTAATAAATACCTTACAAGTAATTGTGAATAATAAAATATTGATTTTTTTTCAAAATTAAATGATAGTATAATATAGTAATAAAATATGCATAACGAAAGTTATATTAGTGTGGATCCCATGATTGAGAGAAAAATGAATGAAAAAGAATTGAAAACAAAAATAAGTTTAGCAAACGAAATTCTAAAAGTAAGTATTTGAGATTTAATATCACTCTTAAATTATCCGAAAAATAACTTACGCTCAAAAAAAATTGTAAAAAACTTTTGTAAGTTATTTTCAGTCAGATGAAGGAAAATTGAAAAATATTTTATGTGTTTGGCACCCAAAAATTTTCTGAAAAATATTTTCAATATAAACGAACACATCCTTAAATTTTTCTATTCGTCTTGTGTTATCTAATTTGGACCAACTTTAGTCTAAAAATATTTTTTGTTTTACGTACAAATATTTTGCTAATTATTTGCTAATTTTTGTAATTAATTTTAGGATAAAATTTTCAGCCAACTTAAGTTACCTAATAATAGTAGGATTCAAGAGAAAAAGAGATAAAGTTTGAAAACTTTTAGAAGTTAAAATATGTATAAATAGGAGGTTTCATACGGTTATATAGTTATTTTGTTGGCTAGAACTTTGAGTTTTGGAGAAAGGAGTTTTCATCTACACTTAGAGTTCGTTGCGTATCGAATTCGGTATAATTTTACAATCTAAATTTTTCAGCAATATCGTCTATATTGTTTATATTCTCGTATATTGAATATCACACATGCCTAGGATCATAATTTTTGTCACTATTATCATGTCCAAATTACAAATTTTTGTTGCTTAATATTTGTCCCAAATCTGAAAAAATGATTTTGAAATATAGGAATATATATATATATTTATTTTCGCATGCTTTGAATAAGAGTTTTTTAAAATAAAATAAAAAATTAAGGGCCATGGACAGCCATGGAAGGCTGTCATGACCACTTGTCGGCATCGGCTTGAGCCTGCCGTTGTTGTTGGTTGCTCTTGCCGCTGCTGCTTGGATGTGCTCCTGCCACTGCTCGGGTCTTCTGCTACTGGTTCGTTGCTACGGCTGATGTTGGCCGGGGCAGTGGTGACATGTGTTTGTTGGTTTTGGGCTAGTGTTGTGATGAAAATGATGGACTGTCAAAAAGCAAGAAGGAAGAGGCAGGAACAAGAAAGAAAAATAAACTTTAAAAAAAAAAAAAAAAAATACGAATGTTACGTTAGTTTAGGTGCTGAGTGTACATAAGCAGGTTATTTCCAAATGATTGGCCCTATAGTTATTAATAATATGGTTTTTAAACTAAATATTCATACACTTGAGACATACGTAATTATGGAAGGTCAAGAGCCTATTTCTGCAATAACCAAATCGAATAGTTTCGAAAGTATTAATGAGTAAGAATAATATGTTTGAAATTTTTTATATTTTTTAACATATTATAAGAAGGTTATTCCTACACTTTTACTTTTGAAAATTATTTTAGTAATGTCCACATAATTAAATATTTTGGAATAATTAAGTAAAGTACTATTGTAGTATTATTTTTGTAAAATATATATATATGATAAATATTTTGATGGTGTAACAAGGCATGGCTAAGCATTATTATTGGAACAAATATTTTTGAAAATAAATGGAACAAAAAAAATATATAAGTACATAATTCTTTTATATTTGTAGATGGCATGATACTCTATATACAAGTAGGTTTGTTTTGTGATTAAACTTAAATAATGTGTGATGAAATTTTTGTATAGGAAATTAGAGAGTTATTTGATTTTGCTACGGTCGTATTGTGCTGCGTCGAGGTAAGTGGTTACTACTCCTTTGTGATTTCAAAAATATTTTGTTTAAATATTATTTTTTTGACAACATATTAATTTAGTTATTAAACTTGGACCTTAGATGGATACTTCAACTATTTTAAATTATGAATTTATATAAGTGGCATTATTTTAAAATTTGTATGATTATTTTGCATGTGTATGTGCTACGCATATTTGCTCGGTAATTAATAACGTACCAAGGCTCTTAAAATAGTCATCAATCGTCGAATAAACTAGAGTTCTGCACTTTCTGAACTGCCAGATAAGATAACTTCTTGCCTCTGAACTCTGGCTAAGATGGTTTTCGCAAGACCTCTTAGCAACCTTTTCTAGTAGGGTCTTTTAGCACTAGACTGAGTACTCAATAAGTTGATGATAGCGTGTTTATTTTATTAACCTATAATGAAATGATATGAACTTTGAATTTCGATTATGGATTTTGATTTCGATATTCAAGATAAGGTCATGGTTCCGAATTTTCGAACTAGTTATGAATTCTGATTCGTGTATCCTAATTCCAATTTTGAACTTTTGACATCTGTGAAATCTATTTGGCAAATCTTTGACATAATGCCACTTGTTACAAAAGTTTGTATGTTTTGTTTTGAAAAGGACATTTTGAAAAGAAACCTTTGCGATTTTATAAAATAAGATTTTGTTTTGATGTTGAATAAAAACTTTTTGAAAAACTTTTGTATGACTGTGTGCTAACACTTAGTAAAATATGTATATATATAACTTGTTTGGTCCAACAAATGAGGTGTTAGTTACTTGCTGAGTGATTTGTCACTCACTCCACAATATTAATATTTTTGCAGGTTACAGTAATAGATTCGATTATGGGGTTTGATCAAGGATTAGAAGTCATTTTGAGTCTGGTGTCCTCGAGAAAGGTAAGGGTGCTACAGTCTCGGGACCCCCAGGAGCGGGACGTGACAATTTTGCTATTTAGTCTTTCTCTTACGTTTGACTATATAGATGCAGTACTACTCCAAAATATACCAGAATTAAACCCCCTTTCAAGAGTAAGTTTCCTTTCTTCATGTTCAATTAAAAAGACTATTTGATTGGTGCCTTTCCCCTTGACAATTCTTTTTTACTTACTATTCCTTGTTTTTATACCTTTTAAATCAATTTTTGGCTAATGAAATCAGAATTTGTAAATATACTGTGAATTCAAGAATTTAGTTCTAATTTTGTTTCACTATCAAAATTTCTATCGCTGAGGAAAATATTTGTATATCACTCTTTAATAGAGTGCTTTCTTCCATGATAGCATCCTCAGTTTGAAGTAGTATTGAGATTACATTGATGCTTTTGTCATAGGCTCTATGATTGATTTTAGATAGGATAGGGATAGCCTCCTTAAAACTCACTAAAATGGAGCAACAAGAAATAAGTGAAACATACATTTTTTTTTTTTTAAATGTTATATTTTTTGAGAGTTGTGGATGAGCTTGACTTGTAGGGAAAAATGTAGTTTTGCAGTTTTTGGTTTTGCTAAAATGGTTTGAGTGTTGAGTGAGAAATTATGTATGGATGGGTATGATGAGCAATGGCGAGGTATGGTGGTGGTTGATTGAGATTTTGGAGAAAGAGGAATAGATGTAGTTTGATGAGGGATGAATATTGAGTGAGAGTAAATATATTCTTGTCAAGTGACAAGACTGAAATTTTGAATTTCGATTATTTTCTGATATTGCGATTTTGTATCGATTTCCCACACTAAATATGTAAATTTTATTATAAGGCTCTAAAAATCACCAAAAGTTCATAGAATAAAATGTATTCTTTGATCTTTATTGAAAATTTTCATCCAAAAATAATACCAGAAATGCTACTTTTGGAAAGTCACACCTAGCAAAAACCCTAAAAATTGGAATTGCATCTAATGGATTCCAAAGGTCAAAAAATTTCTAGAGGTACTTAAAAAAATTAAAAATAATTTTTATAAATTTGAAACACTTGAAAATTATACCTAGGATGCAACTGCCTTAAAATTGTGTCGCTGGTACCAAAAAATACTAAAACTAAAATTAGCTCAAACAAATAAAATAAATTACCTAATTTTACATATGTTTTTAAAACATAAATAAAATATTCAGTAACTGAAAAACTCCAAAATGACACTTAGAGTCAAAATGACAATTTTGCCCTTGTCTTTCTAAGAAGTAAAACTAAAACACTTCATGCATTCAAAAATTCTTTAAAATTTGCAATAAATCTTATGAATTAATAAATCAATTTGAGGGCTTAACATGAATTTTTAGGAAAAATTGATTTTCTAGAATGTGAAACTCGCAAAAATTGCCCTAATTTTAAAATTAATCTTAAAAGTTGCATCAAAATTCGATATCTATTAGTGATATTACATATGAAGTTCGTCAAAAAGGTTATATTTTTTTTGCCTGAAGCCAGGAGTAGTAGCAGATATTCTCCAAATTCGATTCTCATCACACAAGAAGCACAACTACCTACAATAAAGTTATGGCTTATGACTCTATATCATTCGAAAAGCTAAAATTTTAGCTACTAAAAAGCAATATAGGATACTTCTCAGACGATTCAAAGTCTAACAAGCCAAAGAAAGTACGTGTTCGAATTACAAAGTATGTACTGAACAATTGATATAGGACAAATTAAATTAATTCTGTTCAGAATTTTTCACTAATTCCTCTAAGGTATGATATTAGTGTAGTAAGATAAATAGGGATCATTTTCACAGAAACTTTGCAGAAAAGTATCGAAAGTGTTTGACAATTTCTATTTAGACGATCACAAATGAGTATTTTTGAATTTTCAAAATAAACTAAAACAGAAATTAAATAAATACAATTAAATAATGCTAAACTAAAAATGAGTGTTTTCAAAAAATTAAAAGACACGTTATGTACTAGGCTAGTAATTTTCTTAGACTACTCAAATTACTAGTCAATCAGTTCAATTATATTAGATGAAATTTCAATTACCAATTATCAACTCAACCCTAATTTCTCACGCAATTACAGGCCTATCAAATTAATTAATTTCAAGGTAAATTTCTCTTTGACCTAATTCAATTAAATTGAGTTTCATTCATATGAAATTTATAATGATCTAAATAAATAATTTTCACAGTCACAATCTCAAATTAATTTAGTCTAATAATTAACATAAGTCTATGACGGGGATCAACTTCCGTATCAGCTCAGCTAACTTAACTAAAACACAAGTGAGCTATGGTCTTGAATTGTCAATTTATATTAATTATTACCCAGGTATACAATCTTTTCAATTAATGATTTTTGAAAATAATTCCAAGAAAATTATATTGTCCGTACCCAATCTTAATTAATTTAGTGCATCATAGTTGAAACAAACATGCAAGAATTAATTAAATCGCCAAAATTCATAATCAATTTATTACTAGAGTGTTATTCAAATTAATATTGCAAGAAAATCTAAATAAAAATATAAATTTGGAACAAAAAATAATAAAGAGGAATAAAATTATCTAAAATATTCTTGAAATGCACAATTACAACTATCAATTGCAATGTTAGATTCTCTTTAGAAAAATAATTATTCAATCTTGAATCGAAACTTATTCTTGAATAAAAAATATAAGACTCGATGTTTGTTATGCAGAAAAAATAATAATAATATAAAAGAATGAACTCCTAAGCCTATGAGAACAGCAAGCACCCCGACGGCTGTTACTCGTCGAGCTTGCTTCTGCGTAGAGCGAGCCCGTGTTGCAGCAACTCGCCTTTTATTTAATTTTTTTTTTCTGTGCAATCCAAATTTGTTGCCTTGGCTATAAAATGACCATTTAGCCCTTTTAAGATCCAGCATACAAAACTAAAACATAATAAATTACTATCCCTTTATATTTAACACATCAAATAAATCATTAACACAACAAAAATCTATGAATCTCTGACATACTAACTAACACTAAACACCGATAATCAAGACTAGAATCAGATAAATTAAGTACAATTGAATCATAAAATAGTTCTAATTATAGTGTTATCAATAATTAACTCATAAAATATAGGTTTAAAAATATTTTCGTGAAATTTCAGCCTTTATGTTTTCTAATTTTCCAGTCAAAATATACCTTTTGTGTAAAAATACATCTTGGGAGAAAATATTTTTAAGATACATTACTTGTCAGACAAAAATTAAGAACTTATTCTCTTTGTAGTCATACTATTAAATTATTGCATTTTGTAGTGGTTTGCAATACAACCTGTACTATTTTCCTTTCTGTTCCTTTTCTTTTCTTATTTTCAGCTAGTTTGTGAAAATTAAAAATATTTTGAAAAAACTATAGCACCTTATAAATAATTAAGAAAAACTTATGCTTTTTAAATTTTTGTCACTTCAGTTTCATATATCTTATGTACTAATCAAGATGACTCTCATAAATTTATTTGATATAATGATAGATGTTGTGCCTTGCACTATGTTCCATAGTACAAATCTTTCAAGTAAAAAGATTTAATTTTTATTTTAATTGACTATATAAAGTTGAATAATGAAAATGTCATCCAACAACATATAAATTATGGATACAATTGTTCCATTTGAATAAGAAAATGATATATAAATATAAACAAACAACCCAACCAATCAAGGTTTAATTCCACTAAGTAGGATCGGCTGCATGAATCCTACTACACCATTGTGCTCTGTTATGAACCAAATCCTCCTCAATTCCTAGATGGGTTATATCTTTCTTACATGTTATCCACCAAGTCCTTTTCAGTCTTCCCCTACCCCTCTTATGTTGACTACTCTCTCCAAAATCTACTCGGCTGACAGGCGCTTCTACTGGTTGTCTTAACATATGACCTAACCACCTTAAGCGTGTTTCTCTCATCTTCTCATTAATAGATGCCACTCCAATCTTCTCGTAAATATGCTCATTGCGTATGTTGTCCATCCTAGTGTACCCAAACTTCCATCTTAACATTCACATTTTTGCTACTCTCATCTTTTGCTCATGTGTGTAATTCACTGCCCAACACTCAGACCCATGAAGCATCGCTAGCCTAATTCTTGTCGTTCTATAAAATTTACCCTTAAGTCATAAAGGAATTTTGCAGTCGCATAATATTTTCGATGCCATTCTCCATTTAGTTCAACCCACTTGTATCCGATGTATAACATCTCGATCTATACCACCATCACTCTGAAGAACTGATCCTAAATACTTCAAAATTTTTACTTATGGTTTCTCTTGATCTCCGATACTAACCCCTATTCTATTCCTACATGCACCCTTGCTAAATTTAAATTCCATATATTCTATTTTTGATCAACTAATTCTAAACCTTTTTGCCTCAAGTATTTCTCTCCAAACCTCGAGTTTAGCATTAACCCATCTTTTCTTTCACTACTAAAATAATGTTATCTACAAATAACATACACCATGGTATTTCCTCCTATATGTGCCTTGTAAGTTCTTCTATGACCAGTGCAAATAAATAAGGACTTAGAGATGAACCTTGGTGTAAACCTATATTTATAGGGAACTCTTGTGTCAACCCTTCTGGTGTTCTATATCACACTTGTAACTACATCCCCATACATCTCCTTTATTGATTCTATATATACAACTCTAATTCCTCTTTTTTCTAAAACTCTCCACATAACTTTTCTAGAGACTCTATCGTATGCCTTTTCAAGATCAATAAAAATCATATGTAAATCCTTTTCTTATCATGGTATCTCTCTGTAAGTCTCCTTAAGTGGTGTTTGGCTTCAACAGTCGATCTCCGTGGCATAACACTAAACTGATTATTTGACACGTTAGTCTCGTTTCTCAACCTTGTTTCTATCACCCTCACCCAAAGTTTCATCATATGGCTCATTAACTTAATACCTCTGTGGTTCGCACAATTTTGTATATCCCCTTTGTTTTTGAATATGGGTATGAGAGTACTCTTCTTCCATTGGTCGGCATCTTTCTACTTTTCAATATTTTATTGAAAAGATTGGTAAGCCAACTTATGCCCTTCTTTCCTAAGCGTTTCCACACCTCGATTGGAATATCATCAAGGCAAACTGAGGTATAGCTTTTCCTTTCTTCATCTTCTTCAAAGCCTCCTTCACCTCTGATTCCTGAATCTTTTGATAATATATTACGTTTCTACACTCCTCAGACTTAGCTAACTCTCCTAAAAAGATATCTCCATTGCCTTCATTGAATAGTTGATGAAAGTATCTCTCCCACCTTTCCTTAATTTCCTCATCTCTTACTAGCACCTTATTATATTCATCCTTGATGCACTTAACTTGTGTTAAGTCCTTTGTCCTACGGGCTCTAGTTTTAGCAATCTTATAGATATCTCGCTCCCTCTCCTTAGATTCTAATTTTTGGTAAAAATTTTCAAAAGTCCTATCCCTCGCTTCACTTACATACTTTTTTGCCTTCTTTTTAGCAAGCTTATATTTCTCAATATTTTTGTCACTTCTACAATTATATAGAACCTTATAGTTAGCCCTCTTAACTTTGATTTTTATCTTGTACACCTTCATCCTACCACCAAGATTCCTTGTTCATTGGGACATAACCTCTTGAATTGACTCTCCAAGTATCTTCTTAGCCACTGTTCTCACTCTTGTTGCCATGTTATTCCATAAAGTATCAGATTCTCCTTGTAAGGCCCAAATACTTTGCTCTAACAAATCTTTCTTAAAAATTTATTCTTTTTCCTTCTTTAAATTCCTCCACTTAATTCTAGGTGATCTAGATAGGTTCCTTCGCCTAATGTGATGTTTAAGCCTCAAGCCCACCACCTAAAGCCTATGCTGTAAGGTTAAACTTTTTCCAGGTATGATTTTACAATCTCTACAAACCCTTCTATCTCTCTTTCTTGTTAGTAGAAAGTTAATCTATGACTTTGTTGAACCACCTTTAAAGGTAACTAAATATTCCTCCCTCTTCTTGGAAAAAGTAATGATAAAGCAAAGGTCGAATGTCATTCCAAACTCCAAGATTGATTTTCCTTCTTTATTTCTCCCCCATAACTTTATCCACCATGCACTTCTTCATAATCCTCATTATCTCTTCCCACATGTCCATACATGCTTTTAGATCACCTTCTATAAAAACTTTCTCACCTTGAGGGACACTACCTATCATTTCATCTAAATCCTCTCAAAACTTAGCCTTAATGGACTCATCTAAACTCACTTGAGGCGCATAGACGCTACATATATTAGTAGTTTCACGTCCTAAAATTAGTTTGAGGGACATAATCCTATCTTCTTTCCTAGTCACCTGCACTACATCGTCCTTCATTGACCCGTCTACAATAATACCTACCCCATTTTGTCAAATAGTTTAGCCTTTTCACCAACCCATTTTGTCTCTTGTAAACACAATATTAATTCTTCTCCTAATCATTGTATCTACCACCTCTATTCATTTACCAGTAAGAGTTCCAATATTCCAAGTTCCTATTCTAATCCTATTCTCCAAAACATTTTTCTTCCCCACTACCCTCCCCCTATTATATGAGGAACCCTGTATATTTTTCACTACACCCGGGTCTCCCTAGAGATGTAGCGGCCCTTGCCCACTATTCGCCGCACAGTGATCAAACAATGTGACGCGTCACTTACGGGAAATGTTCTAGCATTAGCGCAATATCGTAGTGGATTCATCTCATGAGATTGACAAAGTTTTACACTGGCTATCAACCTAACACAACCTTTCTCCTTTACTCGGGTTTGGGACCGGTTATGTTAAGAAAAACTTAACATAGGAAGAGTTAAAATGATATATAAATATAAATAAATATATATATATATATATATATATAAGTATATAAGTGTTTTTAAGATTATCATATGTGTGTGTTTACATGTACGTATGTATGTATGGTATGTGTAAACATAGATACACATACATCCACATTACAGAATATTTATTTGTATGTGTACATAAATAAATTTTATTTGTGTTTGTGTTTGTGCATATATGCATACATATGCAATATTGTCTTATTTTGGCCAAGTTTGGATCTGGTGAACTTAGCAAAAGTAAAGCATGGATAACTACAATATAAGGTTTAAATATCAAGCACAATCTCAATCTACAAATGCTTCTCATAGTAAACTCAAATATAATATTAATGAGTTTGTTGTCCAACTAACTGTCTTTCTTGTAATATGGTATAAGTATTTGAGAACAAACTATAAAGCTAATAGTGGAAAGATAAACAAAAAATACTAATGGTTATCAAGTAAAAACATTGAAATTAATTTAAATCAACTTAATATTAAAATGTACTCCAGCCTGATTATTATATCTCAAACAATAAGAGGACCACCCATTATCAAAGAGATACAATTACAAAAGCCACCTCAATACGTATTCTAACTGTTGCAAATTCTACGATAAATTCTTTTGAAAAGTTGAAGCCTGATAACCTGTTGGTACAATTACCGAAGTGCGTCCATCCAAAGTTAATAAACTCTTTGGTGTCTTCTTTTCGTTGCTCTCTCCATGATCTGAGTGCAGCAGCAAAGTATTCAGCCGCCAAGTCAAGTTTTGGCACACAAAATTTCATCGCATCCTGAAACCTTCCAGTAGAATTGTTTGAATCTATATTCTAAAGCTGTTTTATGGGCGATTAAAGTTGAATCTCTAGTGCATATTATTGATATTCCACCATAATCTGAATCGTTCTTTTGGTGATCTTCAAAGCAATCAATGCAAAAATAATAATTATCGCCTGTCTTGTTGCACACATCTCTATGATGACACATCACCTTGACTACCTAAGCCCCCAAACAAAAGGAAAGCAAAGATGAAGCAAACTTCACCAAAAGATGCCATGTGAAAATTGCTGCAACAAAGATAAAATTCAAATAACCATCAGTTTTTCTTGATTAAAGGAACAAATGCTAAAAATCAAGAAAAGCTAATAATGTAATTTGTCAAGGTGGTTACTCAAAAAAATAAAAAATAAAAAACTTGTCAAGGGTATTGATTATAGAATATGCTTAATTAACCTCTTTTTTTCTCTCTAAGAAAGTAGTTGTATTTTTCAAGTACTAAAATATTGCAACATCAACTAGTTATATAATTCATTGACAATGTCTAAAATTTCAAAATAGATGCAATAAATTAAATCAATTTATGTATACCAAAGAATCATTAACAAGCCAAAGAGTTAAGAAAAGATTGACTGATATGCAACACTTTAATTACATATGATAAAACAACAATTTTTTTAAAAAGTGTTGAAATAATAGGAGAGAAGTAGTATATTCAAGAAAATTTGAAGAAACTTATCAAACCTAATAGCTGAACTAAGAATTGTAACCAATTTGTTCCTATAGAATGTTCCTTCTCTTAAATAGAAGCATGAAGATTCTAGAATGATGCAATTACAAGTATGACTATATTGAGGCAATATAAAAGAGACAAAATTAAATTAATGATTACCTTAAATAAATATGGGAGTTGGCTTTTAGTGGTTCTCCTCCTTTTTCTTATCCTTATGACAAGTGTCACATATTATTGAATGAATGACATATTTTGATAATTAAATCCAAAGGTAATTACACCTCCCAACAATTTTAGTCAAACTATCAATCTATCCGACAAAAGATGATTCAAAATAATCATAAGTGTGTTTTTTATTAAATCATTAAAAAAAAATTATGTTAAAAGTTAAGTTTTTTATTGCAGATGTCAACATCAATTCTAAGGTTATTACTAAGGAAAATATTTAGATATACTCAGTTTTGGGTTCTACTTATAGAACTTGTAGTCAGAATAAATCTTATGGAATCTTACTTATATCAATTGAAGTCATTTATTTTTTAAGATTTTAATCCATACCAAAAAGCTTATAAATGAGACCAAAGACTAAATCTGCCTAACTATTTCTATTTTATTAAATGCTTGGTCACTAAAGTGTTCAGTTGCTATTTTGATATACCATAAGGTTTATTTTGTAATATTACCAAACCTCATGAAGGTAATAATTCACCCATTATGTCAAATTTGACCATTTGAGCAAGATGTAGGTAATTTATATTTGCAATTATGGATCTCTCAATTAGGGGCGAAATCAGGACCCTGAGGTTAGGGGAACAACCATTTCGATTTGTATTGAACAATTGTTAAAGCAAACATAAGTTTTTTTTTAATAGAGTAAATAGTTTGTACAAATACAAATATAAGAATCTGATCAAAAGGTGGTTGTTGTAACTTTTTACACAATAAAAAGTTTGTATTATAATAGATTAGTTTAAAAGTAAGAATACCACACAATATTTAATTTTATTACATAATGTACTTAGAAAATAAATTTAAAATATAAGTGATACGTTCCTGCATTTATATGATACTTATTCTTAATTCTTAAGATTATGATAATTTTTAATTGTATGATTAACTCCAACTTTATAGGGGTCCATGTGAAGGAAAAGAAAATTTTTATAAATTTCATTGTGTGTAATTATAAGATAAAATTAAAATTATTAAATGTTTTCATTACCTTTTGTACTTTTTCAAAAATTGAGAGGGTGCAATTACCTACCGTGGGGTTGCCGTAGCTTCACCCATATGCGCTCAATACGGGAGAATCTACTGCAGTTACCATTTCTTATATTAAAGACGTAGATTAAATGTCCTCTCAATCTAGCGATTATGAAAGGAGTTTTGTAGCCTTTATTGTACGGTTAATTGCAACCACCTCTTGTGATTTGGTTAATATTTAAATCACGTTTGTATACATGTAAATTTCTAATCTGTCCCCTTGTAATTTAGGTTAGAGTGAAATCGTTTAATATTTTATTAAGTAACCATTAGAAGATTGAAAGTTTTTTATGTAAAGGATTTTTTTGGTTAATTTTAGCCTCAAATTTAGGTTATTCATGTATTTTAATATAAAACACAATACTTCCGTTCTAGAGGAAGATGTTTATGGGCGGTGGAGGGGTACTACATTTAGGGGTGTATTTGACTTTTTTATATAAATTCATTAAATTGTATCCCTTTAAAAAAAAAAATCCCAAAGAGAGGATTGTTGGTTTGCACATTATAGGGCCAAAACCTGAATATTAGTCAAGTTGCAATTAGGTTTCTTGTAATTTACCCTAAATTATAATTAGTGGGTAAGGTACACACTGTGTCCACAAACCTATGGTCATTAAAAATTAAAAATCAAAAGAATATAAAGAAGTTAGTGTGTATAACCTGCCTAACTAATCATAATAGTGTGTTAGTAGTGTTCTTTTTTTATCAAATTTAATCTTAAAATTTAAAGAAGAGATCAAATGGAGAGACCATCATTTCATTTGACACTCCTTTACATATAGTAAAGACTATTTATAGCACTGTTTTTAAATTCCACAAGGTGGTCAATTCAACCGTTTTAACCGGTAATGACCATGCATGGAGTTGACTCAATTGTGTGATATACTAAAAAGGCAAAAAAATCAACCAAATAAATCGATAAAGTTGGTTGAACTGGTCAAACGGGTTTTGATTAGTTATTGCCTATCTTTCCATAACCTATAACGTAAATAAAAATAAGATTGCAAGATCATTAAATAAATTCAGATTCCAAAAAACCAAAATTCAATCACTGTAAACCTTAGGTAAAATCCCTAAGAATTATCCAAAAATTAGACTAGATTATCCAACCATCTCACAACCTATTAAATGTTCTGTATCAAAGACATAAGTGAAAACTAACAAATACTAAATACACATAAAAATTACATTAGTTATTATGCATAAATTCAATAACCAATGAGCAATTATTACCATAAATTGCAAAAAATATATGAGGAAATTTGTGAAAAAAATGGTATAATTTTCTAATATTAAACAACTATTGCAATATTAACTATCGAAAATTGAGGAAAATATTATGAGAGGTTCATTATGAATTTTATACATTATAGAATTCTATTGCATATTAAATTAAAGTATTATATGATTATCAATATCTATACAAAATAATTTTCAGTCAAGAAACAAAGATTAACATTATACTGTAGAATATTAAAGGATGTATCATGCATATACAAATTTGTATCAAAAAGTCTAATTCTATAGGCATATCTAATAAGTGTAATTTCTCTAATACAATTTTATATTTTTTATTAGTTAACCACTGGAACATTGGTGGGGATGCACTACTCCCTAATTTTATTAATCACAAAATAAAAGATATAAGGCGGGGGACTAGACCAATACCTCCTGTAAGAAGCAACCCAAAAAACTAAAACTGAAAACAGCAAAAGAATCTTATTTATTCTAAACGTGAATAGTGTATTGCATCCAATCGAAGAACTCCCCTAACCGATGATGGAACTGTAGAAGCATCATGGGTTGAGTATAAAGCTGGGAGGGCATACACATCCTTGTATAATATACAGGAATTAACTTATCATATCTACTACACATCTATCATGTGTATAAGAGACAGCTTCTAAGTATCATATAAACTGTCTCTTATACACATCTAGATGCAAGCCTGAAATTCATGCCAATGCCTCAGCTTCCAAGCTGGTTTTGTATGAGAAAAAATAGGCAAAACCAGCCACAAAGGATTCGGTTTTAGTTCTAATGAGACCAATGCCAACTACTAAACTCGTACCCAAAACAAACGTGCCATCTATATTCAATTTCACAACACAAGAGAGGACTAACCCAATAAACAGCCAAGGAGCCAAAAGGTTTGGGAGGGAAAACCCTAATTCTAAGCCCTGGCCAAGAAGACGATAAGGAAAGAAGCTCCTAAGAAGCTGTCTCTTCAACACAAAAGAGTGTATAAGAAATGTTGGACGTATGGAATAAGATGATAGATGCTTACCATCGAACAGATAAGCCATTCAAGCAAGCTAGAGATGCCTAACGTGCAGTGATAGGTGCAATCTTTACAAGTTGTCTATCCATGACAAGAAAACATGGAGCCACTACACATTCAACTTATGATGAATGGAATCCACACGAACTCTAGGCACATGCAACTACATCCCTATACATCTCCTTTATTGATTCTATATATACAACTCTAATTCCTCTTTTTTCTAAAACTCTCCACATAACTTTTCTAGAGACTCTATCGTATGCCTTTTCAAGATCAATAAAAATCATATGTAAATCCTTTTCTTATCATGGTATCTCTCTGTAAGTCTCCTTAAGTGGTGTTTGGCTTCAACAGTCGATCTCCGTGGCATAACACTAAACTGATTATTTGACACGTTAGTCTCGTTTCTCAACCTTGTTTCTATCACTGTCTCTTAAAGTTTCATCTAGATGTGTATTAAGAGACCTCTGTACTTATATACAATTTTGTATATCCCCTTTGTTTTTGAATATGGGTATGAGAGTACTCTTCTTCCATTGGTCGGCATCTTTCTACTTTTCAATATTTTATTGAAAAGATTGGTAAGCCAACTTATGCCCTTCTTTCCTAAGCGTTTCCACACCTCGATTGGAATATCATCAAGGCAAACTGCTTTTCCTTTCTTCATCTTCTTCAAAGCCTCCTTCACCTCTGATTCCTGAATCTTTTGATAATATATTACGTTTCTACACTCCTCAGACTTAGCTAACTCTCCTAAAAAGATATCTCCATTGCCTTCATTGAATAGTTGATGAAAGTATCTCTCCCACCTTTCCTTAATTTCCTCATCTCTTACTAGCACCTTATTATATTCATCCTTGATGCACTTAACTTGTGTTAAGTCCTTTGTCCTACGGGCTCTAGTTTTAGCAATCTTATAGATATCTCGCTCCCTCTCCTTAGATTCTAATTTTTGGTAAAAATTTTCAAAAGTCCTATCCCTCAGAAAAAAGCTTCACTTACATACTTTTTTGCCTTCTTTTTAGCAAGCTTATATTTCTCAATATTTTTGTCACTTCTACAATTATATAGAACCTTATAGTTAGCCCTCTTAACTTTGATTTTTATCTTGTACACCTTCATCCTACCACCAAGATTCCTTGTTCATTGGGACATAACCTCTTGACTCTCCAAGTATCTTCTTAGCCACTGTTCTCACTCTTGTTGCCATGTTATTCCATAAAGTATCAGATTCTCCTTGTAAGGCCCAAATACTTTGCTCTAACAAATCTTTCTTAAAAATTTATTCTTTTTCCTTCTTTAAATTCCTCCACTTAATTCTAGGTGATCTAGATAGGTTCCTTCGCCTAATGTGATGTTTAAGCCTCAAGCCCACCACCTAAAGCCTATGCTGTAAGGTTAAACTTTTTCCAGGTATGATTTTACAATCTCTACAAACCCTTCTATCTCTCTTTCTTGTTAGTAGAAAGTTAATCTATGACTTTGTTGAACCACCTTTAAAGGTAATCAAAGGGTTTGTCCTCTTCTTGGAAAAAGTAATGATAAAGCAAAGGTCGAATGTCATTCCAAACTCCAAGATTGATTTTCCTTCTTTATTTCTCCCCCATAACTTTATCCACCATGCACTTCTTCATAATCCTCATTATCTCTTCCCACATGTCCATTTAGATCACCTTCTATAAAAACTTTCTCACCTTGAGGGACACTACCTATCATTTCATCTAAATCCTCTCAAAACTTAGCCTTAATGGACTCATCTAAACTCACTTGAGGCGCATAGACGCTACATATATTAGTAGTTTCACGTCCTAAAATTAGTTTGAGGGACATAATCCTATCTTCTTTCCTAGTCACCTGCACTACATCGTCCTTCATTGACCCGTCTACAATAATACCTACCCCATTTTGTCAAATAGTTTAGCCTTTTCACCAACCCATTTTGTCTCTTGTAAACACAATATTAATTCTTCTCCTAATCATTGTATCTACCACCTCTAGCTGTCTCTTATACACATCTAGATGTGTATAATAGACAGATCGTTAAACCTTATCTCTTATTTTATTTTCTAGGTACAGTATTATTATGATATATAAATATAAATAAATATATATATATATATATATATAAGTATATAAGTGTTTTTAAGATTATCATATGTGTGTGTTTACATGTACGTATATGTATGGTATGTGTAAACATAGATACACATACATCCACATTACAGAATATTTATTTATCTGTATGTGTACATAAATAAATTTTATTTGTGTTTGTGTTTGTGCATATATGCATACATATGCAATATTGTCTTATTTTGGCCAAGTTTGGATCTGGTGAACTTAGCAAAAGTAAAGCATGGATAACTACAATATAAGGTTTAAATATCAAGCACAATCTCAATCTTGCTTCTCATAGTAAACTCAAATATAATATTAATGAGTTTGTTGTCCAACTAACTGTCTTTCTTGTAATATGGTATAAGTATTTGAGAACAAACTATAAAGCTAATAGTGGAAAGATAAACAAAAAATACTAATGGTTATCAAGTAAAAACATTGAAATTAATTTAAATCAACTTAATATTAAAATGTACTCCAGCCTGATTATTATATCTCAAACAATAAGAGGACCACCCATTATCAAAGAGATACAATTACAAAAGCCACCTCAATACGTATTCTAACTGTTGCAAATTCTACGATAAATTCTTTTGAAAAGTTGAAGCCTGATAACCTGTTGGTAAAGACTATTGCCAATTACCGAAGTGCGTCCATCCAAAGTTAATAAACTCTTTGGTGTCTTCTTTTCGTTGCTCTCTCCATGATCTGAGTGCAGCAGCAAAGTATTCAGCCGCCAAGTCAAGTTTTGGCACACAAAATTTCATCGCATCCTGAAACCTTCCAGTAGAATTGTTTGAATATTCTAAAGCTGTTTTATGGGCGATTAAAGTTGAATCTCTAGTGCATATTATTGATATTCCACCATAATCTGAATCGTTCTTTTGGTGATCTTCAAAGCAATCAATGCAAAAATAATAATTATCGCCTGTCTTGTTGCACACATCTCTGTATGATGACACATCACCTTGACTACCTAAGCCCCCAAACAAAAGGAAAGCAAAGATGAAGCAAACTTCACCAAAAGATGCCATGTGAAAATTGCTGCAACAAAGATAAAATTCAAATAACCATCAGTTTTTCTTGATTAAAGGAACAAATGCTAAAAATCAAGAAAAGCTAATAATGTAATTTGTCAAGGTGGGGCTATTTTTCAAGTACTAAAATATTGCAACATCAACTAGTTATATAATTCATTGACAATGTCTAAAATTTGATGCAATAAATTAAATCAATTTATGTATACCAAAGAATCATTAACAAGCCAAAGAGTTAAGAAAAGATTGACTGATATGCAACACTTTAATTACATATGATAAAACAACAATTTTTTTAAAAAGTGTTGAAATAATAGGAGAGAAGTAGTATATTCAAGAAAATTTGAAGAAACTTATCAAACCTAATAGCTGAACTAAGAATTGTAACCAATTTGTTCCTATAGAATGTTCCTTCTCTTAAATAGAAGCATGAAGATTCTAGAATGATGCAATTACAAGTATGACTATATTGAGGCAATATAAAAGAGACAAAATTAAATTAATGATTACCTTAAAATGTAAATATGGGAGTTGGCTTTTAGTGGTTCTCCTCCTTTTTCTTATCCTTATGACAAGTGTCACATATTATTGAATGAATGACATATTTTGATAATTAAATCCAAAGGTAATTACACCTCCCAACAATTTTAGTCAAACTATCAATCTATCCGACAAAAGATGACAAAATAATCATAAGTGTGTTTTTTATTAAATCATTAAAAAAAAATTATGTTAAAAGTTAAGTTTTTATTGCGATGTCAACATCAATTCTAAGGTTATTACTAAGGAAAATACTTAGATATACTCAGTTTTCTAGACTACTTATAGAACTTGTAGTCAGAATAAATCTTATGGAATCTTACTTATATCAATTGAAGTCATTTATTTTTTAAGATTTTAATCCATACCAAAAAGCTTATAAATGAGACCAAAGACTAAATCTGCCTAACTATTTCTATTTTATTAAATGCTTGGTCACTAAAGTGTTCAGTTGCTATTTTGATATACCATAAGGTTTATTTTGTATGAATATTACCAAACCTCATGAAGGTAATAATTCACCCATTATGTCAAATTTGACCATTTGAGCAAGATGTAGGTAATTTATATTTGCAATTATGGATCTCTCAATTAGGGGCAAAATCAGGGACCCTGAGGTTAGGGGAACAACCATTTCGATTTGTATTGAACAATTGTTAAAGCAAACATAAGTTTTTTTTTAATAGAGTAAATAGTTTGTACAAATACAAATATAAGAATCTGATCAAAAGGTGGTTGTTGTAACTTTTTACACAATAAAAAGTTTGTATTATAATAGATTAGTTTAAAAGTAAGAATACCACACAATATTTAATTTTATTACATAATGTACTTAGAAAATAAATTTAAAATATAAGTGATACGTTCCTGCATTTATATGATACTTATTCTTAATTCTTAAGATTATGATAATTTTTAATTGTATGATTAACTCCAACTTTATAGGGGTCCATGTGAAGGAAAAGAAAATTTTTATAAATTTCATTGTGTGTACACTTACCATTTGAGGTAAGTTAGCATATACACAATCATTATAAAGATAAAATTAAAATTATTAAATGTTTTCATTACCTTTTGTACTTTTTCAAAAATTGAGAGGGTGCAATTACCTACCGTGGGGTTGCCGTAGCTTCACCCATATGCGCTCAATACGGGAGAATCTACTGCAGTTACCATTTCTTATATTAAAGACGTTGTCCTCTCAATCTAGCGATTATGAAAGGAGTTTTGTAGCCTTTATTGTACGGTTAATTGCAACCACCTCTTGTGATTTGGTTAATATTTAAATCACGTTTGTATACATGTAAATTTCTAATCTGTCCCCTTGTAATTTAGGTTAGAGTGAAATCGTTTAATATTTTATTAAGTAACCATTAGAAGATTGAAAGTTTTTTATGTAAAGGATTTTTTTGGTTAATTTTAGCCTCAAATTTAGGTTATTCATGTATTTTAATATAAAACACAATACTTCCGTTCTAGAGGAAGATGTTTATGGGCGGTGGAGGGGTACTACATTTAGGGGTGTATTTGACTTTAATTTATATAAATTCATTAAATTGTATCCCTTTAAAAAAAAAAATCCCAAAGAGAGGATTGTTGGTTTGCACATTATAGGGCCAAAACCTGAATATTAGTCAAGTTGCAATTAGGTTTCTTGTAATTTACCCTAAATTATAATTAGTGGGTAAGGTACACACTGTGTCTATGGTCATTAAAAATTAAAAATCAAAAGAATATAAAGAAGTTAGTGTGTATAACCTGCCTAACTAATCATAATAGTGTGTTAGTAGTGTTCTTTTTTTATCAAATTTAATCTTAAAATTTAAAGAAGAGATCAAATGGAGAGACCATCATTTCATTTGACACTCCTTTACATATAGTAAAGACTATTTATAGCACTGTTTTTAAATTCCACAAGGTGGTCAATTCAACCGTTTTAACCGGTAATGACCATGCATGGAGTTGACTCAATTGTGTGATATACTAAAAAGGCAAAAAAATCAACCAAATAAATCGATAAAGTTGGTTGAACTGGTCAAACGGGTGAGGGTTTTGATTAGTTATTGCCTATCTTTCCATAACCTATAACGTAAATAAAAATAAGATTGCAAGATCATTAAATAAATTCAGATTCCAAAAAACCAAAATTCAATCACTGTAAACCTTAGGTAAAATCCCTAAGAATTATCCAAAAATTAGACTAGATTATCCAAACGAGCATTGAATTGAACAATACAAGGTTTGTTGTTTACCATATACTCAAAGGAAAATTCTATAGTTCCTTTAATTATGTTGAGGGAATTATTCCCACAAAAGATATCCATTAATGGGTTTCCACATCACCTTATGTAACTGGATAAATGGTACTCCACCATAACATTTTCATCACATACTTGGTAACCTATTACATCAGGTTACCAAGTTAATTTTGTATGTTTTTTCCTAGAAAACCACAAACCTAAAACAAACAAAAAAATAAAAAATACACAACCTATTAAATGTTCTGTGTCAAAGACATAAGTGAAAACTAACAAATACTTTCTACACATAAAAATTTACATTAGTTATTATGCATAAATTCAATAACCAATGAGCAATTATTACCATAAATTGCAAAAAATATATGAGGAAATTTGTGAAAAAAATGGTATAATTTTCTAATATTAAACAACTATTGCAATATTAACTATCGAAAATTGAGGAAAATATTATGAGAGGTTCATATAGAATTCTATTGCATATTAAATTAAAGTATTATATGATTATCAATATCTATACAAAATAATTTTCAGTCAAGAAACAAAGATTAACATTATACTGTAGAATATTAAAGGATGTATCATAGCATATACAAATTTGTATCAAAAAGTCTAATTCTATAGGCATATCTAATAAGTGTAATTTCTCTAATACAATTTTATATTTTTTATTAGTTAACCACTGGAACATTGGTGGGGATGCACTACTCCCTAATTTTATTAATCACAAAATAAAAGATATAAGGCGGGGGACTAGACCAATACCTCCTGTAAGAAGCAACCCAAAAAACTAAAACTGAAAAAGCAAAACGATCTATTTATTCTAAACGTGAATAGTGTATTGCATCCAATCGAAGAACTCCCCTAACCGATGATGGAACTGTAGAAGCATCAAAAACTGAGTGAATATGAGAATATTTGCTTCCTAACTTGGCGAGAAAATCTGCAGCCGAATTAGCTTTCCGGTAGACATGAGTAAGCTTTCCGGTAGACATGAGTAAAGGTAAAGTGACCCTAAGCAATAAGAAAATGTATCTTGCGAATCAAAGGGTCTAATGACCAAGAAACTAAGGATTTTACAAAAACCATTTGGCAAAGAACCTTGGAATCGAATTCAACCAACACATCCCACAAAATCTTGTCCAAGCAAAGCTGCAAGCCTGAAATTCATGCCAATGCCTCAGCTTCCAAGCTGGTTTTGTATGAGAAAAAATAGGCAAAACCAGCCACAAAGGATTCGGTTTTAGTTCTAATGAGACCAATGCCAACTACTAAACTCGTACCCAAAACAAATGTGCCATCTATTAACATCAAGAAGACGATAAGGAAAGAAGCTCAAAGAGTTTTGCCAAGTTCAACATAAAAGAAGTGTGAAAAATGTTGGACGTAGCTGAATAAGATGATAGATGCTTACCATCGAACAGATAAGCCATTCAAGCAAGCTAGAGATGCCAACGTGCAGTGATAGGTGCAATCTTTACAAGTTGTCTATCCATGACAAGAAAACATGGAGCCACTACACATTCAACTTATGATGAATGGAATCCACACGAACTCTAGGCACATGCAACTACATCCCTATACATCTCCTTTATTGATTCTATATATACAACTCTAATTCCTCTTTTTTCTAAAACTCTCCACATAACTTTTCTAGGGACTCTATCGTATGCCTTTTCAAGATCAATAAAAATCATATGTAAATCCTTTTCTTATCATGGTATATGGACTCTCTGTAAGTCTCCTTAAGTGGTGTTTGGCTTCAACAGTCGATCTCCGTGGCATAACACTAAACTGATTATTTGACACGTTAGTCTCGTTTCTCAACCTTGTTTCTATCACCCTCACCCAAAGTTTCATCATATGGCTCATTAACTTAATACCTCTGTGGTTCGCACAATTTTGTATATCCCCTTTGTTTTTGAATATGGGTATGAGAGTACTCTTCTTCCATTGGTCGGCATCTTTCTACTTTTCAATATTTTATTGAAAAGATTGGTAAGCCAACTTATGCCCTTCTTTCCTAAGCGTTTCCACACCTCGATTGGAATATCATCAAGGCAAACTGCTTTTCCTTTCTTCATCTTCTTCAAAGCCTCCTTCACCTCTGATTCCTGAATCTTTTGATAATATATTACGTTTCTACACTCCTCAGACTTAGCTAACTCTCCTAAAAAGATATCTCCATTGCCTTCATTGAATAGTTGATGAAATATCTCTCCCACCTTTCCTATGTAATTTCCTCATCTCTTACTAGCACCTTATTATATTCATCCTTGATGCACTTAACTTGTGTTAAGTCCTTTGTCCTACGGGCTCTAGTTTTAGCAATCTTATAGATATCTCGCTCCCTCTCCTTAGATTCTAATTTTTGGTAAAAATTTTCAAAAGTCCTATCCCTCGCTTCACTTACATACTTTTTTGCCTTCTTTTTAAAAGCTTATATTTCTCAATATTTTTGTCACTTCTACAATTATATAGAACCTTATAGTTAGCCCTCTTAACTTTGATTTTTATCTTGTACACCTTCATCCTACCACCAAGATTCCTTGTTCATTGGGACATAACCTCTTGACTCTCCAAGTATCTTCTTAGCCACTGTTCTCACTCTTGTTGCCATGTTATTCCATAAAGTATCAGATTCTCCTTGTAAGGCCCAAATACTTTGCTCTAACAAATCTTTCTTAAAAATTTATTCTTTTTCCTTCTTTAAATTCCTCCACTTAATTCTAGGTGATTATCTAGATAGGTTCCTTCGCCTAATGTGATGTTTAAGCCTCAAGCCCACCACCTAAAGCCTATGCTGTAAGGTTAAACTTTTTCCAGGTATGATTTTACAATCTCTACAAACCCTTCTATCTCTCTTTCTTGTTAGTAGAAAGTTAATCTATGACTTTGTTGAACCACCTTTAAAGGTAACTAAATATTCCTCCTCTTCTTGGAAAAAGTAATGATAAAGCAAAGGTCGAATGTCATTCCAAACTCCAAGATTGATTTTCCTTCTTTATTTCTCCCCCATAACTTTATCCACCATGCACTTCTTCATAATCCTCATTATCTCTTCCCACATGTCCATTTAGATCACCTTCTATAAAAACTTTCTCACCTTGAGGGACACTACCTATCATTTCATCTAAATCCTCTCAAAACTTAGCCTTAATGGACTCATCTAAACTCACTTGAGGCGCATAGACGCTACATATATTAGTAGTTTCACGTCCTAAAATTAGTTTGAGGGACATAGTTTGTTTTGATGTGTCTATAAACATTTTTCTTCCCCACTACCCTCCCCCTATTATATGAGGAACCCTGTATATTTTTCACTACACCCGGGTCTCCCTAGAGATGTAGCGGCCCTTGCCCACTATTCGCCGCAATCAAACAATGTGACGCGTCACTTACGGGAAATGTTCTAGCATTAGCGCAATATCGTAGTGGATTCATCTCATGAGATTGACAAAGTTTTACACTGGCTATCAACCTAACACAACCTTTCTCCTTTACTCGGGTTTGGGACCGGTTATGTTAAGAAAAACTTAACTGAAAATATTTATTTGTATGTGTACATAAATAAATTTTATTTGTGTTTGTGTTTGTGCATATATGCATACATATGCAATATTGTCTTATTTTGGCCAAGTTTGGATCTGGTGAACTTAGCAAAAGTAAAGCATGGATAACTACAATATAAGGTTTAAATATCAAGCACAATCTCAATCTTGCTTCTCATAGTAAACTCAAATATAATATTAATGAGTTTGTTGTCCAACTAACTGTCTTTCTTGTAATATGGTATAAGTATTTGAGAACAAACTATAAAGCTAATAGTGGAAAGATAAACAAAAAATACTAATGGTTATCAAGTAAAAACATTGAAATTAATTTAATTTAGTTTGATCAACTTAATATTAAAATGTACTCCAGCCTGATTATTATATCTCAAACAATAAGAGGACCACCCATTATCAAAGAGATACAATTACAAAAGCCACCTCAATACGTATTCTAACTGTTGCAAATTCTACGATAAATTCTTTTGAAAAGTTGAAGCCTGATAACCTGTTGGTACAATTACCGAAGTCGTCCATCCAAAGTTAATAAACTCTTTGGTGTCTTCTTTTCGTTGCTCTCTCCATGATCCGAGTGCGCAAAAGTATTCAGCCGCCAAGTCAAGTTTTGGCACACAAAATTTCATCGCATCCTGAAACCTTCCAGTAGAATTGTTTGAATATTCTAAAGCTGTTTTATGGGCGATTAAAGTTGAATCTCTAGTGCATATTATTGATATTCCACCATAATCTGAATCGTTCTTTTGGTGATCTTCAAAGCAATCAATGCAAAAATAATAATTATCGCCTGTCTTGTTGCACACATCTCTGTATGATGACACATCACCTTGACTGCACCTAAGCCCCCAAACAAAAGGAAAGCAAAGATGAAGCAAACTTCACCAAAAGATGCCATGTGAAAATTGCTGCAACAAAGATAAAATTCAAATAACCATCAGTTTTTCTTGATTAAAGGAACAAATGCTAAAAATCAAGAAAAGATAATAATGTAATTTGTCAAGGTGGTTACTCAAAAAAATAAAAATAAAAAACTTGTCAAGGGTATTGATTATAGAATATGCTTAATTAACCTCTTTTTTTCTCTCTAAGAAAGTAGTTGTATTTTTCAAGTACTAAAATATTGCAACATCAACTAGTTATATAATTCATTGACAATGTCTAAAATTTGATGCAATAAATTAAATCAATTTATGTATACCAAAGAATCATTAACAAGCCAAAGAGTTAAGAAAAGATTGACTGATATGCAACACTTTAATTACATATGATAAAACAACAATTTTTTTAAAAAGTGTTGAAATAATAGGAGAGAAGTAGTATATTCAAGAAAATTTGAAGTATAAGTGACTTATGTCAATATTATTGAATGAATGACATATTTTGATAATTAAATCCAAAGGTAATTACACCTCCCAACAATTTTAGTCAAACTATCAATCTATCCGACAAAAGATGACAAAATAATCATAAGTGTGTTTTTTATTAAATCATTAAAAAAAAATTATGTTAAAAGTTAAGTTTTTTATTGCAGATGTCAACATCAATTCTAAGGTTATTACTAAGGAAAATATTTAGATATACTCAGAGATGGGTTCTATATTATAGAACTTGTAGTCAGAATAAATCTTATGGAAGTGTTCTTACTTATATCAATTGAAGTCATTTATTTTTTAAGATTTTAATCCATACCAAAAAGCTTATAAATGAGATCAAAGACTAAATCTGCCTAACTATTTCTATTTTATTAAATGCTTGGTCACTAAAGTACATTCGATTGCTATGTTTGATATCTTATAAGGTTTATTTTGTAATATTACCAAACCTCATGAAGGTAATAATTCACCCATTATGTCAAATTTGACCATTTGAGCAAGATGTAGGTAATTTATATTTGCAATTATGGATCTCTCAATTAGGGGCGAAATCAGGACCCTGAGGTTAGGGGAACAACCATTTCGATTTGTATTGAACAATTGTTAAAGCAAACATAAGTTTTTTTTTAATAGAGTAAATAGTTTGTACAAATACAAATATAAGAATCTGATCAAAAGGTGGTTGTTGTAACTTTTTACACAATAAAAAGTTTGTATTATAATAGATTAGTTTAAAAGTAAGAATACCACACAATATTTAATTTTATTACATAATGTTTACTACTTGATACATAACTACTTAGAAAATAAATTTAAAATATAAGTGATACGTTCCTGCATTTATATGATACTTATTCTTAATTCTTAAGATTATGATAATTTTTAATTGTATGATTAACTCCAACTTTATAGGGGTCCATGTGAAGGAAAAGAAAATTTTTATAAATTTCATTGTGTGTAATTATAAGATAAAATTAAAATTATTAAATGTTTTCATTACCTTTTGTACTTTTTCAAAAATTGAGAGGGTGCAATTACCTACCGTGGGGTTGCCGTAGCTTCACCCATATGCGCTCAATACGGGAGAATCTACTGCAGTTACCATTTCTTATATTAAAGACGTTGTCCTCTCAATCTAGCGATTATGAAAGGAGTTTTGTAGCCTTTATTGTACGGTTAATTGCAACCACCTCTTGTGATTTGGTTAATATTTAAATCACGTTTGTATACATGTAAATTTCTAATCTGTCCCCTTGTAATTTAGGTTAGAGTGAAATCGTTTAATATTTTATTAACCCCATAGTAACCATTAGAAGATTGAAAGTTTTTTATGTAAAGGATTTTTTTGGTTAATTTTAGCCTCAAATTTAGGTTATTCATGTATTTTAATATAAAACACAATACTTCCGTTCTAGAGGAAGATGTTTATGGGCGGTGGAGGGGTACTACATTTAGGGGTGTATTTGACTTTTTTATATAAATTCATTAAATTGTATCCCTTTAAAAAAAAAAAATCCCAAAGAGAGAATTGTTGGTTTGCACATTATAGGGCCAAAACCTGAATATTAGTCAAGTTGCAATTAGGTTTCTTGTAATTTACCCTAAATTATAATTAGTGGGTAAGGTACACACTGTGTCTATGGTCATTAAAAATTAAAAATCAAAAGAATATAAAGAAGTTAGTGTGTATAACCTGCCTAACTAATCATAATAGTGTGTTAGTAGTGTTCTTTTTTTATCAAATTTAATCTTAAAATTTAAAGAAGAGATCAAATGGAGAGACCATCATTTCATTTGACACTCCTTTACTATATAGTAAAGACTATTTATAGCACTGTTTTTAAATTCCACAAGGTGGTCAATTCAACCGTTTTAACCGGTAATGACCATGCATGGAGTTGACTCAATTGTGTGATATACTAAAAAGGCAAAAAAATCAACCAAATAAATCGATAAAGTTGGTTGAACTGGTCAAACGGGTTTTGATTAGTTATTGCCTATCTTTCCATAACCTATAACGTAAATAAAAATAAGATTGCAAGATCATTAAATAAATTCAGATTCCAAAAAACCAAAATTCAATCACTGTAAACCTTAGGTAAAATCCCTAAGAATTATCCAAAAATTAGACTAGATTATCCAAACGAGCATTGAATTGAACAATACAAGGTTTGTTGTTTACCATATACTCAAAGGAAAATTCTATAGTTCCTTTAATTATGTTGAGGGAATTATTCCCACAAAAGATATCCATTAATGGGTTTCCACATCACCTTACAAGGATAAATGGTACTCCACCATAACATTTTCATATTTGGCACATACTTGGTAACCTATTACATCAGGTTACCAAGTTAATTTTGTATGTTTTTTCCTAGAAAACCACAAACCTAAAACAAACAAAAAAATAAAAAATACACAACCTATTAAATGTTCTGTGTCAAAGACATAAGTGAAAACTAACAAATACTTTCTACACATAAAAATTACATTAGTTATTATGCATAAATTCAATAACCAATGAGCAATTATTACCATAAATTGCAAAAAATATATGAGGAAATTTGTGAAAAAAATGGTATAATTTTCTAATATTAAACAACTATTGCAATATTAACTATCGAAAATTGAGGAAAATATTATGAGAGGTTCATATAGAATTCTATTGCATATTAAATTAAAGTATTATATGATTATCAATATCTATACAAAATAATTTTCAGTCAAGAAACAAATAGAACATTATACTTTAGAATATTAAAGGATGTATCATGCATATACAAATTTGTATCAAAAAGTCTAGATGTGTGATAGGCAGATCAACATAAGTGTAATTTCTCTAATACAATTTTATATTTTTTATTAGTTAACCACTGGAACATTGGTGGGGATGCACTACTCCCTAATTTTATTAATCACAAAATAAAAGATATAAGGCGGGGGACTAGACCAATACCTCCTGTAAGAAGCAACCCAAAAAACTAAAACTGAAAACAGCAAAACGATCTATTTATTCTAAACGTGAATAGTGTATTGCATCCAATCGAAGAACTCCCCTAACCGATGATGGAACTGTAGAAGCATCAAAAACTGAGTGAATATGAGAATATTTGCTTCCTAACTTGGCGAGAAAATCTGCAGCCGAATTAGCTTTCCGGTAGACATGAGTAAGCTTTCCGGTAGACATGAGTAAAGGTAAAGTGACCCTAAGCAATAAGAAAATGTATCTTGCGAATCAAAGGGTCTAATGACCAAGAAACTAAGGATTTCCCTCCCAAACCTTTAAATATTCCTTGGTATTCGTTTCTTGGGCCAGTCTAGATGTGTATAGTGTAGGTGATTCTGTCCTTATCTTACTTCTTAAACCTGTCTCTTATACACATCTAGTTTTGTATAAGAAAAAATAGGCAAAACCAGCCACAAAGGATTCGGTTTTAGTTCTAATGAGACCAATGCCAACTACTAAACTCGTACCCAAAACAAATGTGCCATCTATATTCAATTTCACAACACAAGAGAGGACTAACCCAATAAACAGCCAAGGAGCCAAAAGGTTTGGGAGGGAAAACCCTAATTCTAAGCCCTGGCCAAGAAGACGATAAGGAAAGAAGCTCAAAGAGTTTTGCCAAGTTCAACATAAAAGAAGTGTGAAAAATGTTGGACGTAGCTGAATAAGATGATAGATGCTTACCATCGAACAGATAAGCCATTCAAGCAAGCTAGAGATGCCAACGTGCAGTGATAGGTGCAATCTTTACAAGTTGTCTATCCATGACAAGAAAACATGGAGCCACTACACATTCAACTTATGATGAATGGAATCCACACGAACTATCTTCCTAGGCACATGCAACAAAAACTCTAGTTCATTCCAAATGTGATGTGCAAAATGACATTCTATAAAGAACTGATTAATAGAGTCCAGAGAGTCACAAAAGCAACACTTGGATGCCAAACTGAATCCCAAAACCATTAGAATATTCGAAAAAGGCTATTCAAAGCCTTCCACGTTAAAATATAAAATTTAATAGGAATCCAAGAACTCCAAATAAAAGCCCTAGATCACATGCTGTTTCTACTTTGTCAAACAAGATAAAAGGTCGAAAAAGTGATAAAGGCACCATTTGAGGTAAGGTTCCAAAAAGGCTTATTAATGTAGTCTGAGAATAAGATAGGACAAAGAATACTGTCTAAATTAACACCTTCTGGAAGTAAGTTCTTAATCAACCCTAACGACCGGTCCTTATTATTAGAATATACATATTTGAGTTTAAGGTCCAGATAAGGAATTTCATCCATCCAATTTGCCAAAGGAACTTTTCCGAGCCAATTTGAGAACTAAACTAATGAATCACCCAAACCAGTAGCATATTGAACATATGGATCCATCAAATTGTGAACTTTGAGCATATCTTTCCAAACCCGTGAATAAGTGGCTGGAGTACCTGAGCTATAATGACATCTCACAAATCGAACTATAGTGATGTTGAGGAGGAAAAATTCCACCAAAGTTTACATGAGAAGGAAAGAACAACATCACTTGAATGGTAAAGTCCCAAACTATCTTCCACAGTAGGGTAGCACAAATCTGTCCACTTTCACCAATGTCTCTGTTGGTCCCAAAGCAACCTAAGAGGGGGGTGAATTAGGGTTCTAAAAATTATGCTTTCACAAAGCAGTGAGTATTTTTAAATTTAAATGCAGAGATAATAAATTTAATAAAACAGTAAAGTAAAGAGAGAAAATTGAACAAACAATACTTCCAAGCTAGCAAGCTTGAAGTATCAAATTTCTTGAATGCTTCACACAATTGGTGAGCCAATAATCTTTACAAAGTTGGGAAGTTCTGACTGCTCACACTAAAACTCTTTTAGTTGAGCCAAGAATCTTAATTACAACCACACTCTTGTACAAGATTATCACTCCACTCAAAGTTGAATTTGCACTCACAACTTCACACTAATACAACTAAGCACTATAGTCAATTTCCACTCAAATTACTCTTTTCTTAGGCTTGTATACAATGTATTAGATGATCTATTCAGGTTCTTAAAGCACCTATTTATAATAGCAATAAATAGAGCTTTCAACTACTTCCTAACGGCTAAGTAATAAATGCACAAAAAATAGCCGTTGGGGGTTCGGACGTCCGAGGAGGTTGGAATGCGTCCGAGGAAGCGTCCGATCTTCTTTCAGTTTGTTGAGATGCTTCGTTCGGACGTCCGTGCATGCATCCGGTCCTTCGTCCGACAGAGGTTTCGGACGGTCCTGAGCGTCTGAAGAAAAGGCAGAGAATCCCATTCTTTCGCGTTTGTTCGGACGTTGCAATGCGTCCGAGGTGCTTTTGACCTAGTTCGGACGGTCTGTGCGTCCGAAAGAGCTGTTCTACACTACCTGTCTCTTATACACATCTAGATGTGTATAAGAGACAGAATTAGGTTTGGAAAACATCAATCTCCCCCTTTTTGATGATGACAAACCTCAATTGGATATGACTAATTAATTTGCAATATCTCATATCAATCATATCAAGGCATATCAAAGCATACCAAAGCATATCAATATAACTACTCCCCCTTTTGACATCAATCAAAAAATACTCCCCCTTAGATCATGCAATCAACAATCATATCAAGACATATCAAAGCATAGCAATATGACATTAATCAAAGGAAAGGACTCCCCCTTAGATTATGCAGGTAATTTGATAGAATTTGAAACAATTCTTTAAACAACAAAACAACAAAAAAATTCAAGAATCAACTACATAACCAAGCTACAGAGTAGCTGAAAGCAAATACAATGGTAAAAGAACTAATTAGAGTCATGGCGCTTTTTGGAGCGCTTTTCGGTTTTTCGGCGCTTGGATCTTGGAATGTCTTCTGCAGTGGCTTCACTGTCATCCTCCCCCCCGGTACGACGTTGCATGATGAAGTCAAATGTAGAGTCAATATCTTCATCCTCGTCGTCATCGTCATCGTCATCGTTATCATCATCGTCATTTGCAGCTCCTTGAGCAGCTTCTGCATTGTCTTCTAGTGTAGGTTCATCTTCAGTTTCATCACTGTCAGAGGATGACTCAAGTGGATGTTGGGACTGAAGTTCAGCAAACTGGACTTGAGCCGAAGCAGACATGCCGAGACTGAGGGCCTCTTGGATAATTGTTTGGCGAGTCTCAAGTCGTCTGAACTTGCGATTTGTGCGACGTTGAAAAGAACTGACTTGAGTGCTCAGAGATTGGAGAAGTCCACAGATATGTGAAAGGGATGGTTCAGAAGATGGCGCAGTAGAACACTGCAGATGTGAATGGAGGTGGTTGAGGAGTGGGAGAAGGAGGGATAGCAAAATCAGATGTGGAGGCATGGGATTGTGATTTGGCAATATCAAAGGCTGCCTTAGTAAGCCATTGATCATTAAAAAACCTGAGACCTTTTCTTTCAATGTATGATTTATTAAAATATGGAGGAGATTGATTCTTGAACAGAAAATGGCATTACTTTCTCACGACCTTCCCAAACCCGGAGATTCGTACTTAATGAGTGTGTATGGGTTAATGCTATGACTCTTATGACATCATAGGGAATTGCTGAGATACTTAAAGTCAAGAGGAATACCTTTGAAAACACAGAAAAATAAGTACAGTTGCATTTTTCCGGGCTCAGTATGATGCCCGTCAGTTGGCAACAAAAGATTTGTTACAAGGGTATACATAATATTTAGTTCAGGGGAGAGCAGAGTAGTCTTGGCTTCCGAAGCCTGTTTAAAATGGACATTGAAAATGGCTCGAACTTCATCGATATCAAACTGAGTATCCTCAGCGGGCCATTTATCCAATGAAAAGAAGTAGGAAAAATCAGAGGGGTTGGAGATCTCACATTCAAAAATGGTATTAATTATGTTTGATGAAATCTCAATATCGTGTGATTAACACGAGAAATAAGTGCGAATAGTGTGCCTAGAGCTGTCTCTTGGCCACATCTTGAAGCACCATACCGTGATAAACAGGTAAATCAAGATGTACTAAATGACCCCAATTCTATTTTTCAAAACACGATTTTATAATTGGAAGATTATACTCATCAAAAAGACTACTGGAAGCAGGACGTTGAACGATAATTGATTTACTAAGAAGAGAAGTATACCGCTCCGATGCCTTGGCATCGATAAATTTGGACAGAGTCGGAGTGGTTCAACTTGAGGATTTGCTGAGGATTCTCCTCGTACAGGAGCTTTCCCTTTAGTTTTTCTACCCCGAATCGCTGTAGAGGAACCGCCACGTGATTTCACCATTGTTATGGAAGAAAAGAAAATTAAAAAAATTTGAAGATTTGTGAGATTTTGGGGAAATGAGATGGTGAAAGGGAGAAATGAGATGTGATTTAAGTGCTAAGGGTTATGGGTAGGATGATTCTTCAATCAATTTGGGAAGTAAGAGCGTGAATTTGGATTGGGTAGTGAAGGGGAAAAAATTCGCCAGAGGGTTCTCGGTGGGAGAGGTAAGTCCGAAAGGGGGGATTTGGACGGTTTTAATAGAACAGGGGTATCGTTCGGACGACCGAACGTTTGGCCTGCGTCCGACAAAGCGTCCGAAAGCTGAAGAACGGACGGCCGAAAGATGAGCCAATGCGTCCGAAGTTTCTTTCGGACGAATCTGTGCGTCCGGAAGATTTCCAGAGAGTTTTAGAAAAACCAGAACATTGTTCGGACGAATATGTGCGTCCGAGACCAAACAGATACTTTCGGACGATCTAGAGCGTCCGAAATATCAGTGGTTCGGACGAAGGAGTGCGTCCGAACTATGAACCTATGCCAAATTTTTCTGTAAAATCCCTAAGCATTTTCTGAGTGATTCAAAGCGATCTAGAGCTAAGGGTTTTGTAAAAATATCAGCTAATTGATCTGAAGTAGGCACTGCATAATCAACACGAATTTCCTTTTTACAAACGAGGTCTCTAATGAAATGATGCTTAACATCAATGTGTTTGGTTCTAGAGTGCAAAACAGGATTTTTTGTGAGATTAATTGCACTAGTGTTGTCACATAATATAGGAACACAATCAAAAATGACACCAAAATCTTTCAAAGTATGTTTCATCCAAAGAAGTTGAGCACATCAATTTCCGGCAGCAATGTATTCAGCTTCAGTAGAAAGAGAAATGGAATTTTGTTTTTACTAAACCAAGCCTCTCAACAACACCGAAAGAAGAACACGACTTCCACTGGTACTTTTTCTATCAATTTTACACCCAGCAAAATCAGCATCAGAATAGCTAATTAGATCAAATGTAGAGGACTATGAAATACCACATACCACTAGATGTGCTATTATAGACATGCTCAACTCTAGAACAAGTGAATCCTTGATAGGCTTTCACAAGAAAATTGTGATTTGAAGAAAAGAATGCATGTGAGAGAGACAGCTAAACTTGTGTATAAGTACAGTAAACTTCACATCATACCTCTATAAGTGTTTTTCATCAACACTATTACCTTCTTCGTCTTTATCAAGTTTGGTTGAAGTACACATTGGTGTACCAACTTGTTTGCAATCTTCCATACCAAATCGTTTGAGCAGCTCCTTTGTGTACTTGATTTGTGTAATAAATGTTCCTTCCTTAGTTTGATGAATTTGTAGTCCGAGGAAAAATTGCAACTTGCCCATCATACTCATCTCAAACTCTTCTTGCATTAGTTGTGAAAAATCCTTGCACAAACTTTCATTAGTTGCTCCAAAGATAATATCATCAACATAAATTTGAACAATTAACAATCCTTTTAAATCTGTTTTTGTAAAAAGTGTGGTGTCAACAATACCTCTTTTGAAACCATTTTCTAACAAGAATCCACTTAATCTTTCATACCAAGCTCTTGGAGCTTGTTTCAAACCATATAAAGCTTTGGAAAGTTTGAAAACAGATCCTAATTTGGAAGGTTCTTATTTTCAAATCCTGGAGGTTGTTCGACAAAAACTTCTTGGTCAATAAAACCATTTAAAAAGGCACTTTTGACATCCATTTGAAATAATTTTAAATTATTGAAACATGCAAATGCAAGAAACATGCGGATGGATTCTAATCTAGCCACGGGTGCAAAGGTTTCATCAAAGTCAATACCTTCTTCTTGAGCGTAACCTTTTGCAACAAGTCTAGCTTTGTTTCTTATGATCTCACCTTTGTCATTTAATTTGTTTCTAAACACCCATTTAGTACCAATAACGGGATGTGAAGAAGGTCTTTCAACTAAGGTCCATACATTATTTTTCTCAAATTGACTAAGTTCATCTTGCATAGCAATAACCCATGATTCATCACTCAAGGCAACATCTATATGTTTGGGTTCAATGTGAGAAAGTAATGCACAATTATTGTTCAAAGGTTTATGAGAGCGAGTAGTTACCCCATCGGATAGATCACCTATGATGTGTAAATCTTGAGGATGATTAGAGACGAATCTCCAAGCTTTTGGAAGATCGTTTTGAGCATCCTCATTCTTTTCATCATCAACTTGATGGTTGTTGATATCAACGCTTGATGTAACCTCTTGATGATCTTTATGAATATCGAGCTTTTCGAGCTCCTTTAAAATACCTGTGTCTTCATCTTCACACAAATTCTTTGAGATAACATCATTAGATTCATCAAATGTGACATGCACAACTTCTTCAATTAAAAGCGTTCTTCTATTGTAAACTCGGTATGCTTTCTTGTCACTAGAATATCCTAGAAAAATCCCTTCATCCGATTTTTTGTCAAATTTTCCAAGGTTCTCTTTGATTTTTAAAATAAAGCATTTGCAACCAAAAATTTGAAATAGCTCACAACGGGTTTTCTACAAAAAATGAGTTCATAAGGAGTTTTATTTAAAGAAGATCTTAATAAAACTCGATTCATGACATAACAAGCCGTGTTAACCGCTTCGGCCCAAACATAATATTGTGGTAGGTCACACTCACTAATCATAGTTCTAGCCGTTTCTTGAAGAGTCCTATTTTTTCTTTCAACAACACCATTTTGTTGAGGAACTCTAACAACCGAAAACTCATGAAAGATACCGTTGTGATCACAAAAGTCGGGAAAACCCCCAAATTTAAATTCGGCACCATTGTCACTTCTTAAACGAACAATTTTTGTATCCAATAAATTTTGAATTTTGGAAAACAATTTTACAAATTTTTCAAATGCTTCGTTTTTGTGAACAAGAAATAATACCCAAGTAAACCTAGAATAGTCATCTACAATAACAAATGCATATTTGCAACCACCTAGACTAGCATATTGAGTAGGTCCAAATAAGTCTAAATGCAACAATTCTAAAGGTTTATGAGTAGACACAAAATTCTTAGGTTTAAAAGAAACTTTGACTTGTTTACCAAATTGACAAGCATCACAAATTTTATTTTTCAGAAATTTCAGTTTTGGCAAGCCTCTTACGAAGGCAAATCTTTCTTGGCTAATTTTTCAATCAAATCCATATTAAAATGACAAAGTCTTCTATGCCAAAGCCAAGGATCATCTATAGAAGCGGTAAGACATTTTACATTGCTATTGCTAATTTTATCAAGATAAATCACATAAACGTCATTGTGCCTAGTGCCTTTGAACAAAACAACATGATTTTTGTCAAGTATAAGACATTCATGCTTGGTAAAGAAAACATATAAATTTTTGTCACAAAGTTGACTAACACTTAATAAATTATAGTTCAAATTATCAACAAGAAGTACATTCTTAATCAAGGTTTCACCATTTTTACCTACATCACCAATGCCGATTGATTTTGCTTTGTTGTTGTCACCAAAAGTGACTTTTCCACTGCTTTTTGATGTAAGGTTTGTGAAGAGAGAGGCATCACCCGTCATGTGCCTTGAACATCCACTATCTATGAACCACTTAGCATTGTTGGCGATGTTAAGTGCCTACACAATAAATCAATTGAGTTAACTTTTGGTACCCATGTCTTTTTGGGTCCATGAGCGTTAGTGAGATTGCTTACTATCCATGCAACTTTCATTCCAAGTTTTTCATTTTTCTTGACATAACACATATTCTTGGTATGTCCATGTTGTTGGCAATATCTACAAACAATGCTTTTATTTCCATATAAAGAAGATTTTGGTTTTACAATACATAAGTCATCTCTTCTAAATGTGACAAAATTTATGTTGATTGCTACATTTCTATTTCTTTTCATATCAACAACATTTTCTTTCTTTCTAGCTAAAAGAGTATTCAAATCATCCATTCTTTTCTTCAAGGAGGCTTGTTCTTCCTTGACCTTTGATCTCACATGCATTCTTTTCTTCAAATCACAATTTTCTTGTGATAGCCTATTGTTTTCATTCACAAGTTTAGAGTTAGCATTCAATAAAGCATTTGACTTTTTTACTAACTCCTTATTTCTAGCATATGATTCTTTTAAGCTATCATGCAATTTCAAAAACTTTGAAAGCTTCAAGATCATCTTCATCATTTTCATCATTGGAGTCATAGTTAGAATTTACCTCATTGTCTCCAATAGCCATAAAGGCCATTTGTGCCGACTCCATTTCTTCTTCGACTTCTCCTTCGGAGTTGCAATCGTCCCATGTGATTTGAAAGTTGTTGAATCTTGGTTTTCTTCCTTCCTTCTTTTTCTTGGAAGGACACTCATTTGCAAAATGCCCGAGTTGACCGCACTCAAAGCATTTATCATTTTGCTTCTTTAGTTCAAGTCTTGACTTCCCTTTGAAATTATTTGTGTTTGCAGCTCCGCCTCTTCTCATTATTCGTTTGTTGATGTAATGTTTAAGAAATCCTTTGGTGATGAGTGCAAGATCTCCTTCATCAAGATCTTCATCTTCTAGATTGATGGAGCTGTTTTCATCTTCCTCTTGAGAGGTCTTTAGAGCAATGCTCCTTCTTGGCCTTGCTTCTTCATCATCAACAACCTTGGCCTTTAGCTTGAAAAGGAAATTAGTTCATAAGAGGTAAGAGAATTGATTAGTGATTCAATAGGCATTAAATTTAAATTCTTAGCTTCCTCTATGGCAATTGTTTTGGCATCCCATTCTTTGGATAGAGCATTCAGGATTTTTCTGTTTTTCTCACCCAAAGAGTACTCCTTACTCAAGGCTTCAAGATCCTTTATAATGTCATTGAATCTGCAGTACATTTTGTCTATATTTTCATGTGGTTCCATCTTGAAGGACTCATACTTGGCAACAAGTAGAGATTTCTTTTGCTCACGAACATCATCGCTGCCTTCGTGAATTTCCTTCAACTTATCCCATATTTCTTTTGCAGAACTGCAACCCTTCACACGGGTTGATTTATTTGCATCCAAGGCATTATATAGCACATTCATGGCTTTTGCATTCAACGTCAAATTTGCCTTGTCTTGTGGAGTGAGCTCATTCCTTGTCTTTTCTCTTCTTCTATTTGTGTGATCATCAATGATAGATGCTTCAAATGGACCTTACATTGACAACATACCACAACTCAATGTCAATAGATTGCAGAAATATTTTCATTCTATCTCTCCAACTAATAAAATTAGCCCCATTAAACATGGGAGGCCTAGTAATAGATTGGCCTTCAAAAAACAGAGCATTGTTGGTTGCCATAGTTCTTTTCTCAATAGCAGTTTAAGCAATATGATGAGACCAAGCTCTGATACCAATTGTTGGTCCCAAAGCAACCTAAGAGGGGGGGTGAATTAGGGTTCTAAAAATTATGCTTTCTAGAAGCAGTAAGTATTTTTAAATTTAAATGCAGAGATAATAAATTTAATAAAACAGTAAAGTAAAGACATCTAAATTGTATAAACAATACTTCCAAGCTAGCAAGCTTGAAGTATCAAATTTCTTGAATGCTTCACACAATTGGTGAGCCAATAATCTTTACAAAGTTGGGAAGTTCTTGCTCACACTAAAACTCTTTTAGTTGAGCCAAGAATCTTAATTACAACCACACTCTTGTACAAGATGTTGTTATCACTCCACTCAAAGTTGAATTTGCACTCACAACTTCACACTAATACAACTAAGCACTATAGTCAATTTCCACTCAAATTACTCTTTTCTTAGGCTTGTATACAATGTATTAGATGATCTATTCAGGTTCTTAAAGCACCTATTTATAATAGCAATAAATAGAGCTTTCAACTACTTCCTAACGGCTAAGTAATAAATGCACAAAAAATAGCCGTTGGGGGTTCGGACGTCAGGAGGTTGGAATGCGTCCGAGGAAGCGTCCGATCTTCTTTCGATTTGTTGAGATGCTTCGTTCGGACGTCCGTGCATGCGTCCGGTCCTTCGTCCGCAGAGGTTTGGACGGTCCTTAGCGTGTGAAGTCAACTTTGCTGTCTCTTATACACATCTGCCAGTGTGTATCGAGACGTTGCTAATGCGTCCGAGGTGCTTTTGACCTAGTTCGGACGGTCCTGTGCGTCCGAAAGAGCTGTTCCTGCAAAAGCTTGTTTTACAGAGTTAAGTGTTTATGTGAACCACATCATCAAAATAAGGTTTGGAAAACATCAGTCTCGAATTCCTGAATTTTGACACACCCAAAAAGAAGTTGGCCTAATGCCAATCCAGACGAGCAATAATTGAAGGGGAGATTCTAAGATATCCATGAAATGCATCACAATAGATGACAAAACATCTTTAATTAGAACAAATTCATTCCCGGAGGTAATAGCTTATTTTTCCACCTAGCCAAACGATCTCGAACTTTATCCAGAATAGGTGCAAAATAAGCACATTTAGACCTCCCGATGAAGATAGGGTAGCCCAAGTAAGTGAATGGCCAAAAAACTTTCTTGATGCCTAGGAAAGTCAAGAGCACAAGGAAAGATTGCCTCACACAATTTTTGAAAATTCGAAAAATACTCTTGTCAAAATTGATCCTCCGGCCACTTTTTTGTAAACGTCAATATATGTCATTAATTTCCTCAAAGAAGCTTTATCCTCACTGGAGAAAATCAAAATGCCATTTGTGAAGGCAAAATGATTGCCTGTAACACTAGGGCAACCCCGTGGAACTGACTAAGGCTGGACAACTCCTTGTTGCACTAGTGACTTCAACTATCTAGATAAAACATCATATGAGAGAATAAAGAGAAAAGGAGACAAAGGATCACCTTACTTTATACTACATGATGACTGAAAGAAACCCTCGCTCTCACAAGCTAAAAGCCCTGAGAACTAACTTGCTTTCAAATTCTGCATGACAATCCATACAAATAGAGGAAGAAATCCAAACTTATGAAGAACTACTTGCAAGCAATCCCAAGACACTAGTCGAACACCTTCGTCATTTGTAGTTCTAAAGCCATGTTATAGGCATGAACTTTTTTCTCTAAGGAGACAAACAATTCCTAGGCTAAGAGAATACTTTTGGCCGCCATCCTTCCAGAGACAAAAATCAGTTGCTCCTGTAAAATTAAAGCTAGCAAAATCTTAGCAAGAAGATTACCCAATGCCGTAGTAAAAATTTTATTGATAAAATTACACAGAGAGATGTGACAGGATGAAAATCGTTAAAAGAAAACAGATTATCTCTTTTCGGGATGAGCATAAGCTATGCACTGGAGATAATTCAGGGATAGAAGTCCTTGCAAGAAATTCCTGCACCGCCTAAAGCAAATCCTGTAGAATAATATCCCAACACCTTACATAAAACAATCCAGTAAAGCCATCTGGACCCAAGGCACTGTCATGATCCACATGAAAATGCACCTCCCGTAATTCTTCTAATAATACCGGTTTACTGAGTTTTGATTGCTGATTTGTCATAACCAAAGAAGGAATATATTCAAGCAAATTATGCATACATTGATCATCAATACCTAAACTAGAAAATAGATTCTGATAAAAGTTGATAGCTTTATTTGCAATATCCCTTGGCAAATCAATCCATACCCCTGATGAAATTTTGATGAATTTTTTATCCTTCGAATGATAAGCTGTGTCCTCTTATTAAGCAGAGATGCATGAAAAAACTTAGTATTAGTGTTACCTTCAGAAAGCCACTGAAGTGACTGTACAACTAGATTTCTAATTCCAAAAGATTTCCACCAAACTTATTAATTTTTTAAACAAATCCATCCTGGGTTGATACAACGACTCCTGATCTATCTAAGATTGAGTTGCTTCAAACCTCCTTTCTAAATCGATGACCAATGATTCTGCATTCTTTACCGAGTCAAAAATATTTCCAAATTTAGTGCAATTCCAATATCTCAGGGCAATTTTCAATCTCTTGAGCTTCCATGCAAACCTCCGGCCGTGATCGGTACTCTCTAATCAGAAGCAACAACATCCATAAATAAAGAGTGCTCCAACCATATATGCTAAAAGTGAAATGGTTTCGGCACAGAAGAATCTCATGACTGAATTTGGAGTAGTAGCGGTAGTAATCTGATCCCTCCCTATTCAAATGTTGAACCTGTGAATATGGAAAAATCGAAAGCCATAAAGAATTAACTAAGGCAGACAGTGTGTCCCTATTGAACCCCAGACCAAGAGTAGTTGCTACCTCAAAAAGGCAGCTCAATAACCCTACAATCATGCATAGTTGCATTGAATTCCTCTATAGCCGTGAAGTCTTGAGCCGCAAAGCCAAGATATTCAAAGATGTTGAAAATAATATTAAAGTCCTCCGTGAAGATCTAGGGAGTGTTAATAGCTAGAGCCAATGACATTAACACTGACTAGAGATCTCTCCTCTCAACTCGAGTACACTTAACATGAAAAGCACTACTCTAGAAAACCCAAATCTTGTTAGAAGGATTAAACTGACATAAATGAAACCCAGATCGAATAAGAATTCATCAATCCTCTTTGCATCCATCAAAGGTTCCGAAACAACAAAAAATGAAATACTATGCATCCAAATTAGTTTTTTTAGATGCCTACGTTTCAATTTCACAACAATGCCATGGACATTCCAAATAAAAGCATTAATCCTTGATAATTTTGCCGCAGACATTCCAAATAAAATCATTAATCCTTGATAATATGGAACAAGAGAATAAGTGAAGGCTCGCAGAGCTTGCCTAGTTAGTTAAAATTTTGAGCGATAATATATACCTTACATTTTCAAATTTATTTTGGTAGGTCAAATGGCCATAAAATAATCTATTCATCATCAACAACAATAGCCTGTTTTAGAGGCCTCATCAAAAAAATCATGGAGCACCCAATTCAAAATGACCCTAGGACAGAAATCTTGTTCAACAATATTCGAATCTGAGAGTGAATCAAATAATATCTGCTTCCCTAATCAGTTTCGTCGACCTAAGGCCCTGAAACTTAGCATAATGATCATCATGAATCATTTTGACCAATGTGATTAACCAACGGGAGAGAGTAATCAGCTTGTACTATATGCATGGGAATTGGTGCAAACCATGCATGCCAACCCTTAGCTCCAACATAGCACTAGTCGTGGGGACAACTGCCGTCGTCAACTTGCTCAACCGCCATTGTCAACTTGCTACCTTCACCCAAGGATTGCTTCTCTACCGTTTGCTCCGCAACCTTAGTGATCTAAGGATAAGTTGAAATTGTATAATCACCTTCTCCTATTGAGCCAATTCAGACGTGCCCAATGAAACCCTAGGTTCTTTTTCAACAATTTCCTTGTTAAACCGTAGCTTTTGGCACCTATTGCTACCTCGCCTGAGAATTAAGGTTTGTACCCGATGGCAGCCACTTTGGAGCTTCTTCAAATGGTTTAGGGTTTGCTACCAAATCTTTTGATTGCCTCTTGAGGTGTCCAACTGCAGTTGTAGACTTAGGATTGGTAACCAGGGGATTTTTTATCAAATAATCAGCTTCTGAATGACCCATTTTGAGGTAGTGCTTGCAATAATTTGGGACATCTTTGCATTGAATCGACTACCATTTACCCTTTTCCCCATTGTCGACCCAAACTTGATAGAGCCGAGGTTTCGTAACATCAAGATCAACACATACCCTTGCCTTTCCTAGACAACTACCAAAAGCTGTAGAGGCATTAATTTTCAAGGAATTACCAACCAAATGAGCAATAGAGAATGGATCAACTTTGTGATCAAACAAATGAGCTGGCAATCCTTCAAATGTAATCCAAACCAGTGCAATGGTGGATTTTGTGTCTAAATTAAAGTCCAATGTCCATTTAAAAATTTTCATTGAAAAATCCTAGAAATTAAGAAAATCCCAATACCAGCAACTTAGGTAATCCTCTTCCAAGTCAAATTTGATGAGAACGTGACGATTATACAACCCTAAGAGAAAGTTCCCAAGTAACCAATCTTTAGAAAATCACACTTTAAGGACTCCATAGACGGCTGACACCTAGAGAATTTCGCAAACTATGTAAAGAGAAATAGGATTGCAAGCTTTTGGATGATTTTAGGTAGAAGGTGAACATGCAATATGTTGATGGAGGAACAAGAGAAATATGTGCCTCTGTCGAAGAAAGAACGGAAGCAAACAATCGCATTGGGGGCGAGGGATGCCCTTTGGCCAAAGATTGAAGGGTAGCCATAGCTATTGAAAATGAAGAAAAAATCAGACTGAACCGCGATATTAAGTGTTATATCATTAATATGAAAATCCCAAAATAAAAATAAAAAAACTAAAAGTATATCTTTCGATTAAGAAATAATTACTACAAGTTTACTGTTCAAGAAAAGAGGAAATAATATGAGAGACTCATGTTAGTGTAATGTGAGAGATCAAATTAAGTCGCTATATGTATTTCCAGCAAAATAATTTTGTGATCAAATGCGAATGTAGTGCGGTAAAATACGAAATAAAGTACTATTAAAGATCTAAACAACATTATTCTCGTATAGTAAAATATAATACTTGGTTCATTTTGTCAGTAAAATAAGTGAATCAATAAAAATCAAGCATAGAAAATATTTAAAAAATAAATGCAAAAAATTGAATCATACGTTATTAATCATGACATCAACAAATTATAGCAACATATAACAAAATAGTAGCACACAAGGCAAAGAAACATACTTATAGAATATAAATATAATGCTTTCTAAAATAACTATAATGTATAATTAGCTCACCTAAATAGTATTTTAACATTCTCTTTTATCCTACTAAATATCACTCTTCAATCTGTGGACATAACACACCGCAGTAAGGTAATGATATTGACAACCTTTGTCAATTCCATTTAACATACAATAATTAACTCCTCATTTAATATAATGGTACCCTAAAAGGGCCGTATAAAATCCCTTTAATAACAGTACCGTAGGATGCTAAAGGAAGTACTATATGTCTTAAATAGTAAAGGTACCACTTGATTCATTATACCAACTTAACAATTACTTCAATGCAAAACTGAAAAGAAGTAAAAAAATACTAAATCGAAAAAAATTACATGATATATTACTTATATAGACATTATTTGTCAAATTATAATAGATAATGAAATAGTACTATATAAGAAAAAGACACATACTACCAAGATATTGAAATAGTAGTATTTAGGATAATAGGAGACAAGAACATAGCGGAACACTAAAGAAAATAGTGCACTCAATCTATGTGAACTTAATCCCATTAAAGATCGTATTAGTGTTGGAATCTGCAACCAGTTGAGCTCACTCAGTGGCCAACAGAAGGAGTGGCTTAAGCATAATGGCTAAAGATGGTAGGGGAAAACTATTAGCAGTTTGGGCCTCTAGCTAGGAGGATTATTACCAAGAAGACTTCAAGGAAGCTGATAATATCAAGAATGCATTGTTTAAAGCAAAAGATGAAGGCTTGGATCACTTAAGCATCCAGTAAAGCAGCAACTAATTGTAGATAAACTAATTGTTAAAGACTCCAAAGATGTGAGATTATCTACAATACTTGAGGATATTTTGTATATGAATGAGTTGTTTTCAGAGTGTTCCTTTCATTTTATCCCAACATGTAACAAATTAGCAACTAATCTAGCAAAATTTGCTACGTTATTAGTTTCCCCAATTATGTGGAAAGAAATCTTCCCCTTGTGGCTATTGGAGCTTTCACAAGATTAAGGCAAAACGGTTGCTCTATTCTATAGTTACTTGGCATTTTGCCTTTTCAATGAATAACCTCTTGACAATTTTTTGCAAAAAAAAGGATAACTGTAATGAGCTATTTGTAGTATAAATATGATTTCAAATTTTAATCATTGTTTATTTTATGTATAATTCTAAAATACTCGTGAAACAAAAATTTACGACAAAAAAGTAAAAAAAAAAATTGTTAAACATGAAAATATAGAAAATTAACCAATTGATATAATAGTACTGTTAAATACTAGAAGGAATATCAAAATGGACAAAATAATACTATCAATTACTGTAAAGTTACTATGTGTTTCTTGGTTAGAAGAAGTGTGAAATATAGTAGAAACTACTACCTAGTGATTCATTAATAAATGAAAACAAAAAATCTCTGTTCCAAAAAATAGATGATGTTTGTTCAATAATTAGATAAAGCAATATCAAATCAAATTGTAAGTTTATCAATTTTTATCATGTGTGTGCAGATTATGTATTGAAAGTGTCATTCTATAGCAATATATAATAAACAATATAAATCTTTTAATAAAATAGTTACTTTCATGTACTGCTAGAAGAAATTGAATCCCAAAATAAAAAAAAAATTATAATGAAAAAGTAATGTGTATATTTTTTTAATTATGAAACAACTACTACAATAATAATATTTAAAATATAAGGAAGTACTATGAGGGGTTCATATAATACCATGTGAGATATGAAATTAAAGATATTATCAGTGCAAAAGATAATATTTGATTCACTTTTCAGTTAAATAACTGAGTATATTGATAAAAAATCGAACACAAAAATACATAAAAATAAATGAAAAAAATTACATCACACACTATTAATTATGACATCAACCAAATTATAACAAATAATAAAATAGTACTGTGGCAAAAAAAAAAGGTACTATGTAAACAAATAAACTTACTTACCGGAGGTAAATATATTACTATAAGAAATAACTATAAACGATTTTATACAACTTTTTTGACATGTTAGTTATTTTGTGAGACATACATGGCATATATGCAATATTTAAAGTTAAGAAAGTTGAAAAGAAAATCTAAAAAATAATGCTTTTTGAAGGTAACTCCTGTAGATAACTTTCTTGAGAGCCCTGCTCTCCCACAACATTCCCACACCAGTACCTCCAATGGTGATTGTTATTTACTACAGTTTCCAATTGGTTTCAAGTTAAAAAAGAGTTTGTATATGGAAAACTGTATATTTCAACTTAATATTTCTAGTGAATAGGAATTGTTTTTCATAACTAACAGTTAATTTAAAACTAAGGGTATCATACCTAAAGGGAATGTAAAATCTCCCATGGGATGGTAATAAGACCCATGAACTTTACACAAAAGAATAAAGTAAACCCAATGAATTATCCCGAAATCAAGATGATTTTGTTCATTGACGAGATCCGATTGGCAAACAGCGGTATTTTGTTGGAGGAATCAGTGTTGCTGTGGAAGAGAAAAGGTTTTGATGTGGAAAACTAAAAAATAGATGGCATAAATGAAAACTAAGAAACGTTTGCCAAAATGACGAGTGTGGTATTTGAATCCACTTTCTTCAGCTGATGTCGAAAACTTAACCTGTATATTCTAGGAGATATAATTTAATTAGGAACAACGTTGTATTTCATAAATAGATGTGTTTTAGTGTGGGTTATTTTAATTTTTTTTTTTTTCAAATGATAGAATATATTAGAGCTTAGGAAATATGAGTCAAATGACTTACATCTACTTGTGTTTCATAATAAAAGCACAAAGGAAAGGAGTCCTTCCACATTATTACTATACCTTTTAACAAAAGTAGCCAATTTGTGGCTAACATTATTACTATACCTTTTAACAAAAGTAAAAGAACAAGAATAAAAAGATTTGGCAAGACTTCAAATATCTTGAAGGAGAATGGAAAAATCTCTATCATCTGTTCTTTCTTTATTCAACAATACAATCACTGTAGCAGCGTCAAATTACACTTCAATAGCAGCAAACAACCATTCATGTGCTTGAATTAAAGCAAAATGGATAACTTTAGCTTCCAAAACTACAACATTATAAGTATAGGATCTTTTAGCTTAAAGCCTATGCAGCAGTGAGACAGCTAATTTGAGTACCTTGCCACTACCCCAATACCAACCAAGCCACAATGATGATGAATTGAAGCATCAGTATGAAATTTCTCTATGCCAGGAGATGGACAACACCAAAGAACATTGCCAGCAACTTGATTCGAAGCATCAATAGAACCAGAGTTTAGCAATTCATGAAACTCTATCCATTAAGATGAACCTGTGCTACTATGTTAACTGCAGAAGACTAGGAATGCTCAAACAACTTATTTCTTGTGTTTCACAGCAAAAAAACAATTAGGGATAACAAATCAATAAAGCCCTGCATATTGAAAAATTCGATCAAAGACTCCCACTAGTGTTAAAACTAGTTTAATAATGTTGCAAATTAGGCCAATACACTAGTGAAATTTTTCACATAGTTTGGAAAAAAACACAATAAAAAAATAAATGCTCCAAAGATTTATCAGTCGAACCACATCTAGGACAAAGAAAATACTGCACATGAAATCGTATCTTTGAGTATGAGACAGAGCACTAGACACAGCTCTATATAAACACTTTCAAATAAAATGTTTAATTTTTTCTTTAACAAGAAGATGCCAAATCTATTTCCAAACTTTTTGCCGTTGAAGGACAAAACTAGACTGAGGATAATTTGTGAAATTTTCATTTCTATTCAAACAAGTATTCTAAGTAAAGAAATAGTTAGACATAACAAACTATGAACCAGATTAAGAATAATGGAAGACCAACTTATCAAAACAATTAGAAATAGAAAAGGATCTGAAGAATAACAGAGGCATCCTCTTTCCTAAATATACTATTAACCAAACAATGATTCCAAAAGTGATAGAGGGCAACCAGACGACAAATTAGAAATAACAGATAGAGGGTAACCAGTAGGTTTACTAGTTAAGGTATGAAAAGTAAAAGGAGTTGGAAGGCAAAAGTGTACCCAAATTTTATTTGTGTCGCCAATACCAACTACAAATCTTTTTTTTTTTTAACAAATGTAAGTAGGTGGAACTTTGATATAGTAACAGTTACATTTGAAGCTACTATGTCGCAAGACCAGTTCTATACATCAATTTCTGCCATCAAAATACCTACTACAAATCTACATGCACTAGAAACCATATTTTGATCAGGCAATTAGACTTTTCAAGAGATATGATGAGGAGGAGGATGCAGAGAAATTAAAAATAGTTGAATTAGGAACATACTTTGATTTTATGACTCTATTAACTTGCAATTTAGGCTTTGTGAAAATTCTCCAAACCTGTTGTTGGTCCCAAAACAACCTAAGAGGGGGGTGAATTAGGTTTGTAAAAAAAATAATTTTAGAAATATTAATCTTATTGAGATTTTTCAACTAATAAATAATATAAAAGAATCAATGAAACTGTGAAGTAAGAAAGAGAGAAAATTAAACAACCAATACTTCCAAGCTAACAAGCTTTAAGTATCAATTCACTAGAATGCTTCACACACTTGGTGAGCCAATAATCTTTACAAAGTAGGAAAATTCTTGCTCGCTTCACACTAAAACTCATTTAGTTGAGCCAAGAATTTTACTCACAACCACACTTTCGTACAAGATTATCACTCCACTCAAAATTGAATTGCACTCTAAACTGCACACTAATACAATATAGCACTATAGCCAATTTGTACTAAAATTGCTCTTTTCTAGGGCTTGTATTCAATGTATTAGATGATCTTTACAAAATATTAGAGCAGTTATTTATAGGAGCAATAAATGGTGGTTGCAACTACTTCCTAACAGCTAAATAATAAATACACAAAAAGTAGCCGTTGAGGTTTCGGACGTCCGAAATAAGTAGGATGCGTCCGACACAGCGTCCGATCTCTATGCAGTTGGTGAAGAACATAGTTCGGACGGCCGTGCATGCGTCCGTTCCATCGTCCGAACGGAGCTTCGAACGGTTATGTTCGTCCAAAAGAGACTTTGTTAGGACAGTTGTGTGCATCCGTAGAGAAGCAGTAATCCTTGCTTTCTGCCTGTTGGTTCGGACGGTGGGAATTGTAGAATGCTTCCGAGAAGCTTGACATAGTTCGGACGGTATACTGCGTCCGAACACCCTGTCTCCAGCAGAACAAGTAACAAACCTGCAAAGCTTGTTTACAGAGTTAAATGCTTATGTCATCATCAAAATAAGGTTTGGAAAACATCAATCTCCCCCTTTTTGATGATGACAAACAGTCATGGAATAATTATGTAAAATCAACAGATATGAGTGATAACCAATCATTTTGCAATATAAATTACTACTCCCCCTTTTGACATCATCAAACAAAGCTCTCCCTAAGAAAGTGCAAATATTCAACAGGAATAGTGCAAAAATTCATAGAAAGGGTAAAACCCAAATATAAATCCCAAATAGTCAACAGGATAAAATCCAAATATTCAACAGGAATAGTTCAAAGAGATAAAGAAATACATAAAAGGGTAAAACCGAGAACGAATCTAACTAGGCAAAGGAAAAGAATTCAGAGAAATGCCAAAACTAAAATACAGAATATTAAGGGATCTAACNAATGGTCGAGTCATTTTTCTTCTTGGAGCGCTTTTCGATCTTGCGGCGTTTGGAAGGAGCATCATCAGTAGCCTCACTTTCTTCATCTTCTTCATTATGGCGTTGCATGATGAAATTGAATGTGTCATCAACATCCTCATCGTTGCCTTCATCTTCATTGGCAGCACCTTGATTATATGTGTCCTCTTCGTTATCCTCACGAACATCCCCTTCTTCAGCATTGTCATCACTTTCGGTAGAAGAGTCGAGTGGATATTGTGATTGAATATTGGCAAATTGAACCTAAACTGAAGCAGACATGCCTAAGCTAAGTACCTCTTAGAGAATCAACTGACGAGTTTCAAGTCGCTTTAACTTACAATTAGTGCAACGTTGAAAGGAACTTACTTGAGTGCTCAAAGAAGTGAGAAGGCCACAGATTTGAGAAGTGAAGGTTCAAAGAAAGATGGATGAGGATCATGGATTGGTGAAGGTGTTTGAGAAGGAGGAGAATGTCGAATTGCCAAAGCCTCCAGAGATAGAGGCCCGGGATTTTGAACATACAATATCAAAAGCTACCTTAGTTAACCATTGATCGTTGAAAAAATGGAGGCCTTTTCATTCAATATAAAATTTGTTGAAATAAGGAGAAAATTGTTTGTTACCACTGAAAGGGACATCAAGAAAATCAAATACTTTGGTGAGAAATTTTCCAAAAGGAATGTTTCTTCGGGTATCAGTAAGAAAGAGTTCCCACAGGGAGCAGAAGAGATACCCAAAATCAAGAGAAATTCCATTGAAAACACAAAAAAATAAGGAAAGCTGCATTTTTTCGGGCTCAGTGCGATGCCCATCGGTTGGTAACAGCAAATTCGTGATAAGAGTGTACAGAATGTTTAGTTCAGGAGTGAGCAATGTGGTTTTGGCTTCTGAGGCCTGTTTGAAATTGATGTTAAAAATAGCTCTGACCTCGTCAATGTCAAATCGAGTATCAATAGCGGGCCATTTATCTAAAGAAAAGAAATAAGAGAAATCATTCGGATTTGTCAGACTTCACATTCAAAAATAGTGTTGATGATGTTGGAGGAAATCTCAAGATTTGTACTATTTACACGAGAAATTAATGTGCGAACAGTGGGGCCTTTCCGAAGATTGGCTGTGAATTGAAGCACCATGTCATGATAAACGGGTAAATCAATATGCACTAAGTGACCCCAATTTTATTTTTCAAAGAACGAATTGACAATGGGAATATTAAATTCATTGAAAAGACTCTGAGAAGTAGGACGTTGAACGATTATAGATTTGCTAAGAAGAGATGTATACCGTTCGAATGCCTTGGCATCGATGAATTTTGGTAAGGTTCGATTTGAGGAGACTTGAGGATTAGCAGAAGATTCCCCACGCACCGGAGCTTTCCCTTTTGATTTTTGTCCATGAGTTGCTGTAGAAGAACCTCCACAAGATTTAACCATTGTGAATGAAAGAAAACAAAGGGAACAAAAAAATTTAATTTTTTGAAAAGTTGGTGGGAATTTGATGAAATGAGATGTGTAGATGGGTGGAATTAGGTTCAATAATGGTGATGAATACTTTGGGAATGACAATTTTTCAAACAATTTGTGGAGAGAAGGAAGAAGTTGGAGGAATTTTTTTGGAGAAAAATTTCGCCAGAGAGGGTTTCGGGGGTTAGGGTGAGTCCGAAATGGGGAAAAGTGGACGGTTTTAATCGAACAGGGAGACCGTTCGGACGACCGAACGATTGGTGTGCATCCGATGAAGCGTCTGAAAGCTGATGAAAGGACAGCTGATCGAAGAGCTAGTGCGTCCAATATTCTTTCGGACGATGGTAAGTGTCCGGTAGAATTCCAGAGAGTAAGCGAAGAAAGTGAGTAGCGTTCGGACGATTATAAGCGTCCGAGGCAGAGAGAAGGTTTTCGGACGAGTGAGAGCGTCCGAGACATAGTGTTGTTCGTACAATCGAGTGCGTCCGAACGAAAAGATTATGCCAAATTGAACTGTAAAATCCCCAAACATTTTTTGAAAGATTCAAAATGATCTGAGAGAGCCAAGGATTTTGTAAAAATATCAGCAGTTGATCTAAAGTAGGCACGAAATAAACACGTATTTCCTTTTTACAAACAAGATCTCTAATAAAATGGTGCTTAACATCAATGTGTTTGGTCTTAGAGTGCATAACAGGATTTTTTGTGAGATTAATTGCACTAGTGTTGTCACACCTTATAGGCACACAATCAAAAACAACACCAAAATATTTTAGAGTATGTTTCATCCATAGAAGTTGAGCACAACAATTTCCAGCAGCAATGTATTTGGCTTCAGCCGTAGAAAGAGAAATAGAATTTTGTTTTTTGCTAAACCAAGACACAAGACAATTTCCCAGGAAATGACACATACCACTGGTACTTTTTCTATCAATTTTACACCCAGCAAAGTCAGTGTCAGATTAACTAATTAAATCAAATGTAGAGGACTTTGGATACCACAAACCAAAATTCATTGTACCCTTCAAATATCTAAAAATTCTTTACAGCTATCAAGTGCGATCGGATGCTTAGTCTTTGGGGCAAGATTGAAATCTAGCACATAAACAAACAGCAAACATAATATCTGGTCTACTAGCTGTTAAGTAAAGTAGGCTTCCGATCATACCTCTATAGTGTTTTTCATCAACACCATTACCTCCTTCGTCTTTATAAAGTTTGGTTGAAGTGCACATAGGCATACCAACTTGTTTGCAATCTTCCATTCTGAATCGTTTGAGTAGCTCCTTCGTATACTTGATTTGTGTAATAAACATTCCTTTCTTTGTTTGGAGAACATGTAGTCCAAGGAAAAATTGTAACTTGCCCATTATACTCATCTCAAACTCTTTTTGCATTAAATGTGAAAAGTCCTTGCACAAGCTTTCATTAGTTGCTCTAAAAATAATATCGTCAACATAAATTTGAACAATTAACAAACCATTTAAATCTATTTTTGTAAAAATAGTGGTGTCAACTACACCTCTTTTAAATCCATTTTCAATCAAGAAACCACTTAATCTTTCATACCAAGCTCATCTTGGAGCTTTTTTCAAACCATATAAAGCTTTAGAGAGTTTGAAAACATGATTTGGAAGATTTTTATTTTCAAAGCCCAGAGGTTGTTCAACAAAAACTTCTTGATCAATAAAACCATTTAAAAATGCACTTTTGACATCCATTTGAAATAATTTGAAATCATTGAAATATGCAAATGCGAGAAACATGCGAATGGATTCTAATCAGAGCAGGCATATGCCAAACGTGAATACCTCCTGAAGCCACAGGCAAAACACCTGGTAGAGAGACCCAATCTTGAGGGAAATAAATACTGCAACTTCGATCTTTTCAATAAAATCTCAAGCAGTAAATCAACAAAGCCCAAGGTGATGTCTCTTTCCCCTTCAAGTTTCCCTACTACGGTACCAGCGTGAATATGATCTCCACCAGACAGATGTAACGCTTTAGCTAGTACGCAGAAGTGCATACCATGATTCTTCTATCTATCAATAACCGCATGCATTGCGCGGTGGTTGTGAAGAATTGTAAACCATTATCTCGGCAATAATGAGCCAAGCTAGTAATTGCAGTGAATCCCCCTGTTAAGTAATCATGCATTACGATAGGAACTCCTAGTTCTCTAGCAAATACAGCTCTTTTGATCATTTCTTCGCATGTACCTGCAGTCTTCAAGTAATGCCCTTAGATTTCACCTGTTTCAACCTGTGCTTTATAAATTGCTTCAGCACAAAATAAGAAATGATCTCTCCAACGCATAAATGGTTGGGTATTCACGTTTTCATCATCTTTGGTAAAATCAAGCCCACCACGAAGACATTCATAAATTGATCTATCGTAGTTTTTAGCAGATAAACGTAATTTAGGTTTTATAGTACATCCCAATAGGGGACAACCATACTTGTTCAATTTATCTCTCTCAACTTGGATGCCATGAGGCGGGCCTTGGAAGGTTTTAATATAAGCAGTTGGGATTCGCAAATCTTCCAGACGTAGAGCACGTAGGGCTTTGAACCCAAACACATTACGATCAATATATTGAGATGTGTATAAGAGACAGTTGTGTAGGTACTTTCTCTTACCAACAATCAAGTGCTGTAAGTATAAGATGTTCACAGGTGAACATGACTAAAAACATTTGGTGATAACAATAAATCAAAACGAATCGGAATACGGTGATGTTCCTCATCCTGTCTCGGAATGCACATCAAGATATCAATATCTTTGGTTTCGTATTCAGGAGTATAATAAGTCAATTTGTACTCTTTAACACCAGCTTTGAATCCAACACTTGCTTTAGTCTCTATTTGTGGTGACATAAATCCCTCCCTACAACTCATGAATTAAGAATTCTTACAACAACAAGGTCTACTCGACACGAATTAGCTGATGTAGGTAAAAATGGTGAAACCTTGATAAAGAATATAATATTATCAACTAATCGAAAGACCATGCGATTTCCCAAATACATCATTATTGTATACTCTTTCATATATATAGCGCAACCCAATTTTTATTTTTTATCCTTTTTGGAATCGAAATAACTAACTAATAAGAAATTCCCCCCTTGACAGTGGTATATGTTGTATATGTAAATCCTAGGTGTGAGAATGTACAGAATTCGTCTATGAGACGATAGAAAAATAAATAAAAAAAAGACTAGGCGTATATCGATATGCTAAAATAAAAAAGAAATCCAACAGGATAGAAATAATGAATCGTAATATAAATAGAGTTCAGGTTCGAATTCCATAGAATAGATAATATAGATGGGATTGTCTATAATGATAGAAAAATGAAAGACTTTCTCAACACTCTTAGTCATCCACTTGAAATTCTAAAAATAGGTTGATTGAATTTTCAAATTCATTGTTTGAATAAAGAAACAATTGAATTGGATTCGATTGAATGGTACCAACCAAATGGAGTGCTAAAATTCCCATTTCTTATTGAATTAACTGATCGAACCGCTATCGGATATTTGTTTTGAATTTGATAATTTTCGCACAAAAATTTGACATATTTCTTTATTAATTATTATGAGAATAAATCCTACTACTTCTGATTCTGGGGTTTCCACGTTTGAAAAAAAAAAACCTGGGGCATATTGTCCAAATCATCGGCCCGATACTAGATGTAGCTTTTTCGCCGGGTAAGATGCCTAATATTTATAACGCCCTAGACGAATCTCCAAACTTTTGGAAGATCTTTTGGAGTATTCTCGTTCTTTTCTTCTTCATCATCTACTTGATGGTCGTTGACATCATTGCTTGATTTGATCTCTTGATGATCTTCATGAATAGTGAGCTTCTCGATCTCCTTTTGAATACCTACATCTTCATCTTCGCACAAATTCTTTGAGATAACATCATTAGCTTCATCAAAGGTAACATGTACAACTTCTTCAATCAAGAGCGTTCTTCTATTGTATACTCGGTATGCTTTTCTTGTCACTAGAATATCCTAGAAAAATTCCTTCATCGGATTTTTTGTCATATTTACCAAGGTTTTCTTTGATTTTTAAAACAAAACATTTGCAACCAAACACTTTAAAATAGCTCACAACGGGTTTTTTACAAAAAATGAGTTCATAAGGAGTTTTATTTAAAAAGGATCTTAATAAAACTCGATTCATGACATAACAAGCCGTGTTAACGGCTTCGGCCCAAAAATATTGTGGTAAGTCACATTCACTAATCATAGTTCTAGCGGTTTCTTGAAGAGTCCTATTTTTCCTTTCAACAACACCATTTTGTTGAGGGACTCTAACAACCGAAAATTCATGAAAAATACCGTTGTGATCACAAAATTCGGGAAAACCTCCAAATTTAAATTCGGCACCATTGTCACTTCTTAAACGAATGATCTTTAAATTCAATAAATTTTAAATTTTGGAAAACAATTTTACAAATTTTTCAAAGGCCTCATTTTTGCGAGCAAGAAATAATACCGCCCAAGTGTACCTAGAATAGTCATCTACAATAACGAAGGCATATTTGCAACCACCAAGACTAGCATGTTGAGTAGATCCAAATAAGTGTAAATGCAACAATTCTAAAGGTTTATGAGTGGACACAAAATCCTTTGGTTTAAAAGAAACTTTGACTTGGTTACCAAATTGGCAAGCATGACAAATTTTATTTTTCAAAAACTTTAGTTTTGGCAAACCTCTTACTAAATCCTTCTTAGCAAGTTTTTCAATTAAATCCATATTAAAATGACAAAGTCTTCTATGCCAAAGCCAAGGATCATCTATGGAAGCGGTAAGACATTTTACATTGCTATTGCTAATTTTATCAAGATGAATCACATAATCATCATTGTGCCTAATTCCCTTAAATAAAATGACATGATTTTTATCAAGGATAAGACATTCATGCTTGGTAAAAAACACATATAAATTTTTATCACAAAGTTGACTTACACTTAATAAATTATAGTTCAAATTATCAACGGTATTTATAAATCTCAAGAAGCATATTCTTTATCAAGGTTTCACCATTTTTACCTACATCACCAATTCCGATTGATTTTGCTTTATTGTTATCACCAAATGTTACTTTTCCACTGTTTTTGGATATGAGATTTGTGAAGAGAGAAGCATCACCCGTCATGTGCCTTGAACATCCACTATCTATGAACCACTTGGCATTGTTGGTGATGTAAAGTACCTACACAATAGATCAATTGATAACTTTTGGTACCCACATTTTATTGGGTCCATTTGAGTTAGTGAAATTGCTATCAATCCATGCGACTTTCATTCCAAGTTTCTCATTTTTCTTGACATAACACATATTCTTGACATGTCCATGTTGTTGGCAATATCCACAAATAGTATTTTTATTTCCATATAAAGAGGATTTTGAATTTACAAAACATAAGTCATCCCTTCTAAACATGATAAAATTTTTGTTGATTAATACATTTCTATTTCTTTTCAAATCAACAACATTTTCTTTCTTTCTAGCCAATTACTCAATAGAGCATTCAAACCATCCAATATTTTCTTCAAGGAGGCTTGTTCTTCCTTGACCTTTGATCTCACATGCATTCTTTTCTTCAAGTCACAATTTTCTTGTGATAGCCTATTATTTTCATTCACAAGTTTAGAGTTAGCATTCAATAGAGCATTTGATTTCTTCGCTAACTCCTTATTTCTAGCATATGATTCCTTTAAGCTATCATGCAATTTCAAAATGAAAGCTTCAAGATCATTTTCATCATTTTCATAATTGGAGTCATAGTTAGAATTTACCTCATCATCTCCAATGGCCATAAAGGCCATTTGTGCCGACTCCATTTCTTCTTCGACTTCTCCTTCGGAGTTGCAATCATCCCATGGGATTTGAAAGTTATTGAATCTGGGCTTTCTTCCTTCTTTCTTTTTCTTGGAAGGACACTCATTTGCAAAGTGTCCGAGTTGACCGCATTCAAAACACTTTTCTTTTTGCTTCTTCATTTCTAGCCTAGTCTTTCAAAAAGTCTTCTTTGAAATTATTTGAATTTGTAGCTCTACCTCTTCTCATTCTTCGTTTGTTGATGTAATGTTTAAGAAATCCTTTGGTGATGAGTGCAAGATATCCTTCATCAAGATCTTCGTCTTCTAGATTGATGGAGCCATTTTCATCCTCTTCTTGAGAGGTCTTTAGAGCAATGCTCCTTCTTGGCCTTGCTTCTACGTCATCCACCACTTTGGCCTTCAACTTCAATTCATAAGATGTAAGAGAGTTGATTAGCGATTCAATAGGCATTGAATTTAAATTCTTGGCTTCCTCTATAGCAATTGTTTTGGCATCCCATTCTTTGGATAGAGCATTTAGGATTTTTCTATTCTTTTCACCCAAAGAATACCCCTTACCCAAAGCTTCAAGATCCTTAATGATGTCATTAAACCTACAATACATTTTGTCAATATTTTCATGTGGTTCCATCTTGAAGGACTCATACTTGGCAACAAGTAAGGATTTCTTTTGCTCACGAACATCAGAGATCACTCCCTTCATGAATCCTTCAATTTATCCCAAATTTCTTTAGCGAAAATGCATCCCTTTACGCGAGTTGATTCATTTGCATCCAAGGCATTATATAGAACATTCATGGCTTTTGCATTTAACGTCAAGTTTGCTTTGTCTTGTGGAGCGAGCTCATCCCTTGTATTTTCTCTTCTTCTATTTGTGTGATCATCAATGATAGTAGCTTCAAAGGGACCTTCATTAACAACATACCACAAGTCAATATCAATAGATTGCAAAAATATTTTCATTCTATCTCTCCAACTAATAAAATTTGCCCCATTAAATATAGGGGGCCTAGTAACGGATTGACCCTCAAAAAAGAGAGTATTGTTGGTTGCCATAATAGTTATTTTCTCAAAAGCAATTTAAGCAATAAAATGAGACTAAGCTCTGATACCAATTGTTGGTCCCAAAGCAACCTAAGAACGGGGGTGAATTAGGTTTCTAAAAAAAAATACTTTTAGAAATATTAATCTTATTCATGAGATTTTTCAACTAATAAATAATATAATAGAATCAATGAAACTGTGAAGTAAGAAAGAGAGGAAATTAAACAACCAATACTTCCAAGCTAACAAGCTTGAAGTATCAATTCACTAGAATGCTTCACACACTTGGTGAGCCAATAATCTTTACAAAGTAGGGAAATTCTTGTCACACTAAAACTCTTTTAGTTGAGCTAAGAATTTTACTCACAACCTCACTTTCGTACAAGATTATCACCTGTTTGCAATTTACAACAGCATTAAAAGAAGTGAAGTCCCTAAAACCAAGACCACGAGTTAGTTGTTTCCAATTAATTTAATGTATCTTACAACCCTAAACACATTTCCTTCCTACCAAAAGTTAGAAACCAAACTGGATTATTCCTTACATCCACAGGAAGCCTGAAACAAGACATAATATATACCAGAAGAGAACTTAAGACAGATATAATCAATACCTCTCTTCCAGTAGGAGACAAAAACTTTTCCTTCCAACAAGATACTAACTTTAGAAGAAATCCTATCCTTAACATAAGAAAAGACCTAATTTTTTGTTCTACCAATAGACATAGATAAATCCAAATGTTTAGTAGTAGCCTTATCCTGAATCCCTCCAAGGCATGATGGATTTGATTTTTCAACTGAAGAGGAACATTTTTACTAAATCAAATTGCAGATTTTTCCAAATTAATCACTTGACCAGAAGAGGACTCACATTTCTTTTATAAGGAAAAGATATTCTGACTCTCTTGAATGTTGGCTTTACAAAATAAGAGGATGTCATTAGCGAACAACAAATGAGAAACATTAAGACCACCAATAAAAATTTTCACTCCGGTTATGTCTTTGTTAGTATTAGCTTGAGCTAACAAACTACTAAGACCTTCAATACATAACAAAAAAAAAAAGAGGTACAAGGGATCCCCTTGCCTAATGCCTCTAGAAGCCTTTATCAAACTAGAAACTTGACAATTAATTTTAAAGGAATATGTGATAGAACAAACACGTTTCAAATAACCTAAGATATCTATTTATTGAAAAAACTCATTTTCTCCATAATCTTTGAAAGAAAATCCCATTCTACCCTATCATAAACCTTAATTATGTAAAGTTTAATAACCATGGACCTATTATTTCCCTTAAGCTCACCATTTAAATAATGCATATATTCTTGAGCTAACATAACATTATTTAAGATTTGCCTTTCTAGAATAAAAGCAAACTGAAACTTGTGGATGCAGTGAGGCAAGAGGGGTTTTAGTCCATTTACTCGAATTTTGACACAATTTTATAAAGAGTGTTACATAAACTGATAGGGCTATAATGAGAAAATAAGGTTGGACTTTGGATCTTAGGAATGAGGGAAATGACAGTGTGGTTTACAAAAGTTAATAATTAACTAGAATGAAAAAACTAGGTGCAGCTACAGTGATATCTAAACTAATAATGTCCCAAAATTTTAATAAAAAATAGGGATTCATCATATCAAAACCAAGTGACTTAGTTTATCATTCAATTACTGAGAAAGTAATTGATTTAGAACTACCGTGCAAAACATCATCATTATTTGTAGAACATGAACTGGTAAACAAATCAGAGTAAAAAGCACATAACTCCTAAATAACACCAGAGAATGCTATGCACCTAGTACCATTTGCTTTCTCCAAATTAACCAAAGAATTAGCCTTTCTTTAATGAACAGTTATGCATGAAAGTACTCTGTATTTTTATCTCTATCTTTTAACCATTGAATCCTAGATTTCTACCTCTAAAGCACTTCCTCCTCATGATATGAAACTCCTAGCTCCTTCAAAACTCTCTATTTTCCCACAAAAATAATCAGCACTAATGCTTCAAATTTGAATGTCAAACTTCAACTTTTGAATCTTCATTTTTGAATTACTAGTAGAGGGTTTCCTTCAATCTAATCAAACTACCCTACAAGACTTAATTTTATGATAGAGTTTAAAGAATCTAGGCCCATGAATATCAAAACTCCAAGCTTTATGAACTACATTCCGATAATCTTCATAGAAATACCCTTATTTTAGACCTATCCGTGATCACCTTCTCTTATGAAGAATAGCAACAGGAAAAAATACTAAACAACAATATTACATGATCTTACGACTTAGTAGGACACTAAGTTAACTAAGCAAAAGTAAGATCTATTTTCCAAGATCCAGAACCTAAAACCCTGTCAAATATTTCATCCACATAAAAATTCTCCCAAGTAAATTTGAACCACAAAACCTATGTGAAATAACCCATTAGATCTCAGAACATCTTTAAAGAATTGAAAATACCCCTCTGATCTCACTCTCCCCCCTCTCTTCTTATTCATGGATAAATATCAATATAGTCTCCTAGAACAACAAAGTCACTACTGCAAAGACCCTTTCTCTGGGAAAAGACCTCAAATTGTGAACCTAAAATATCTTCTGCACAACTAAAACAAACACAAATACACCACCAAACATTTCCAACTCATCCTTAACATGAAAATCAACAGAGAATTCTAAAAAACAAACATTAAGGACCATGATGCTTGGAAGAGAATTATTTCAAAAGACAAATAATCTACCAGTAGTACCCATAAGATCAACAACAAAAATATAATCATAATAAATTCTCCTACAAATAGTATCAATAAGAGATCAATTATACTTAGTCTCAGACAAGAAAACAGTGTTAAAAGAATGACCAGAGATCATCTCCTTCGATTGAGGAATTTTCAAGGACCCGCCTAGCCCCCAACAATTCTAGATCATAATAATCATTTATGAGGACGGGTCCATTTAAGGATTGCCACCACCACCTTATCAGTTGGAAAAGGTGAACTTACCAAATATTGCTTTCTCTTTCCCCTGGAACCTTATTAGTGTGGGCTATTTCATGGAAAATACTACCATAAATTCGGTATTGGATCTCACCTGTAGATCTCATGGTCAAGATTAAATCTTATAAAATCTTGTTTATATCAGCTGATGTTATAGATTCCATTACATTTAATTTACATTACAGGATCTACAAGTAGGGTAATAGACTAGATCTACTCAAAATATTTCCCATTATTTTATACTTGTAGAGCAACGAGGCTTTCGATCCTCAATCTGAGTTTCCTGTACGAAAGTCTTCTATCGTATGAAATACGATGTCACTCCTAATTAAAAATCTTGTAATGCAACAACACAATCCTTTATTCTCTCAAAGTAGGCCCATTTCTTCTCCTTTTTTTTAATAGAAGGACAAACTATTTTCCTTTGTCAGAGATTTTGAGGCTTGAGCTTATCATTGTGGCATTTCTCTCTTTGAATTGTAAGATTTATAATTGAAATATAAAACAAGTTTTCTCTTCAATCATCCAAAACATATTTAGCAAATTTAGATTCATAGAAAAAATTTTGAATTTGAGAAGATTATCAGTATTGTTAAAATTCTAAAACTTTTACACTTTCTAGACCTGAATTTCATTTTTGAACAATAATATTAGATTAGGTGGCTTTTATTTTTTATTCATATCAAGGATTTTTCCAAATTTTGATTTATGCATGAAAAGGAATATTTGTTCATGTGAATGATGCAAATTTATTACATTATGTGTTTTTTTTTTTTTCTTTTAGCAGCATTTTTTTCTATGGAATGCCATATACCATAAATTAATGTCACTGAATAATATATCACATAGTTAAAATTTACACTAATTATAATTCTGCCAATATCTTTTGTGATGATAAGGTGGTTGTTTCCCAAGTCCCAGAAGATGTGTAGAGAAAATTTTCTTTTTAAGATAATAGAGTGAAATAAAATTACTTCGTAATACCTTTTGCTTAAGTGGATGTTCAAGAACAAATTCATAAGGATAAAAAGAAATATATCAGGATATTGGTATTCTCATTTTTACCAAAACCAAATTTATATTTAGTCTCGTAATAAGAAAAAAGATAAAAAATCGAGTCACTAGTAGACTAAAAGTCTCTAGTATCCATAAACAATTGGGCCTACCTCAAGAAAGAAAATGCTAAAGGCCACGTTATTTAGCTAAACAAAAGCGTATGCACTTAGACAGAGAACATATTATGACTGGATACTCATACAGAGGATCACGGTTGCGTTGTAGAATTTTGCTAGGAAATTAGGGAGATTCTTAGGTAGGATTGGTTTATGACCATATTCGTAGACCTTGTGGTTATTAAAACAAGCCACATGGGTCATATGATGTTAGATGATATCACTTATGTGAGGTATGTTGATGTAATCTGACATCACTTAGCTCATGTGGCTTGTTTAATAGTTACTTGGCTTATGTGACTTGTTCAATGGTCATAAAGTCTACGAGTGAGATAGTAGATCAAGCCTACGTAAGTATTTTCCAAATATGAAATTGCTTTGTTTTATCAACGAAAGGAAAAAGTAAAACGGAAAGTAAGCAGATGCAAAGAATGAGAAAAAATAATCTTGAAAGCTACATATTGATAATCAACAAAGAGTTCGGCTATGAGATTGGGAAAGTAGAGACTGATGTAATAAATTGGATTTGAATTGACATGAGCGTGTAATAATTACAATAATTGAGGAGTAAGCCATTCCATATAGATGCATATCATGGGTACATGGGGTTGATCTTCCATTCTATCCTGTCTTTTAATAATTTGCCCTTAATGAGCATCTACACGTGGCATCTCTCTATTGGTGAATTATGTAATATTATAGCCCTTTCATCTTGGATTTAGAGTGTTTATTTACGATCAAGTAGAACTTCTGATCTAAGGACCTTCAGTAACCATTCATAGTGCAAGCCCCTGTCTTTATTGTTTTTAGGCCGAGATGACCCCATAGGTCTTCTAAGCCAGAGGGTCTTTGGTAGCCCCTTGGAATTTGATGGATCTTTTAGCAGCCCCTCAGAATCCAAGAGGTCCTTAGTAATTCTTGTCTCATACTACATATTTTCACGTGTATATATCTCTAACTTGTCTTTGCCATGTGGCAAAGTAACCATTACCCTTTGACGTAATATTAAAAAAAAAAAAAAAAAAAGTTACCTTTTGACACATTTGATATCCCGTCTTTTTCTTTTCCACCAAAATACCAAAAATCATTTCATGTTCCCAATTTTTTTTGCCCTACTCTTTTCCATTTTCAAACATTCTTTTACACTTTACCAATTTTCCAAAAACATTACCCTTATACAAAGTAGCAACCCAAGCTTCTCTACGCAAAAATGTACAATTTTCCCTTGAAGCTCATCCTTTATTCAAAATAAATTCAAGAAATGGCATCACAAGGTCACTACAATACTCATTTTGGACCTTTGTGGCCTTTGGTTAGGCTGGGCAATCACCACATAATTTTTCTACCTCCTCTTCTTGTCTTAACCTAGTTGATCGCTAGGTTGATGCATTTTTTGACCAAGCATTGCCTATTGGATTGAATTTTGACCCTCTTGACTGGAAGCAAGTGAAGACCCGGAATTCACCTTCTCTGTAGAAGAGGAAACCACAAAAAATTATGCCTTTCAATCTCCCAAGAATCTGAAATATGTGTAACATCCCTGAATCGATCTTCTTCATATGTCCCACTTGATCAGTCAAGCTCATCAATTAGACCCTCCCGATGGGAAATTTTCAATTTATGACGACCAACTAATTGTTTGCCTTCAATTTCCTCTTCCTTCCATCTTCACCAACCTAGCAAATAATTGGGACATCAGCTCGTCACAACTAAACCCAAACATTGTTAGACTTGTATTAGGATATTGCGTCCTGTGTTAACTTCTTGAGATTTGACTGACCCATAGAGGTTTTTGGTTCTTCTACAAATGAACCATCTATCGAGGACTAGGTTCTTATTGCTTCCTTACCCACCTCAGCCACCGATGCCTCGTCGAAGACTTTCCAAACGCTTTTCATAAATAGAAGAAGAATTTCATATTTGCTCAACAAGCAAAAAATTGGAATATGGAATTTAGATGTTGAATCGCCTGAAATTAACATTTGTAGGATGTTTGAAAGCATTGCGGCCGAAGTAATTAAAAAAGCAAAACACCTCTACCTATATAGTTAACATTCAAAAGAAAAAATTCCATTTTGAAAATCCTTTCTTTGCCTGGGCTCTAGCTTGTGACATCATCGGCTCCTCCCAAAGGCTATGATTCTAGTGAAGTCTTAGAATCTTTCTAACTTTTCCATATCACTTGGAAAAGTATTTAGCCTTGATTCTTTGTCGGCCAAATCCTGATTTCGTTTCGCTTCTCCGGATCAAGTGTCCTTGGATTTCTTGTTTGGGCTCATCATATGTTTGCTTTGGGATTAGACATAGATAGCAGTAGTCTCTATGTGAATCTCTTCCTAACCGGGTAAGTAGGGTGGTTTTACTGGCTTGCTCATGCAATCAACAAAAACTTGCTCATTAGCACCTAACCCTGAGATGTGGATCATCCAAGGCATATTAGCATGGCATGCTCCTGTTAGAGTAGAGTGCCTTGGTGGAAAAAAAAGGTTTCCTTTTTGCTCTTGCTAACTTTGTGCCTTGGTCTGGATGACATTTAGGAAAAGACGTAACTGCTCATGTCAGAAGGGCAGGGCTACCAGATGGTCAATCAAGTTAGATAATTGATAAGAATTCATAATTGTGCTCTATTTTACGTGTCATTTACCACGTTTTTATGTGTTGTAAGCAAGATTTAAGTTATTATTGAGCTTAATTTGGTTATTTTAGTTTTTGTAGGGTTAAAGTGAAAAAGAGCTAAACAGGATGTAAAAGATGAAAGAAAATGCTAAGAGCGGAACATGCATGAGTATGAAGCCATGTTGGATGCTGTTTCGTATTTCAAGCATAAATTTCGAGTTCAAGCTCCGATTGAGATGATTTTGGATGATTTAAAAATCTATTGAAGATTTTTACAACTTTTGTGTTTTGTTTTTTCCATGATTCTATAGGCATCTTGTTCAAACTTGCAAAGTTGGAAAATGTGTACCGGCGGGGAGCGATTCTGACACAGTTTAGTAAATTCAGGATAAATTTATTATCTGACCTCCAATTGAGGTGATTTAATTTTTTTTGGAAAGCTAAGACATAGAGCTATAACTTTCATGTTTTGCGTTTTCCTAAATTCGGTCTGCATTGGGGTCAAAATCGAAGCCGAAAGTGAAGCTCAGCGCACATACGCTGGTTTGAGCAGTGCATGTGTGTTGGGACCAGAAGGGAACTTTTTCAGTTCTGCCTAGGGCGCACATGCGCTCAAAATAGGCAGCGTATGTGAGCCCAAAACAGCAGAATGGCATGTTTTTGAGTTTTTGACAGATTTATTCGCCCAGTTGGACTTTTTTTCACCTGATTTCACGTTCTTATCTGTAGGCATCAATTGTAACCCTAAGTACTCATTATAAATACCCCATTTAGGGTGAGAAAAAGAGGATCGACACTTTTATTTTCTTTTGGCTAGGGATTTTAGCAGTAGAAATATTCTTTATTCTTTCATGGCACTTTGTGCCTAATACCTTTTCTTGGTAGAGGGAATTGAAGCCATGGTTAATTCTACAAAGTTATGAGACTTCTTGTGCTTGAATTTATTCAATTATATGTCAAGTATTGATTATTTTTCTGTGATTAATTTTATGGTTGTTCTTTTTAATAGTCTTGTTATTGCTGTAGAATATTAAGTTATTAGAATTAATCTACTGCTACATTGTTTTAACTGCTTGTGCTTAATTCAATCTGTGAAGCAACTAAATATGATAATTACTCGATTAGTGTTATTGAATTTAGGAAAATTAATCATCTAATTGACATAACCGCGTGTGTTTATGTTTAATTAGCCTAATTGTTCTTGTTGATTTTAAAGCTTCTATTAATTAATCTTTGTCGTGTGTCTGGGTTAAATTAATAGTTAGGGTTAATTGGATCGCATGTTGAAAATTAACCAACTTTAGAAAGAACTATGAATCAACTTTGAATTGGTATTCGTTTGAGTTAATTCTTCAATTAGTGCTTGATATAGAATTGAATTATCTTGTGTGTCAAGGATCGACTAGTGAAATTGCCATGGTGGATATGACCAAAACCAAGATTGTTCTTAATTGAATTCTCTTTAGTTATTTTACTGTTGTAGTTTTCAGTTTAAAAGCATTCAAAACCCCCCGAGTTGATTTTCCATTTAGCACAAGAATAAACTCCGTTCTCTGTGGGACGACCTATACTCACCGCTACTATATATTGAGAGTTGCTAATTTTGGGTGCCTACAATAGCATTGCAACTCCACAGCATATTATTTCAATCTCACCAACAATTTAGACATACCAACTACTGAGTATATCGAAATAAATTAAGGAGGTCTTTTATTCTAACCAGCTGATGTACCTGAACCATTTGCCTAAAGTCTATTTTCTCCATCGAATAGCGCCACTTGACTAGTAAGAAACAAAATCTAAAAAGTCTGTTTGTTAATAGTAAATGACTTATTTCAAAGTCCCGTAATAGCAAATGGCATGTGAATTGCTAGAAACATGTGAAGTGTATGGCTAACCCAATAACAAAAGTTTTGTAAGGGTTCTAATTGTCCAAGCGGTAATGATAGTATAGACTAAGATCTACACCAGTGATATTAAGCAGACCTGAGCCCTCCAGATACTGTTCTGCACTCTAGTGCTGAATAGTTACCAAAACATATCTTCGGAATGGAACTTTTGTGAGATAGAAAGAAAGGAACGAACGAACGAAAAAAGTCCCACCACATCCATCATAAAATACTCAATTTCAAATTTCTTCTTAGGTGCGATCACCTTGTTCCATTCTTTTTTACTATGTATTGTGTAGACCACCATTGCTCTAACCGAAGAGATTAGCTTGGCTGATGGCACTTCGTAACGGCTTCTCTGGAGTCCAGTGGCTCTGCTTGATCGCTGGGGTTTCCTTTTCCTCACGTCCAATCTGTCTATTAAATGCCAGCCTAAGAACTCTTAGATGTCTCGTATTTCTTGAAAAAGTAATTCGATTGATGGGATTTTCTTTGAGATTGATGATATCGATAAGATTGATATTTACATACTGAACCCATTACTTATCTTTGCAGGAACCTCGCTCAGGCAATTAGTCAAGCACATCATTGGGCCAACCAGCATCAATAACTGTCTTTCCATCCACAGGGCTGACCGACACACCTTTCGTCCAGACGGTCTACCTCAACCAGAACCACAACAAGATGAATTCCCATAACCAAAAGAATTTTCACCAACCTTTCCACTCCTTTAATTGAAAAAACCCAGTAAACTCCAGCAGTTCAAGAGCTTATCACAATTCATCTTATCGATGAGAAAAGTAGCCTTTTTCAGGAGTCTCTATTGGACCAAGTCAACCCCACTACCAAAACTAGTTCTTAGAAGAAGGCCTCGTATACCACTTTAGCCAAGGAGCAGCAAATGACAACTCCTTTGAATAAACAAATAGTAACTCAGGACATAGTTATCGGCCAATTTTAAGTGGGCCAACCCCTTCTTATCGCTGCAATGGGTAAGAAGTTTCCCAGCAAATCTCCTCATTCTGTTCATCATTCTTTTTTCCCACTGATCCATTCTCTTTCTACCTTCTTGGTGGCCACAGATGGGTCATTCTATCCTTGGTCATATAAACTAAAATATTTTAATGTTCCTAAAAATAATAAAATTATTGAATGGGCATGCAATACCAGGTGCCCGAACTTGGACTTTAGAAGACGAAAAAGCAGCAAATGGCTAACAAACTGTATCTTGGACGAGGCCATCGATTGGGCAACTGGATGTTTTTGAAGGTGATCGAATCCGAGAACCCTCAAAGTTCAATCCCAATTGGTCGATCAGTTACGACAACCAATGTTAGTATGCAAGAGTCTCTCATGAATTTCTTGACCATGGCTTTCCTCCTCGAGATGTCATGTATGCTGAAAACTGTCAGTTAGATTAGAGTTTGGAGAAGCATCTCAGTCATATGCCTCGGTAAACAACTTTTGATTCATGTTCATCCCTTCACATCCTTAAAGTACACTCACTCTATTACCCTACAATACAGCTCAAACTTTAGTTATATAACCTGAATAGATTAGCCAAAGATCTATTGGCCAAGTGTATGGAGTAGCAAGCGACTCTATATCATCATAAAGAGTTAAAGGCCAAAGCCCAATCTAACTTGAAAAGGAGATAGAGGTCAAGATCAAAACAATGACGAGAACTCTACGAAGTTGGATGAGCTGATAAAAGTTCCAGACTAACTGATTGAGTAGTTGAACATTGCAAAGGAAAGTTGGCCTCTTCCATTATGTAGTTAATCATTTGAAGGCCGAGCCTCCCATTGCTCAACTAGAAAGAGTGAACAAGTTTTTGAAGTCGGAAGGTTGTTAGAAAGACCTTCAAAAATTCTGCAACATTCTGGTTAAGATGGATACACTACTGCAACAAACAATATTCTCTGATACTTTCCAAATGTCTAGATTGATTTGTTAGAAATGGCTTATTATAATAAAGATGCCACCCAAGAACTGATCGAGAAAACGAGGCACTTATTCAATGCTTCTCAAAACTTTTGATGAAATCTCCAAACGTGAAGCCCGAAGGCAAATTGAACTCAAAAAAAATTGAAACCATTATTGCCATGCCCTCCAAAAGACTAGGAGATCGAGATGTTGACTTCTCTACCCAAGCCAACCAACAAACCGATTTCAGCGATAACTCTATTAAAAAGAGTTATTTTACCTCAAAAAATCATGCAATTGTGACTATGTTAGTCCAATATTAGGTGTTTTATATGTTTTTACTTGAATTTCATGTTCAGTAGTAGTATTAGTAGTGTCAGAGTAAAATAGACCTTTTGGTAGTAATTATGAAAAAATTGATAATTAAATAGTACTTATTGGTTTTTGTGTATATTTGTAGGAGTATTTGCAATTTGGGTAACAACTTGAAGAATTGAACAAGTTAAGGACCAAAGCTACAATTAGAAGAAAAATGGAGTAACAAGTCCAAAAGCGTCAAGACTAACCGCTAGGTTGCCAAACTCCAAGGCATGAAGCTCCATACCGCAATGTCAAGCCATACAAGATTTCAAGTGTTTATCACTGCGGTATCGAGTTCAAAGAGGAAAATCTTACCACTGCAGTGCCGAGGAGCTAAAGATCCTAGTCAACGCAAGCTCCACACGATGGTATCAAAATCCAAGAAGGAAATCTTATACAGATAATTTGACACCATGGTCTGAGGAAATTCTAAGACAAAAGAAATTTTGGCCTCTTTTGAAATGGCTACTGGATTTCAAATAATCCTAAAGTGTACACTTACAAACATATAGTAGATAGTGTAGGAATTTTAGTTTTAGGATAGACTAGATAAGGCTCTTATATGAGTATAATAACGTTACCCTTATTTACATTTCTTGCAAAATGACTAGCCTACTTATGATGATGCTATTTATAGTTCTTGTCTTAGTAGTAGCTATAATTTGTCTTTATATTTCTATATTTTGTGCTTCTTTAATAATGTGTATCTAAACAACAAGGGTTTGGGCTATGAAATGTGAAATTTACATATGTGTGAGTGATTCCAAGTGGGTCGTAAATGGTGGAGTTTTTAGTCGTGATAAAGGATTTGGAATGGTTGGTGGGAAAGATAGGATCCATCACTAAACAACATTTGTGATGTTAACACAACAAACGAGTGTTGAGGTAAATACTAGATGAATTAAGAACGAAAATCTAGATTTCACTTGGTTAGGTTGACTGGTAGTCGAGCCAAGGTGCTAATTTCACTACTTAGTTTCTTAATTCCATATGGAAATCTAGACTAGAACTATGAGTCGGGCTAAGGAATTAGTTCATAGTTCAGAGAGTTGAATATCACTTATTAGAAAACACCACCTCATGAAGGAATCACTACCATAGCCCAATTCCTCTTGTTTACTTGTGTTAATTTACTTGTTAATTTGGTTGTCTATTTATCAATTTGCTAGTTTAATTGTTATTTCAGCTTCATCACACTTTAAATCGCTTGCCTAGTTAGTATTCATATCCTTGAAATCTAAGTACTTGCCAAGCCATATTCGTGGAAACTATACCCGTTACCACTAGCTATTAATCTATCCCATAGACTTGAAGGTGCTAGGATTGTGATCTAAGTGAGTTAGGTAGTTTTTATAACTTGAGAGTGAGCGATTTAAATAGACACGTAGATTACACCATGTCGATCAGTAGATTAAGATTCATAGGGGTAATAAGAACTATGATCAATTTAGTCGATCATGTTTTGCAGTTTTATCCATCCCTTGCACTCTTATAATTCCAATCTTTAATGAATCACCAATTTTATATTCTCCAACATTGATCAATTAGTGATTAGTTATTTGAATTTGTATTTCTACTTGATCATCATTTTCTTCTACATGCATTTACATAACTTTTATTCAAGCTTGTCTATGATCATTGGCCCATAGATATCAACGCTCTGCTCATATAGATCCAGACCACTTCAGCACATCGGTAAGTCGTCACACTCATTTATGGCCACTGATCTTTGTGGACCAATGTTCTACTTTGTTTTGGTTCAAATTACTTTAGCATTTCAGTGGGTCATTACACTCATCTATGTCCACCGATCCTTAAGAATTGATGTTCTGCTCTATTTTGTTTTTGCACCACTTGAGCACTTCAGCAGGTTGTCACGCTCATCTATGGCCACCGATCCTTGAGAATTGATGTTTTGCTTTGTTAGNATCTGAACCTAGACCACTTAAGCACTTTGGCAAGTCTTTCATCCTCTTTTTTTTTTTTTTGTAAATTCATAATAGATTGGCAATTAAATCATGATTTCATTACATTCCAAGGAAATATCTTTTAAGGTTTACTATGTTCAATATTTGTGGAATTTCAAGACCATTATGATATGCTAGTTTATAATAGCCTGATATATATAGGCCTCGATCACTTGATGGGAGCCATCCAAGTTTGGGTCTAACTTCTTGGTTCTTTCGGCTCGGCTTACTTCATTCCTTATTAAGATCAAATCCCTTGGTTTGAAGTATCTTTGCCGAACATTAGCACTATAATGCTTGGCCATCTTCTGCTTGTATTTGGCTTCTCTCAAGGATTCCACTAGTCTTTGTTCTTCGAGAAGATGGAGATTAACCCTTATTTCCAGATCATTATCAATTATCAATGATGTTTTGTGTTTGAGATATTGGCATCCCAATCTTGGCCAATATTACAGCGTTAGTTTCAGAGTACACCAGGCTGAACAAAGTTAAGCTATTGGCAAATTGTTGAGTAGTTCTATATGCCTACAGAATGCTGGGTAATTCTTCAAGTTATTGGCCTTTTGCTTGATTTAAACTTACTTTAATGCCAACCACAATAGTTCGATTTGTGACTTCGGTTTGACCATTCGCCTGAGGATGAACGACTGAAGAGGACAGCTCTCAGTGCTTGAGAGTACCCTTACCGATGGGTGTGGCAGGAGCATGGCAAGGAAGATGGTTTGGGAAACCATCTAACTGGTGCCATGCATTGTAATTTTTAGTTCATCACAGAAGCTATTGAACGGATCTCCCACAAAATGTGTACCATTTTCTGAAACCAAAACAAAATGCTTGGTATTTCGTATTGAAACACAATATCTATTTCTCAATCCTTGTTGGTCACCCTAATCTATAATAATTTCCACTTCCAGGTAAAACAATGTATATTTCAAAATTATAAGAGTATTATTGAAGTGCACATAATTTAGTTAAGAAATCAAGGAATTGCATTTCTAATTTACAAAACCAAAGATTTGGGGGTTTATATGTAATACAAGAAAAGTGTAGGAAGCCAAGCATAGACTAAACATATTACGGAAAATTAACTTTAAAGAGAAAGAATGTAGAATTGTTAAAATAGTAGAAAAGGGGATTTGAATATATGGAAAAGTCATTTAAAACTAAAAATGCTATCATCCTATTTAATGTACTACTTTTTCTCAATTTAGCATTAATTTTGTTAAAGAGAGACGCATTTTGCAAAGTCATCCAATAACGTCTCTTAAATAGCCAACTCACGTTGCTTTTATTTTCCTTTTTTCCTAATTATTTGTTGCTGCTCTTTAGTTCAAAAATCACAATATAAATAACAAAATCAATGCAAAATATTTTAGTTTGTTCATCGCAATATTGTTCTATTATTTTTATGTAAGAAATGATCTTCATCATTTTCCAATGGTTTAGTAAAGCATGAACCAACTTTAGGGAAATATTAGATTCCATGAGTTGGAAATTTACAAACAGAACACTTTTATTGAATGATTTCAAATTTGTTGGAGACAATAATTCAAAAGGCTCCATGTTGAAATTGATAGCGAATTGTTTTCCTTGATTTATTTGGAAATGAAGAAATTAATTGGTGTAATTTTCATATAATACGTGAACCTATCCAGTCTATTGTGTAATGTCAAATTAGATCATATAGAATACAACAGCATTTGCACAAGCTTTCGATATATTTTTTTTAATAGTCATATAATTTATTGGTTTTTCATTACTCTTAGAAATTATTACCATTATTCACTTTTTTTGGGGGGGAAGGAAGGTAAAGAGGAATATTTGAAGTTAGATAAGGGAAATTTAACATTAATTCATGATGATGTCACCTATTTTTTTTGGTATGGTAGTGCCTTAATTCTGTTCACATAACTATACCTTAACTTTAGATTAAAACTTTATTAAGGGTGTTTGGGGTTGAGGGTATTGTTGTGTTCACGATTTACATATTTTTTTAATAAGTTAGGTTTGTAGTTGTTTTTGTTTAAGCATTTTGATTTTGGTATATGTTGAAGCTTTTATTAAGCCTATGCTATTAGTTATTTATTGATATGACCCATTTGATATCAAAACAATTCTATAAAAAGTATGGGTGAGTGGAAGTAGGTAAATAAGACTTGGACTCTATTCCTACCTAAAGGAATAATAGATGAAATTAGTTTCCTTTATTTTTTCTTGACAAGTTAAAGTATTTCCTTTTAGCTGTTGCTATAATTCTACGGTTTTCGTAATACAAAACTCAGAATCTTAGTTTTTCATTTTGCTTCCTTGTAAATTTGTAAAGATATCCAACAGCTCCATTTTTATGACTTTTTCTTCATTTTGAGGTTTGAGATTTTCTTGATGTTATTTTTATGCTAGCTAATATAAATGACAACCTGGGTTCTTATGTCAAGAAAGCTCGTTTGATTAATGAAACCACAAACTTAATCTATAAAGTGTATAATAATGTATAGACACCAAATTTTGACGTGTTTTTTACCATTAAATTCCAAATTGGGGCAAATTTTTAAAATTTTTTGTGTTTTTCAAGATAAATTTCGAATTTAACAAAAATTTATATTTTCTATGTTAAACAACCATGTTAAATCGTTTTCTTAAAATGCAAGGGCAAAATGGTCCTTTTGCATTTAAGTGTTGTTTTCTAATTTTTTAAGATTTTTAAATTTAAGTGACACCATGGTAAATTTTGGTAACTTTTGAAATTCATTTTAGTACAATTTTCAAAATTAAATATTTTTTTGGTCTTGAACATGTGCTTTTTGACGGTAATATTTCGAAAGTCATTTCAAATAAAATTTTATTTTTTGAGATTTTTATGTGTTTTCGGTGATTATTAGAATATTTTGACAAATTTAAAATTTTCCAATTTTGCAAAAATTCAGTACAAATTACATTGTCAGATAAGAATTGAACTACATTTTCCAAAAACTCATTCCAATTGTTTTCAAAAAATAAACAAACTTAAAATTTTAATTTTTCATAAAAAGAAAAAAAGTGTATTAACCCCAAATCCCAATCAGTCGTAACCCCCACCCCCAACACCATCAAATCAACACCATCTATCCTCGACTCCGAACCATAATTATTAAACCCGGTGATTATGTGTTTTCACCCAACACCATCAAATCAACACCGCCTATCCTCGACTCCCAACCATAGTTATTAAAACCAGCGCGGCCCAACGGTCAGCTCGGTGAACTGGCTACTGGACCGGGCTGGGTTTCATTTTTTATCGGACAGGGAGCAAACCCGGAAGAACTGGAAATCCGGCCGATTGAACCAGACAAGAGGCTTGTGAGATGAAATCCGGCCGATTGAACCAGACAAGAGGCTTGTGAGATGGAGGAAAATTTTTGGCTGAAATTCAAGGTGCTAGGCTCGAACCCAAGACCTCCTGGAAATGAGAGAACAACCATACCACTAGACCACTTTTCAGGTTGTGTAATTTTTGAGCCATTAATTATTTTATTCTATTAAAAGTTGAATGCTTTGTCATATAAATCAATTAACCTCTTCTTCCACTTTGGTAAAATTGTAATATGATATTCTTAAGAACAATTCATTTGTTATTTTGTTTTTATAAAAGAATTTCTAAAATTATTCACTAATGTTATATTTCCTTAAGACAAGAAATGTACCAATAACATTTACTAGTATTTGTTTCTCAACATTTTACTATTGTTAAATGAATTATTATTACAAACTAACTCTATAAGAAACAATAAGAGTATAATTTCTTGTGGGTTGTTTTAAACTATTATTTATCTTATAATAACTAATTCTATAACTAAATATGTATAAGAAGTTATAATTAACTATCTTTTTCATAGTTCTTAAAGATCTAAATTCATTTACAATAAATAAAAATTTGATAGAACATTTTTATCAATGTTATTACCATATTTCTTGTATTTAATACTTTAAAATTATATTATATATTTATAAAAAATATATTTTAGTGACTCACCAGTTGAATCAGTAACCCGTTGCCATCCACCTCACTCGCCAAATTCCTTCCCGGTCCGGGTTTAATAACTATGTTCCCAACCCCAGAAATTCACTAACCTAACTGGCCACCCCGTTCTACAATTCTCCCCCAGCCAAACACCCCCTTAAAGACCCTCCAACAAAAGCAACCGAACGCTAACGCAAGAATCAAACCAACTAGCCGTCCCGTCCCGTCCCGTCCCCCACCCACACTCCATTTTATTCTCAAAATCAAAAACACTCAAACACCCCATAACTCCTTCCTCCCCCAATCTCGCCCAGACACATTCCCTGCCTAACCATTATCTTCTAACCTCAACTCCATCCTGCAACATCGTTAACAACAATAATGTCCATCATCAATAAAATTATCGTACCCATCATCCTAATCATCGTTCCAAAGCCATTATCATCAAAATCATCATCATCAAGCATCAAACTTCTCAAGGATCTGTATTGCATGTTTGATTATCGACATATTATATTTGTTGTATATTTTTGCTCATCCCTAATCTCATCCATGGGATGATTTTTACAGCTTGAGAGCTAATGATTTTAAGCCTGTATGATTATTTTGTGTTAAGATCTGATAACTTTCTAAGCCCATGAGTGATTTTTATGTCATGGAATTGGTTGATTTTAAGCCCCTGTGATAAAATTCTTTTAGATCTGTTAGCTGCTTGGATCCGGTGATGATTTATTGGTTGATCTGATAATATAATGGTTTCATTGATGATTTTGTTTGAATTCTATAGTGTGTTTTTTTCCTTTGATTCACGTTTGTGAACTTCGGTTGACTGTTTTCTTCGCATTCTTTGTCTAAATTTTTTTTTTTTTTATTCGGTGAAAATAGCCCTGGGTGCCTGACCACCAAGGTGGTTGCTCGTGGGCTCCTTTTGTGTTAAGTTTTGAGTTGGGCTTCCTTAAATCCGTTGGGCTTTGATAAAAATTCTAAAAAGTAAAGCTTTTGGACAGGTTTTAATTTGATGGGCTTTTACTATTTTTTTTGATTGATAGGTTAAAATCGATTACATAGCCCAATAATTACAAATAAAAATTTTTGCCACTACACCACCAAGATATAAAGACAAGCTAATTAAAGGTTTGGCAAATTAAAATGTGGAAGAAATGAGGATTTCTTCAAAACATTAGGGATTTTGTCCATAAAATAAAAGCAATTTTTATTCTGATCCCTCACAAAGAATAATAACAATTACAAAATCTTTTTTTGAAATAAGGAAAATATATATAAATTTTTGCTCCAAATTTTAGAAAACAACAAAAATTGGGCTTTTGGTTTTGGGGTTTGTTGTATTGGGCTTATTAGTGGAAAGTTTTGGGTTTTAAGATTTTGTTCCAGTTATGGGCCAATTTAAAAATCTTTTTAGACCTACTAATTCCTTAGTTCTGGAAGTTTTAGTGGGCTAATTTGTCTCCACTTGGGCCTAAATAGTTTTTTTGCGCAATGTGTTAATTTTGCTATGATTAATGCAGAAACTTAAAAAATATAATTTTGGGCCCAGTTTATGAATTTGGGACATCAAATTTCCTAGGCCCCTTTATTATTGTTCATTTCTAGAAATTACATATTTTCCCTTTAAAACTTTTTGTAATTGCATTTCAGTCCTTAAACTCTTTATGATTATGGTTTTGCCCTTAGAACTTTTTGAAATTGCTTTTGGCTCCTAAAACTTCTTGGAAATACACTTTAGTCACTAAAACATTCTATAATTGCTGTCTAGTCCCTTCAACTATTGAAAGTTACAATCTTGACCCATAAAGTTTGTTGCACTATATTTTGGGCCAAAATTTTTTGTAAATATTGTAATTAAGTCCCTAGATGTTTAATTTGTTCCTAACTGAGTTTCTTTTCTATGTAATTGTTATTTAGCATTGTTACCTTTTTGTTGCTTGTATTTTTGCCCTTCCATTTTTACAGAAATGTTGCAGTTAAGTTATTTAAGTTTAGATTTAGTTCAACTGAGCCTCTTTTTTTTTTCTTTTTTTTTTTTTGCAATAATTGCTATTTATCTTTTTTAATATTATTATGGTTTATCTTAATCTATTAATTAAAATTATTTTTGTAGGTTAATAATAGTATTTTTGATAGTTTAATTTTACTTATACTTGTATATTGGTACATTAACTCATTTGTTCATATTTTGAGCTAAAAATATGATAATTTTGTACCTTTGGCACTTTAAAAGGTATATTTAAATCCCTTTATGTGCTAAGTGTTTTATATGATTTTGTGTGCTAATTGTTTAATTACTTTTTCGTACTTTTCTTCGTTATTATTGTTTCTTTTATTATTATTATGATTGTAAATGTCTATTGTAATTTATCACATTGTGAAAGGGGTTAAACCTAATATCATAGATAGGGCAATGTGTTACATGTTTATTGCTTTTGGTTAGAATTTGCATGTTATAATATTAAGTTTTATGTGCTTACTTGCATTTTGTGCTTATATGCTTATCATTTTATTCTGTCAAGTGTATTCTTATAAATATCTTAGGCTCGCATTCTGCACTAGTCTAATGCTGCATATGTGTAGAAAAATTTTCCTCCTATGTCAGTCTAACACTGGCATAGCATCTTTCCCGTTCCTTATGCTTACTGCATATGTTTTTATAGTTTATTTGTTTACATTTTACTCTATCCAAACTTGATATAAATTTGGGTTAATTTATTGAAAATATGAATTAAATCATGCAACCAATTTTGGCCGAGGGTGAAAGGGTGTCTAGGTTACTTGTAAAGTATTCTACTCTTCCTTCCCTCAATAGGACTCCATAACCCTTTTTTTGTCTTATTCGTAGACTAGGAGTAAGGTTTTGTGTTTATTTATTTAGTCTAGTTAGTCATTTATTTTACTTTAAAATTATTCAAAACTTCATTTTACTTTCCCCTTAACATTTAGGATTTTTCCTTTTCCTTTATGCTTTGGTCAGTGTCCCGATGCACTTCACATACCGGGTGGCGACTATATTATTTTGTTTATTTATTATGTTTGTTTATTTTCCAAAAATCCTATTCTAGATTATTTTAGAGTATTCCAATTTGTATTTTGAAAGTCCCAGACCCTATTTTTGTGCTATATTTACTCATATTATTTATTTATTCTTTATTTTATTATTTTATTTTTCCTTCGATGAAAAATGGAGTGCAACCACTTGGCGACTCCATTAGGGATACTAGAGAGTTCGAACACTTGATTTAATCATGTTTCCTATATTTTAACCCCTTTTCATGTTGAGTTTGGATATTTAGGTTATATTTCACTATTTTTTAAATTATGTTTATTGTTTATTTGACTAATTTATTTATATTTTTCTTGCCGTTGCTATTTGTTTATCTATTTTATTTTATGTGTTGAAATTTTTAAAAATCTCATGAGCATGTTGATATATATACTTGTTTGTATATTCTTGTACATTTAATTTTGACATTTAACTCATTTATGTTTATGCTCCAATTCTGTTATTGGATATTTTGATATTCTTGAGCATTCTCGGCTTTATATAAATGCATGGTAATTAATCCCTTTGCATCCAAGATTCTCTTATGACACATCATGCATCACTCATTTGCATAATTTTGTAGGCTTGTCTCATTTTTTCCTTTAGGATTTGGACCTCATGTAGACGCGTGAGTACAGGATGCAGTGTAGTGTTGAATGGGTCCAGCTCAAACGACCGACTTGGGACCCTTGGAATTGACAGAAATGTTACTTTTTGAGTCCCTCAATTTGAAGGTTCAAGAACCGAAAACATGTGTGGAGTCTAGATTGTATTAGCGAATCCAAACTCATGCAACATGTATATTACTCATACAATAGATCCTCTCGAATCCGTAATAGGAAACTAAGTACGAGGGGAGCAATAATCCTTGTGTATACATTTACTTTATGGTATTATTATTTTTTGTTCTTGCTTTCCTTATTTATCACTTTTTGCATCTCATGAACCCTAGAATAAAAACTTTTGGGTAAAGTGCTCTTCTAGTAAGTCACTTTAGATTCTCCCATTTTGCACGTTTAAATTTTCGTCTATTGCATCTCATGCCTCAAGAATTAAAATGACGTCATAGTTTGATTATTGTAAATTCAGGTGTTTAAATGTGTTACCCCCTAGGATTCCTTGTTATATTTATACCCTTAGATTGAGTTGTAAAGCTTTGTAAATGAGGTAAAATTGTATAGTTTTTCTCGAGCAATTGTATCCTTTTTTCATGTTTGTATGCCTATAGAATTCTGTTTGCAAATTCGTTTTTGTATTGATGTAAGTTGTATTCTTGGGACATTGCATCTCATTAATGGCTTACTCCGATTTCTAAAAGGGGCACCTTAGAGCATGTTTCAATTGTTGCATTTGTTACTAGCTTAGCATCATGCATAAGCCATAGAAGGAATATCATTTCAGATATCTCGTGGTAAGAATAAGGCAACCCTTTTGTCTTGGATATATAACCCAATAAGACATACACGTTTGTATTTTTTGTAATATCCAAAGCGATAGTATACAAGGTAAGGATCCAAATTCAGATCAACTTTAAAGTCAAGCAACAGAAGGGCACATTTAAATAGTCAAGTACTTGTTTAATTTACTAAAATATGAGGTTTGATAATCATCATTTAGCCATTTTAAGATGGTAAAATCCTTTGGACATGAACACTAAGTTAGTAATTAATCAACCAAGTATGGACTTCTCTACGAACAAACAATTGAGGCATTGCAACTCGCTCATTGACTAAGTAAATTGTTAAGTGGTTTAGGATGATCGAACAATAGTCAAATCAGTGATCCCACCAACCTTCAAGGTACCATCTAAACTACCCAATCCATTTAAACAAAACTTGGACTCCATTACCTAATGGCATTGATACTTATCGCTTTCTTATGATGCATTCTCAAATATTTTGTTATCCTATTTCATGACCCACCAAATGTGCTCATCTTATTCAATCATAAGCCCTTCTTTGAGGTGTATATATTTTCAAATCTCTTCTCAAGTGATCCAAATTGGTATATCTATACGGATTTCCACCTTCCAAAAATGTCTCTTGAACATGAAGCTATCATAATAATCATTCTTATATGGAGACAGTTGACCAGGAATTTTAGTGTCAAACACTGACAAGCAAATGGGTAGGACTCTTAGATATTACATAGTACCTACCTCGGACGATTGCATTTTTATAATAAGCCAACCCTGGGCATAATAAAGGCTCTCCAACAGGACATGCATACCATGGTGTGTTTTCAATTACTAACTCTTTGTTGCTTTTTTTTTTTTTTCCTTTTCTTTATTTTCGTTTCACCTTCGATTGCATCCAGATAATAATATTTTGTCAAATACTTGTGAAACACTCATTTTGTTTGATATTTTTACTCATAGTTCTTTTTAATTTGTTTTAAAGGTTTTAAAATTTTGAAAATGTGTGTTACTGGATTTTTGACAGAACCTTCTAGATTTACTCTATGGAAAACCAGAATTTGTGTATATGTATATTTATATTTGTTGCATATTTTGCTCATCCTGCCTATGTGATGATGTTTTTCACCATGGAAGATAGTGATTTTAAGCCTGTATGATTATTTTGTGTTAAGATCGGATAACTTCTAAGCCCATGGATGATTTTTATGTCATGAGATTGGTTGATTTTAATCTCGTGTGACAAAATTTTTTAGATTTGTTAGTTGCTTGGATTCGATGATGATTCATTTGTAGATCTGATAATATATGGCTTCGGTAATGATTTTGTTTGAATTTGATAATGTGTTTTCTTTCTTTGATTCACGTTTTTGAACTTCGGTTGGTTGTTTTCTTTGTTTTCATTGTCTAAAAATTCCTTTTTTTGGACGAAAATGGCCCCGGGTGGTTCATCGAATTTTTTTAGCGATGGCCACGGTGGCACAGCCGGTTGTCGGCATCCACCGGTGGTCTAACCACCGTGGTGGTTGCTGGTGGGCTCCTTTTGTGTTATGGTTTGGTTGGGCTTGCTTAAATTTATTGGGCTTTAATAAAAATGAAAACTTCAGGCTTGTGTCAAATCTAGTGGGTTTTGATATGAAAACATAAAATTTTGGGCCAATGCCTTTAAATCTGATGGGTTTTGATAAAAAAAAGGTATTGGACTTGTTTTAAAATTGATGGGCTTTTAGTATAAAAAAATGTTTTGATTGGATCCAATGCCCACCCAATAATTACAAATAAAATTTTTTCCTCTAAACCACCAAGATATAATAACGAACTAATTAAACATTTGGTAAACTAAAATGAGGGTGAAATGAGAAAACATTAGGGATTTTGTCCCCAAAATAAGAGTAATTTTTATTCTAATCCCCAACAAAGAATAATAATAAAAATAAAATCTTTTTGAAATAAGGAAAATATGTATAAAATTTTGCTCCTGATTTTAGAAAACAACAAAAATTGAACTTTTGGTTTTGGCGTTTGTTGCCTTGATCTCATTAGTGGAAAGTTTTGGATTTTAAGATTTTGTTTTTTTATGAGCCAATTAAAAATCTGTTCAGGCCGACTGATTCCTTAGTTTTATAAGTTTTAGTGGGTTAATTTGTAAGCTCTTGGGACTGGATGGCTCTGATTAATGCAAAAGCTTAAAAAATATAATTTTGGGCCTAGTTTATTTGGTCACCAAATTTCCTAGGCCCCTTTATTGTTACCTATTTCTAAATATTACATTTTTGCCCCTAGAACATTTTTAAATACATTTCGGTCCCTAAATTCTATATAATTACAGTTTTGCCCTTAGAACTTTTGCAAATGCCTTTTGGTCCCTAAAACTTTTCGGAATTACACTTTAGTAACTAAAACTTTCTATAATTGCTATCTAATCCCTTCAACTTTTTAAAATTTACAATCTTGACCCATAAACTTTGTTGCATTTTATTTTGGCCCAAAAATTTTGTAAATATTGCAATTAAGCACCTAGAGGTTTAATTTGTTCCTAATTGAGTTTTTTTCTATGCATTTGTAATTTTAGCATTGTAACCTTTTTGTTGCTTGTATTTTTGCCCTTCTATTGTTTAGAAATATTGCAGTTAAATTATTTAAGATTAAATTTAGTTAAACCGAGTCTCTTTAATTCTTTGTAATAATTGTTATTTATCCTTTTTATGGCAGTTTAACTTAATTTAGTCATTAAAATTACTTTTGTTACGCTAATAATAGTATTTTTGATAGTTTAATTTTACTTACACTTGTATATTGGTACATTAAACCATTTAATCATATTTTGAGCTAAAAATAGAATAATTTTACATTTTTGGCACTTTAAGAGGTATTTCCAAATTCCTTTATGTGCTAAGTGTTTTATATGATTTCGTGTGCTAATTTTTTAATTGTTTTTTCCTCGTTTTCTCAATTATTATGATTTCGTTTATTATTATTATTGTAAATATTTATTATAATTTATCTCATTGTAAGAGAGCTTATGTCTAAGGTAGTAGATAGGACTATGGGCTACGTGTTTGTTACTCTTGGTTAGGATTTACATGTTAGAATATTATTCTTTCGTGTATTATGTGCTTATATGCTTATCATTTTATGCTATCAAGTGTATTTATTCTTGTAAATGTCTTTTGCTCAGCATTCTGCACTAGTCGTACAATACCAGTGTAAAAAATTTTCCCTCCTATGTCACTCCAATACTAGCACAGCATGTTCCCCGTTCCTCGTGCTTACTACGTACATTTTTATTGTTTATTTGTTTTCGTTTTAGTTTTTTCAAGATTGATATAAATTTTGGTAAATTTATTGGAAATATGAAATAAATCACGCAACTGATTTCGGGAGTGAAAGGGTGTCTAAGTTACCCGTAGAGTAGTCTAGCTTTCCTTTTCCTCAATAGGTCTCTCGAACCCTTTCCCTTTTATTTTCATAGATTAGGAGTCATCTGGCATAGGGTTTCGTGTTTATTTTTTTTGCCTAGTTAGTCATTTATTTTACTTTAAAATTATTCAAAACTTTTTTTTTATTTTTTTTTATTTTCACCTTAACCTTTAGGAATTTTCCCTTTCTTTTAGATTTAGATTAGTGTCTCGATGCACTTCACATCCCGAGTGGTGACTCTATTATTTCATTTATTTATTTTGTCTAATATTTATTTTCAAAAATCCCATTCTAAATTATTTTAGAGTCTTCCAACGTCGCATTTTAAAGTCCTATTTTAAACCCTATTTTTGTACTATATTATACTATATTATTTATTTGTTCTTTATTTTGTTATTTTATTTTTCCTTTGCTGAAAAATAGGGCACGACATTGTTTATAGATTATATTGAAAAACAAGTTGTTCAAGGGTCTTTTCATTTTAAAAATTACTTTTTATTGGGCAGATGGTATTGGTTCTACATTACAAAAACCATGTTAATAACAATTCTCATTTTTAAATAAATTAAATTTCAAAAAGAACAATATAAATCTTACCTCGATATCACATGATAAATATAAATAATTAGTATCGATTCGTACCATAACTTATTATGGCATGGGATAAGTTACGACTAGATCGCTCTCTTTAAATGATTCGTGTCCTTGTTTCTGGTGTAATCGGTCTAGTATGTTGCCTCTGGGAGTACAACTGCACTACTTTTCACTCGTACTCTACTCTAGTTTATATTTTTTTTACACATCTATACTATCGGAGCTAGAACAAACTTTACACAATACCATTTTTTTTACCCTATATATTTCTAATCGTTTCCCTCTCTACAGTGATTGTCCACTAACTGTTTTCTTCTACAATACAAATTCTATTGACTAAGTTCTCATGCTTGCTTTTTTGTTGGCATGGTTTCATCCTTTTGATCATAGACTAACTGAATCCAACACTTGAGGATTTTGCAGAAAAATTTTCCCTTTCTTATGTTGCATGCAAAAGCTTTCTACATCTTTCATTTCTGGTGCTGTTGCTTTGCATCTTCTATTACCGTTGATGCTATTACTCTGCATCTTCCATTAGCCTCATCTTCTATGTTGTATACAAAAGCAGACTAAGAGTTTTCATTTTGCTGGTACTTTTCTGCATCTTTGGTGCTCTTGCTTCCGAATCAAATTTGATCCCTTTGTGCTAATTTCTGCAAGTTTTTTGCTTTCAATTCAAGTTAAGCTTTCCACATCTTTCATTTTTGGTGCTATTGCTTTGCATCTTTTATATTACTGTTGTTGCTATTGCTCTGCATCTTCCATGAGCCTTATGGTCTATGTTGCTTGTAGAATCAAACTAAGAGTTTTCGTTTTGCTGGTACTTCTCTACATCTTTGGTGCTCTTGTTGTGAATCATATTAGCTCCCCTTGTGTTAATTTCTGTTAGTTTTTCCCTTTTAATTCTATTCTTATTATTTTGATCTTTATGTGCATTGATACTAAGCCTAATTTGGGATAGAAAGATTTACTCTGCTTTTGTTAATTAGAGTTAAGGAAAAGCCTTCATTTATTTCCTTGCATGTGCATATGTTCAGTTATTTTATGCTATTTTAATTGTATTTTAGTTAATGGTTTATGTGCATCCATAATTTGTCATCTTTGAATGATGATCAGATGTATAATATCTACATGCAAATTTTTTCATTTTGGTTTCGCAATCTAGAATATTATGCATGTAAATTTAATTTTAGACATATGGTTTGCTCTCATCATATTTTTTCCTCAAAAACTACAATATTATTTGCTTGGTAGTCGTCAAATTATATATGTCTTTAGATGAGATGATCATTGAATTAATTTCTGCATAAGTTTAAGCCTGATAAGACAAGTATTCTTATTTATATGTTCATATATGTGTGTACATTTTCTGCTAAGCATAGCTTTTGCAGAGTTCTCTTTTAATACATCTACTATTTGGAAGTCTATTTCTTTTAAAAGCACTTCAAATCTTGCTAAACTAACTGTATATTCATTATACTTTATTACTTCTATTGCAAGTGTACTTAATCCAAAGTCAAGACGCAAGGTTCATTTTCCACCACCCTAAGCTTACTGCTGTTTACTAGTAACTTAGTATTATTTCGTATAAACTTATAGTTTAGTTTGCTGCTATATCTGTCATTCAATCTCAAGTATCTTAGTTATAGTAATTGCATCTTTTAAATTAAGGGTTTAATACATTTTTCATGGTGCACCTAAAAGAAAATATGCTAATCTAAAAGATCGTTATGCTGAAAGAGCCAAATGTCGCCAAACTCAATATTGAAAATCTATGGCTGCTAGCCATGAGGAATCTGTTCAAGGTGTTTCTACATTAGCTTTGACAGGAGTTAGGATTCCTTCTGAGATTAGCGATCAATGAAGAAAACATGTGGAGAATTGTTCTTCAGGAGATTATTCAAGCGGATTATTTCATGCCACAGCTAATGAAAGTACAACTAATGTTGAGTCAATGACTACTTCTGTTAATGAGAGAAGTGAACCACTATCTGACTTTGTCCATCCTGAAGTTTTATTGAGAAAAGAAACTGCAAAACTTGAAAAGAAAAAGTGCTCTTCCTCAAAATTTTCTTCACCTGCACAAGAAAGCCAAGGCAGAATAGAAGGAAAGCCCCTATGTTCTACATCAGTAGGATTTTTTGATCACTCAAATTTTTAGAGGACTAAAATTAATAAAGTGAATATTGCTTCTTCCTCTAACATTTCTGCTATTGTAGAATAGAGTTCATCTCAAAAATCAAGACAAAAGCCATGGTCTAACAAGAAACAAGGTGATACACTACAGTAAATAGCTACTAAACCTACTTTTTTATCAGAAGTACCAGATTGTACATAGGGCAAAGAGATTTCAATATGAGCCATCAAGTTTTTTTTATGTATCTAGAGAGATTCATCTTCTTCCTATTGAAATGTCTAGAGATTTAATGCTCTTATATCTTGGTGATTCTGAAGGAGCAACTGAATTCAAAAAATGTGTTAGAAGCTACAATAATATGTTTGCATTTATTTCGATAGGGATCTAGAAGACACCATGGTGTCTACACCTTTATAGAGCAAGGACAGATGTACCATTTCATAAATCAGTTAGTACCTGCTGATGCTGAAAAGCCAAAAAATTTGCAGCTTTACTTCTTCGACACAGATCATAAGATAGTTAATAGACTGTCAATCTCAAGTAAATTCAGAGGTACTCTTCATGTGTCTAAGCTTTCTGAAACATTAAAAGTCAATCCATATTCAGCTTTCTTCCGTAGCCTACTAGATGTATCTGACTTGGACAGTTACAGAATCATGTTGGAATCTAATCCTAATGTTGATTAACGCACTGACAATAAACCAACGGTTTCGCAGGTAAGAGCTTTTTGGACAGATTCTGTAGCAAATGAGTAGAACACATCTCAGCATATTCAAGTGTATACAAAGGATGGGAAACCTTAGATAGTCAAGCATTATTATGGATGTTATGACTCTATGCAATACCCATTAATATTTGTTAATGGAGAACCAGGATGGTATTTGGGGATTGAGCGTCTTCCTAGATACACAAAAGGAGATTCCGCAAATGTCACCTGTCCTAGTGAAAAACTTCAGTCTCCTAATATGATGATCAATGCAGATCAAATAATAGAAATCCAAAGAAAAGGTATATTTTTAAAATTCATGGATTATTTTTGTTTCATATATAAAGAATCATTTTGATAGCTTACAGCTTAACTATGGGAAGAACTTTGTATTTTTTTAGTTACTAATAGAAAACTTAAGAAACGCAAAACTGTTTCATGTGGAGAATATTATTGCTATAAACTTCAAATTAGATCTGGTGATCAATCTTCACTTTTACATATTGGAAGATTGGTTCAACAATATGTTGTAGATATGTACAATAAAATGGATACTTCAAGGTTGGATTTTCATCGTCACCAAGATAACCAGACACGGCAGCACACTGAACTTTATTAAGGATTATTAGGCAACATATCTAAAGGAGAATCACAATCTTCAATTGTTGGAAAAAGGATAATTTTACCAGCATCTTTTATTGGAAAACCAAGAGATATGCATCGCAGTTATATGGATGCAATGACTTTAGTTCAGAAATATGGAAAGCCTAACATTTTTTTAACAATGACCTGCAATCCGAATTGGCCAGAGATAAAGAATAGACTCATACCAACTAATGAACAGGAAAATAGACCAGATTTAACTCTTCTTGAGTCTTCCGTGTAAAACTCCAAGCATTAAAAGATCATTTATTCAAGAAAAAAAAATCTTTGGCATAGTTGCTGCTTACACCTATGTTGTTGAATTTCAGAAAAGAGGTCTCTTCATGCACACTTCTTGATTATTCTCAAACAAAGCTAAAAAATGTTCACTCCCGAAGCATATGACAGAATAATTACTGTTGAGTTACCTGATAAAGAAGCTAATCCATATTTATATTCTTTGGTTGTGAAGCATATGTTCTATGGACCATGTGCAAAGCTGAATCCAGACTCTTCTTGCATGAAAGAAAAATTTGGTTGCAAAAATCATTATCTGAAGGATTTTGTTGAAGCTACAAAACATTCTCCAAATTCGTATCCTATGTATCGACACAGAAAAGACAATAGAACTGTGAGAATCCAAGGACATGAGCTAGAAAATAGATGGGTTATACCTTACTATCAAGGTTCAATTGCCACATTAATGTAGAAATCTGTTCTACGGTGAAGTCAAGTTGTCAAGTATATATACAAGTATATATACAAAGGACATGATAAGTTGATCTATCAATTAACTAAAGGTGAAGCTGATAAAGTTATAGATGAAATCAGAAACTTTCAAATAACAAGGTAGCACCAGAAGCTATGTGGCGAATTTTTAGTTTTGATTTAAATGAGATTCATCCATTCGTGATTACATTACCTGTTCATCTTAAAAACCATCAACCTTTATCTTTTCCAAAAAGACATTGTTTATAGAATATTATAAAGAATCCATGTTTATCAAAGACAATGTTAGCAGAATTTTTTAAGATGAACAAGTCTAATACAGTTGCTAAGAACTTAAACAGCCTATATGTTAAATTTCTGCACTTTATTTGGGATCCAAAAGTAAAAAGAATGGTAGGATATCAAGTGTTCATCCAACAGAAGGAGAACAAAATTATTTAAGAATATTACTGATGCATGTTAGAAAGCCAACTTCTTTTGAAGATCTTCGAACTGTCAATGGTAGTAAATCTCTTTTTATGATCTAGAAAAGCTGCTAAACTTGATTTGTTATCTAATAATAACAATGCTGAATTATGTTTGAGTGAAGCTATAGTTTATGGCATGCCGTCTACACTTCGTCATCTCTTTGCAACTATTTTAGTTCATTGTGCTGCTAAAAATCCAAAAGAGCTATGGAATAAGTTTCAAGATTGTCTATGTGAAGATATTTATCAAGATAGAAGTATTCCTCATCATATTGCTTACTTACAAGCTCTTAAAATTATTGATAACTTTTTACTATCAATGGAAAAGAGAATATATGATTTTGGATTTTCTAATGTTCCATTACATTTACTTTAACCAGAAAAAGAAGCAAAAGAAATAGAGGAGGAAAAGAATATTATTGTATCTGAAGAAGACTTAGCTATAGTAGATCATCTAAATGTTGATAAAAAATTAGCTTAAGGTAAAATACTTTCCTATATATACAACAATGAAACAGCTGCATTTTTTGTTGATGGTCTAGCTTCAACACATTGCTGTATATGCGGTGGCATAGGCAAGACATACTTATATAAAGCCCTTCTTGCAACTATTAGATCAAAAAAACTCTATTGCATTAGCAACAGCATCATTAGGAGTTGCAGTTTATATTTTACCTGGTGGCAGAATTACACATTCAAGATTCAAAATTCTTGTCAATGATGATGATTCAACAAACTGTAACATCAGCTAGCACAGCTGATTCGAGAAGCCAAGCTTATTATATGGGATGAATCGATACTGGCAAAATGGAAATCAATTGAAATTTTAATCAAATGTTGCAAGACATTATGAATAATTCTGCTTTATTTGGTGGTAAAGTTATCGTCTTTGGTTTGGTAGAGACTTCGACAAACATTACCAGTTATTACAGAAGGGAAAAGAAGTGACATAATAAATGCAAGTTTGGTTACATCTCCTATTTGGCCTCTACTCCAAAAAATATAGCCGACATAGAATATGAGGACTCGATTAGATCTTGATTTTTTTTTTTTATCTACTTAGAGTTGGTGATATTAGATGGTTGTGAAATATCAAATGAAGAGAATGAGATTTCTATACCACATCCATTGAACATACCTTTTGTAGATGATAAGACTTCATTGAACTAGCTACTCCATATTGTTTTCTCTGATATGCAAAACATGGCACTCAATGCATCTTCAATGATGAACAGGGCTATTCTAATGACACAAAATGATTATGTACACGATTCAATGATATTGTCTCAAGGATTTTCCAGGCACTAAAAAAAATCTACTACAACCATGATGAAGCAGTGGAATCATCAAATCATGTTACAAATGAAGATTTATTCCACACATTGATACCCAAAGGAATGCCTCCTCATTAGTTAATATTAAAGAAGAACTGTCCAGTTATGCTCCTTAGAAATATCAATCTGACTGAAGGATTATCAAACGGAAGTAGATTGATTTGTAAAGACTTTTTAGATAATGTCATCAGAGCAGAAATTGCATTTGGTTCTCTTGCTCAAAAATTAGTATTCATTCCATGAATTGGCGTAGACATACTTTACAATATGTAGAAGATGAATTTTATTCTATCCCTTTTAAAAGAACACAATTTCCTAGAAGATTATGCTTTACTATGACTATAAATAAAGCACAAGGATAAACTTTAGGCTTTGTTGGATTATATGTAATACCCGACTTTTCTAATCATTTCACATATTTTCACATTTGATTTCATACTTTTAAATACTCATTAATATCCCTTTTAAAGTTAAATAATTATTTTACCCTTTTTAAATATTTTCTAAAATTTTTGGATCAAAGTATAATTTTATAAAAATTTGAAGGACTAAAGTGTAAAATTTGAAAAAGTATACAAGACTTCTTCACGTAGTCTTGTACTTCAAATTCCCAATTCATTTCTTTTCCTAAGCAGAAGCCTATCCTCTGAACTCCTACAAAAATCCTGCCAAACCAAATCCTAAATCATATAATTAGTTTAGGAAATTTTACTCCCAAATCAATTTGGTGATTCAGGAATTCTCGTAGACCTTTAATCCAACGTTCAAAAGTAAGTTTTACTTCCAGATCTGTATGATTTTTATGTTAAATTCCAAATTTCTCAGAAAATTAATTTGTTTAATTTTGTTGTTTATGAATTGATTTGATTACCAAATATATTTATGAGCTATTGGGACTGAATTTATGGTTTGAAATGACTTTTTAACTATTATTTTTGTGAGATTTGAATTAGGGTTTTGACAATTCTTAACCTAGTGAGATATTTGAAATTATGAACCATAATTCTTAAATTTTTATCTTATTTTCATAAATTTAAGTCAACCCTTACTCTTTTGTGTTCAATTATTATCTAATTTGAAAATTTGAGTGATGCCTAAAAGTGAATCTCTATCTCGATTTTTATCCTAATGGTATAACACTCTCCTAGTTTAGGTGATTCGGAATTAGAGATTTAGATCGTCGAAATTAGGATACGTTTACGAAATCGATTTTCGAGGTAAGTAACGTTTACTCATTTTTATCGATACCCTGTATATGATTGGTATTGACTAATCATAGAATAATTGGTATTAAGGTAAGTATATTTATTTCGATTAATATTTATAAGGTAAGTACGTTTATAAATTATATGTTTGTTATGTAATGTATCAATTGTTCATTATTGTACTATGTGTTAATGAATGATTACTGTGAAAGCTCAATGGGTCACTTTAGTGGACTTGGCTATGAGTGAGCGAATGAAATGATATATTGAGTACTCTATTTCGTAAATGTTATACCCCATCTATCGGGAAGACTAGTGATAGACACTCCGTTATGCCTTGTCTACTCGGGCGGATAATAGGTAGATCTGGATCCAGTGCTGGGAAGACTTTTGTGAACCATGAGCTCATTGATTGATATTTACATTTTAAATAATGATAATGTCTCGTATATTGTTCCCTCTACTGATTGTATGCATGTTATTTATAATTGGGTTTAAATGTTATTTACTAAGCACGATGTGCTTACTCCGTTATTATTTTCTCTATGTTTGCAGTTGAGGACCAACAGGGATCTAGACGTTAGTAGGTCCTGAGTCGAGTGTTGATCAGGGAGGGAATCATAGTACAGATCCCAGTTATTGGAGATAGAATTTTCCTATTTACCATCCTAGTGTGGGGTTGGTTTTTATGGTTAAGCCTGTGTGCCTATGGACTTGTTACATTTGTCTTGTGATCGAATTTCTAACTGTGTTTGATAGTTTTGATACTTGTATATGAATGTGATTTGGCTATCGTTGAATGTTATGGATATGGTCGTTGAATATACTTTGTGATCTTGTATTGGTTGATCTTGAGATCTAATGATAGGTATTATGGTTTGTATATTGCTCTTGTACTGTGCCTTGCATGCTTGGGGGTGATCCCGAGATGCGGCGTGTCATTGTCCCGTTTTGGGGGCGTGACATTATATCTTAATGAACCTGTATTCTCACCCGGCCAGCTTTATGTGGCTTTATCCAGAGGTAAAACTTCTGAAAATGTTAGAGTTTTGATTAGGCATTTGACTGGATATTTATAACATCAGTTCTAATATAACCAAAAATATCATATATGATGAAGTATTATCTTTAGTTTCGGAACATTAACTATTATTCTGCTAAATCATATCTGCTTTTATAATTTTCTATTAAATGGATATCTTATCTTTTTTAATAACGTGTACATTACAGAATGTATAATAAGGTATAATATTCTTCAATTCTGATTTTTTTTCCTTCTCATAAGAACCTTTACTTCATTAATTAGTTGATTGTGCCTTATATTTTATACTATGATCCTGACAGATTGTACAAGTATTAGAAAATGGAAAACATATGCATTCATATTTGTAAATTGTTTGAAAAACAACCAGACTTCATGATAAAAATACTGCTCATTGAACAATCATCAATCAGACCTAACAAAGATCGCACAACATATTACCAAAGATACCTTTTTGCTGATGCTGCAGTAAGTAAAATATTTTTAATATATATAATCTTTTTTATTAGACTCATTATTACTTTGAATCCTTCATTAGTTGAAATAAGAGAAAACTACTTTATTGTCAAGATTTTCTTCCTCTGTATAGCAAATACAATCCAAGTAGTTACCTACACAAATGATGTTGCAGCTCTTGATCAGATTTTGCAATTGTATTCCACTTATTACATTGGAAATATTAGTTTGGTACATCTCCTTTCCAACTCACTTTAAGCAGAAGTGCATTTATCCATCATCTGGAGGGTCCTCAAAATCAATTCCTCAAGCTTATTATCCTTTAACTCTATTCAAAGATTTTTACAAATATATGGACCATGAAAGCATCAGAATCAGTAAGTTAAAGAAATGGTTTCTGTTTAGTTATTCTTTATCTGTCTTATCAGTTTTATCATACATATAATGCAAAAATAAAAAAATTATATTGCAGATATATTTTGCGCTGTAATCCATGTGCTACCAAAATATAGAGTCAATCGCAACTACAAAGATGTACCCATACAGGAGTTCGTCATTGTTGATCAAGAGTAAATATGCTTTTTTAACACCTTGCACATTTATCTACTACAACCAATTAAATTTATTCATGCCTATGGTAAACAATCGATTGGTTTTACTATAAGCAATTAAGTTTATTCGTGTTTCTTTTTTCTTAATATAGATGTAAGCCAGTTATCTTTACAATGTGGGTGAAGTTTTTGCATGATGATGCTACACAATTAACTGATATGAGCCCAGACATGCCAATTATTCTAATCATGAGAGCTAAATCTAGTTCATTCAATAGTAAAATCTGTTACAAAAATTAAAAAAAAAAAAACACATTTACATATTACATCTTCATTTTGCTACTCATTATTCTTAACCGAGTTTCTGTTGCAGCTTTATCAGTTGCCACGCAAGCCACAACTATCATCACACATTATCTTCCAAATCCTCAAACTACCGTGCTTCAACACTGGTACTTAAGCAAAAATACTATCACATTAACTACCTTGCATCAACAACTTCTCTCATAACTTTTATTTTATCTATTACAGGATCAAGGAAAATAGATCTTACATAGAAAATATGATAGTAATTGAAAGGCTTTATGATAGAGAACATCAAACTATTGAACTACATTTCGAAAATAAGCTCTGACAATTCGCCATGTGAAGAATATGACTCCTATGGTAAGATTGATCAGCTTTATTTTAGACCATCAGACTACATATAAGTACTTATTTAAAAATCCATACTTTTAGCCAAAGACTTTCTAGGTAAAAGCAGAACCATATATTGCTAATACCCAACAGTACTTATATGTCTTCACTTGCCCCAATTGTTCTAAAGTGTCTGGAGCAAAAATTGACATGGAATTTAATTGCCTACATTGCAACATGACAATACCAAAGCCACGACTAAGGTACAATTCTAATATTAGTCACTGTCATATCACATTTATCTATTCTCCACAAATAACTAACATATAACAATTTTCAGGTCAAGATTTGATGTCCAACTCAAAGATGGACCTAGCATCCTGAACGCTCACATTGATGACAAATATGTTGATTTGATCATTGGAAAAACTGCTTAGAAGAATTGGCATCTATAGAAGCAAAAGTCAGTTTACAATTCAATTCATTCTACAATACAACTCATGTCTTATACACATTCTCATAACTTAATATTTTCTATACAGAATGAAAGGATTGATATCAGCCTAATTAATTAGAGTTGAAAAGGAGAATATTTCTATTTTCAAATCAAAGACTCTTCTTTTGAATCTGCAAGAGGCACAATAAATAGGTACAATGTTCCTTCCTGCTTGCCTGTTGAGCAACAATCACATCCTTCTCTAGTGGATAACAACGCAAGCTCTGCAGCACCTGGTGAAATATCAACAACCAATCGGGATCAACCATTAGAAACTATTTCCATAGCTAAGACACCAAATATATCTACCAGAACATTATCTCCGTAAGAAAGTAAATCAGAGATAACGCAGCGGAATTTAAAATTTTTACTTTCCTATCACGGATCACCTTGATTAATTTATGCGTAGTATAAGAAAAGTATAGAGATCACACCTTAAAATTGCAATGTAAAATCTCCAATATTGTTTGGGACGTCTATCCACAAGCCGCACAGGTGTCCGGCCTAAGTTAATGGTATCCACATTTAATTAAATCAGGAATTTTCACAAGATTGATTGACCCAAACCATGGAATACTAGCTCCTATATTATTTTCCCTTTTCAAAAACGTGACACAGATTTTTAAGAAAATTTTGTTGGCTTTTTCCCTTAAAAGCCGTAAGTAGTACCAGTACTTTTTTTTAAGTACTACTACCTTTCCTATATATATATATTATAATATATTATATATATAATAATATAGAATCCCAATCAAATTGGGTTTAGGGAATTACAAATTCTAATCAGTTTGGGATATGGGTATATGAATAATTATAAAATCATTAGGACTATTAATATGTCTTACATATTAACTCCTAAAATTTATAACTTATTATAATTAAACCCAAAAGTTAATTTATCTCATAAATTAACTCATAAGTATCTCATACTTATCAAATCATTTTAATCCTGAATTATTATGATTATCCTTAAGTGTGTGACCCTTTAGGCTCCCAATTACGTTGGTAATAAGTATAAATTATAATCCTAAATCAATTAGGATTAGATAAATTAAACACTTTTAATTTATCATTAATTCTCCAATTAATTAATTTACACTTATAGATCAAGATTGGCTTCTAGCAAAGCATCATGACCACCCAAGTGTTGAGATATGTCAAGTGGTTCGACATCACCCATCCGTGACTAGTTCTCCTGTAATTAATATCCTTTCACCAACCTATATCCCGATTAATTCAAGAATACAGATATAATGCCAACTCTTATCGAATTAATCAAATTTTACTTCTTTCCAAAATACAACTCACTTGAAATAGAATTTAAGACACTCTTAAATTTATTTCCACTTTGTGCAAAGATTTCCGAATCGTATTTCAAGAAGTGGCCATATTGGGATATACTCTCCTATTATAAGGAGTGGTGAATCCTCTATTGGTCATATCTTATCTTCTCATGATTCATGGATTATACCCGAACTCTACAGTATGTGCGACTCATTAAGAGTAATGACTAATAGAGCCAAAGAATAATAATCCACGGTCAAGATAAACTCATGACCTCAAGTCAAAGGACCATTACACTACTATCACAAAGAGATTAATCCACTGGCATTTAAATAATAATACGTGTGGAATACTCTTAGCGGGTCAATCCGATGCACTTATTCTTAATAAGCATCCACATGCTCTTATGTGCTAATCTACTAGTGTCATATATTACGATTAGGGATATATACGAATAAAATATAATTACATCATAACTCCTTATGATTTTACATATAAATATTTTATTCGTTAAATGTCATATTACAAAATATACATAAATATAAAAGTGTAATTTATTCCTAAAATTAATTGGCTTTAAGGCATACACTAACAAACTCCCACTTGCACTAAAGCCAATCATTCATGTGCTTAAGACCGAATGAGTTAACATGACTCTCATGTTTCTTCTGGTACAAGGCTTTAGTGAACGGATCAGCGATGTTATCATCCATGGGGATCTTCTCTATCTTTACTTCATTTCTATCAATGTTCTCTCTAATCAAATGATAGCGCCGTAATACATGTTTAGATCGCTGATGAGACCTGGGTTCCTTTGCTTGTGCAATAGCTCCATTATTATCACAATACAAGAGTATAGGATCACTAATGGAAGGAACCACTCCTAGTTCAGCCACAAACTACCTGATCCAAACTGCATCTTTTGCTGCTTCTAAAGCTGTAATATATTCGGCTTCTGTTGTAGAATCAGCCGTGGTGTCCTGTTTGGAACTTTTCCAACTCACCGCACCACCATTAAGAGTAAATACATATCCAGATTGTGACTTGCTATCATCCTTGTCAAATTTAAAGCTAGCATCTGTATATCCACGAACTGTCAATTCTTGCCCACCATAGATCAAGAATAAATCTTTAGTCATTCTTAAGTACTTAAGAATATTCTTGACTGCTATCCAATGACCACTCCCTCGGAGGGTTAAATTGAAACCTGCTCGTAACACTTAGAGCATAGGAGATATCGGGTCTAGTACATAGCATAGAATACATTATAGAACCTATAGCCGAAGCATATGGGATCATTTTCATGCTATCTCTTTCGACATTTGTCTTAGGACACATGTCTTTAGAAAGGTACACACCATGAGACATTGGTAAGTAACCCTTCTTCGATTGATCCATGCTAAACCTCTTTAGTATCTTATCTATGTATGTTGATTGAGTAAGACCAAGCAACCTCTTAGATCTATCTCTATAGATCCTCATTCCCAGAATATAGATTGCCTCTCCTAAATCTTTCATAGAAAAATTTCTGGACAACCATACCTTTACACTTTGAAGCATAGGTATGTCATTTTCTATCAACAATATGTCATCCACATAAAGTATCAAGAAAATAATGGCGCTCCCACTCACCTTCTTGTATACACATGGTTCATCCTCATTTTTGATAAAATCAAACACTTTGATTATCTCATTATCAAAACGGATGTTCCAACTCATAGTTAAAGCTTGACTTTAGTCCATAAATAGACCTTTGTAACTTTCATACTTTGTTAGGATCAGCCTTCAGGTTGTATCATATACACATTTTCTTGCAAATTCCCGTTAAGGAAAGCAGTTTTTACATCCATTTGCCAAATCTCATAATCATAATATGCAGCTATCGCAAGTAAAATTCAAATAGATTTCAACATTGCAACTGGTGAAAAAGTTTCATCAAAGTCAACTCCTTGTCTTTGTGTATAACCTTTTGCCACCAATCGCGCCTTATAGGTAATCACATTACCATCCATGTCGGTCTTTCTCTTAAAGATCCACTTGCACCCTATGGGTTTAATCCCTTCAGATGGATCGACTAAGGTCCATACCTTATTGTCATACATGGAATCCATTTCAAATTTCATGGCTTCTAGCCACTTCTGAGAGTCCTTATCAGATAATGCTTCTTCGTAAGATGTAGATTCATCATTCGTAATGATTAATACATCATTGTACCCACTTACAAGAAAATCAAATTTCTTTGGAGTACGACGTATCCTAGTAGTCCTACGAAGAGTTTGTGTATCAATAGCTTCATCCTCTATCACATTATCATGTGATTGAAGCTCTTGTTCCATTTGCTGATCAATACCATATTGTGTTTCTTGAACTTCTTCAAGATCTATTTTGCTCCCACTTGTCCTTTCAAGAATAAACTCTTTTTCTAAAAAGACGGCATGTTTTGAGACAAACACCTTTTGCTCAATAGGATTATAGAAATAATATCCAAACGTCTCCTTTGGATACCCACAAATAGGCAGTTATCTGACTTAGGTTCAATTTTATCAGATTCTACCCTCTTCACATAAGTAGGGCAACCCCAAACCTTCAAGTATGAAAGTTTAAGTTTCTTTCCAAACCATATCTCATACGGAGTGGAATCAACAACTTTTGATGGAACATGATTTAGTAAATGGGAGGCAGTATTAAGAATATAGCCCCAAAATGATCCAAAGTTTTGGGAGGTCTGCAAGACTCATCATTGATTGAACCATATCTAATAGAGTTCGATTACGTCTCTCAGATACACCATTTAGCTGTGGTGTATAAGGAAGAGTCCATTGAGGTAGAATCCCATTCTCCTTAAGATAATCTTGAAACTCTTGGTTCAAGTATTCCCACTTGATCTGATCAAAGTATTTTAATACTTTTACCAAGTTGCTTTTCAACTTCATTCCTGAATTCTTTGAACTTTTCAAAGGCTTCAGACTTATACTTCAATAAGTATACATAACCATATCTAGAGTGATCATCCGTAAAAGTAATGAAGTATGAAAAATCTCCTCTAGCATGAATTGACATAGGACCACAAATATCAGTATGTATTAGTAACAATTCATTAGATCTATCACCTTTTCCAGTAAAAGATGATTTGGTCATTTTACCAAGTAAACAAGATTCACATATGTCATATGATTCATAATCAAATGATCCCAAATAACCATTGTTATGTATGTATTTATCTAGAAATAAGAGACGTTTCTCATTTATATGACCAAGTCTACAATGCCAAAGGAAAGATTGTTTCAAATTATCAATTTTGGACCTTTTGAATTTATGTTGAGAATTGGATTTTCCATGTCTAGAATGTAAAGACCATTATTTAAAATAGCAGTTCCATAAACAATGCCATCACGTGAAAAGGAACAACATTTATTCTTTTGCATAATGACAAAACCATCAGTGTCTAAACACGAAATAGAAATAATATTTCTAATAAGAGATGAAACATAATAACAGTTTTTAAGTTCTAAAACAAAACCACTAGGCAAAGAAAGACAATAAGTCCCTACGGCTAATGCAGCAACATTTGCTCCATTTCCCACGCGTAGGCCTACTTCTCCTTTGGCCAACATTCTACTTCTCTTTAGTCCCTGCATATTTTTACAAATATGAGATGCTGATCCGGTATCTAATACCCAGGAATCTAATTTAGAAGTAGAAATATTGATATCAATCATAAACATATAGACCCTGAAGTAGAAGCTTCATTAAGCCTCTTCTGCTTCAAAGTATCAATATAAGCCTTACAGAACCTTTTCCAGTACCCTTCGTTTCCACAATAGTAAAAATTACCCTTGGCTTTATCCTTCTTGATCACATGTGTTGGTTTTAACCCAGACTTAGCTTCACAAAACCAATCTTGGATTTCTTTTTCTTCTTATTAGAAGAACAACAACCATCACTTGTTTCATTTCCTTTTTAATAGTTGCCTCAGCAGTTTTTAGCATATTCAACAGTTCAGTGAGAGTTGTGGATAATTTAGTCATATTGTAATTCATCAAGTGAATTGTGAAAAGCATATCAGGCAGAGATTGCAAAATTAAGTCAACATTTAACTCATGATTTTACTTAAATCCCAATCGTTCTAATTAGACAATTAGTCCGATCATCTTCAATAGATGAATTGCTACTGAAGAACCCTCTTGTGAAGCAGAAGAGGCGAATAGCTCTTTAGAGGTCTCATACCTCTCATTCCTAGATTTTTCAGAATCAAACAACTCCTTGAGATGAATAATCATAGAGTGAGCATCCATATTGTCATGCTGTTTCTGCAATTCAGAACTCATAGAGGCCAACATGAGAAAGAGGCAGTATCATTGTCCTCTATGTGCTTACGATAAGCTTTCTGAACTGCTTCATCAGCATCATCCGCTGGGACATCAGGAATATGTTGATCAAGAACATAGCCAATTTTCTCATGCTTGAGAACAATTCTCAAGTTACGTTGCCAGTCCGAAAAATATGGCCCAGTGAGTTTGTTATCATATAAAATGGGATGTAAATTGACGTTATTTCTCATATTCTACAACACATAAATAAAGATAGTATAAGTATTTGTTATTTATGCATAGACAAAACCAAAATATAATATGGACTTTCTTTTAATTTGGTTTTGCTCCCACTATTTTAATTCAAATCAATAACCCTCACATATTGATTCGGGAGCTAGCACATAACCCCTAGTGGGCTAGGATCCCATCTAATTATTTTGAGATAAATTCTTGGGTGTACCCAACAAACCAAAATAATTTCGAAAGGTAGGTAACTCTTACCAATTACAACTCTTTGTAATTCCTAAAGAGTTAGGTATCAACTCTTTGATAGCACATCATATGTGACTCCTAACCTTTGCCTCAAAGACATATAACCTTGAGTGTACCCAACAAATTATATGCCTCCATTAAGTCATACCCATTATTCAGAGATCTCATCTCATAGCTCAAACATGTCCAACGGAGAGTAACCTTGGATTAGCCCAACAAGTTAAATCTAACAAGAACTCTCGTTTGTTGCTATAATAATGGAGATTAACTTATTTACTGACTTAATATTAATTTGAGGGATTTTCTTTTAATTATTTTATTAGGTCTCATCAAATTGCATGCAATATTATCATATCATCATATAATAAATAAAACATGCATAAAACCATGGATGATTATGGACTTTTACTAAACTAGTTTCCTTGAGTCACGAAGGAAACTAGGTGGTCAAATTCTGAAGGGTAATCTTCAACTCTTGAAAATTTCCTTCTAGGTTGCACTTTTCCGCCGTTTCCATCATCTTGTACATTACAAATGTAATTCTATCTAAACATTTTAGATATTCAATCCTATCCCTAACCTACATCTATGTACATTACATGATTGGTTAAGAAATCTCGAGTTACATTCGAGGGGATTGAGATGAGAAAAGAATTACATTCAAAATAATAGAGAAAGGCAGGACACGCAGGCCCTATTTTACAAATTTACAACCATCGAATTTGAACCAAATAAATCAAACACAATCAAATTGGTCTTAAGTCCATAATCATCCATCATGCAATTAAATAATTCAATAATTAAATAAAAGCATAAATTCATATTTAGTATCTAATCATGAATCACTAAATTTCATAATTTCAATCGCCTAAAATTTATAACTTATTATAATGTGTATAAAAGTTAATTTATCTCATAAATTAACTCATAATTTGTATCTCATACTTATCATGATTTTAATACTGAATTAATTATCCTTAAGTGTGTGACCCTTTAGGCTCTCAATTACGTTGGTAATAAGTATAAATTATAATCCTAAATCAATTAGGATTAGATAAATTAAACATTTTTAATTTATCATTAATTCTCCAATTAATTAATTTACACTTATAGATCAAGATTGGCTTCTAGCAAAGCATCATGACCACCCAAGTGTTGAGATATGTCAAGTGGTTCGACATCACCCATCCGTGACTAGTTCTCCTGTAATTAATATCCTTTCACCAACCTATATCCCGATTAATTCAAGAATACAGATATAATGCCAACTCTTATCGAATTAATCAAATTTTACTTCTTTCCAAAATACAACTCACATGAAATAGAATTTAAGACACTCTTAAATTTATTTCCACTTTGTGCAAAGATTTCCGAATCGTATTTCAAGAAGTGGCCATACTGGGATATACTCTGGACCTATTATAAGGAGTGGTGAATCCTCTATTGGTCATATCTTATCTTCCATGATTCATATTATACCCGAACTCTACAGTATGTGCGACTCATTAAGAGTAATGACTAATAGAGCCAAAGAATAATAATCCACAGTCAAGATAAATTCATGACCTCAAGTCAAAGGACCATTACACTACTATCACAAAGAGATTAATCCACTGGCATTTAAATAATAATACGTGTGGAATACTCTTAGCGGGTCAATCCGATGCACTTATTCTTAATGAGCATCCACATGCTCTTATGTGCTAATCTACTAGTGTCATATACTACGATTAGGGATATATACGAATAAAATATAATTACATCATAACTCCTTATGATTTTACATATAAATATTTTATTCGTTAAATGTCATATTACAAAATATACATAAATATAAAAGTGTAATTTATTTCTAAAATTAATTGGCTTTAGGGCATACACTAACAATCTCTACCTGTGGCTCCAACAAGGATAGTTAAATTTCATAAATATCATGTTCTCTCATAGAAACTGGTCAACAAGATACTACAAAAATACCTTGCAAGAGAAACATTTCAACTGAGGCTAACTTGCAACACAAGCACTTCAAAACTGATTAAAAAAGCCTCACGTCTATGCTTTTACTATATATAACTTTTTGATATATCTTTTTGGACTATCTGTCCAGCTATATAGTTAGATTGTTGCTTATATGCTGCCAATCTTAGCTACACAATTAACTTAGTTTGCATAAATTTTTGCTGCAGAATTAGTTACTATATATTTTTGTTCTTATCAATCCTAAATATCTTTGTTCTTATCAAAGATATCATTTTGTATATATTAGGATTGAATTAAAGTTAGTGTATATGTAAACTTTTGTCATTAAATCAAAATATATGTAAATATGTTTATGTTGTCTTAATATGTTTTCTTATTCTCATCCAAAATCTGAGTACTCTCACGTGAAGCGTGAGGCTGAAAACTAGTAATAAACTAAAAGAAAGGTAAGAACATGACAACAATTGGACACTAAAGTTCAATATTATTAGATTTGAGCTTAATATAAAATGCTTGATTGAGATTGGGATTAGAATTTTTGCCTGATTTTGTAGTGATCCGGCTATGCCTTTGCTAAATTCAGTCATATCTAAACCCGACCAAAATAAGACAATATTATATATTTATACATACACATACATAGACAATAAAATGTAGTTTATGTGGTAAGACACTTCTCCTATCACTTATTGATTATTGGTTCGAGTCATAAGAGGATAAGGGGGAGAGGTGATTTTTTTTTGAAACAAATAAAAACACAAACATATACAATATAAAAATGGTTTATACACATAAATACAAATTATAGTGTATGTGTATACATGTGTGACTTGGTTTACATATCTTACATACATACATACCAATACACACAGATTGTAATATTAAAAACACTTTTATTTTTATAGGTTTGGCTCAATGATTTTCTTAATGAAATGGAACGGCTATACTTTATAAATTCACATGTTATGTGAGATTTCCATTATTCAACTTTTAAGATCAATTAAAATAAAAATTTTACTCTATTCACTTGAATGATGTGTACTATGTGAAATAGTGTCAGATACAACAATATATAATTAAATCATACAAATTTATGAGAATTTTCTTCCTTAGTGCATATGTTTTATGAAATTGAAGAAACAAGAAGTCAAAGAATCATAGGTGAGTTTGTTGATTCAAAATGGTACGTTTTGAATTTGTGATGGACTAAAATGTATCATTTTGAATGTAAAAGTTAAAAAAGTATAAAAGTGAAATATGAGGGACTATTAAAGTCATTTTCCAATTTTGTAATTAAGTTTTTGAACGAACCAAAGGCAAATAAGGTGGCAAAAGCTTTGAGCCAAAAAGGAAAAGCCACGAAAGGGTCAACAGTGGAGAGGCAGAAGAATGACCTTGATTTTGATATATAATACAACAAAAATGCGATTTTAGATGGATTTTATGATAAAATTCAAAGCTAGAATTAAATTCATCAATGATTCATCCTTGCAACGAAATTAGCGACGAATAGCTAAGTTGTCGTAAAATACATAATCGAAAAGGTCTTTAGTTTCAAATACTATATGTCACTAGTTTAGACCATTTATGATTTTTATTCAAATATTCAATAAAAATAAAAATAAATCTATGATAACTTGATTTTTTACAGTAAATAATGTACAATGTGTAAAGCTCTAAATCTTTTGTTTAGAAAATTTAGTTTTCGGAATAATTGCATTTTTTTACATTTCTTTACGTAAGTTTTCATGAATTATTAGATTAAAAACATATAAAAGTTATGTTTTGCATATGTAGTAAGATTCATAATCCTACGTTTTGATCTTATGATTTTAAAAATAATGAAAGTTCGGATTCTAATTTTAGAAAACTTGGGGTAATCTTAAATATCCAAGAAGAAAACATCCAGAAAGCAATGTTGGATTAGGTTACTATTGATTGGATGGATAAACACTTAGAAGTGGTTGCGGAAACATGGTTCTTTGACTTTAACTTCCTTCATAATTGGATCTTGAACTAGTGTTAGCTTTATACACAGTCCCAACAGGATCTATTTCTGGCCACCTACTTGACTTTGAGCTTTATCCTTCATTAAAAGGACTTGTGGGCTTTAAGGACAGACCGCAATGGTGGCTTGGCTTGATATTGGGCTTGGAAATGTCTTCGATAGTATTAGAGTACTTACAAGTGAAAGCATTAAAAATTCAAGTCCTTCTAGCTTTATTTTTCCAAGTATTTTTCGATCAAATTTCCTTGTAGGAATAAAATTATAAATTGGATCTTTTGACATAATGGATACTTTTGGGCTTGTGATTTTTCAATCGAAATTCCTCATAGGTATCATAAAAAAAAATCAACTCATTCTGACCTCTTTTTAAATTTTCAAGAAGAAAATCCTTCTTCTTTTCCTCCAGGCTTTGTTTAGTACAATAAAAATTGTCTCTAGAAGTACTTTTAAGAAAAGTGAAATAAAGTGGAACAAAAGAGGGGAATAATTAGTCTTCAATCTTTCTATTTTATTTTTAAAGAAAAATGATGAACAGTAATGGGTACAAATAGTGACATATATAAGACACAAAAAATTAGACTGTGTTTGGATTGGTGAATTTGATTTATAGGATGTATTTTGAAATAAATGAATTTACATTGGGTAAATTTGAAATACTATGAAATTTAGATGAATTTAAAATTCACTCATTTATGTCTTAAAATCTTACTCTAAGTTGTTGGTAGATTTCTAATCCCTAACTAAATACATTAATTTGTTTTGATATACTTATGATAGATTTGATTTAAAATTCAAATCCCTCCAAATTCTTCCATCCAAACGGAACGCTACTTCATTTGCATGACCTTCACATCAAGTATTTTTAGTTAATTTTCTCTTTGAAATTTTTGATCAAGTATGGATAGAATCATAGATTGAAAAACTTGGTTACGAGGAGTTATTTTGAAAATAGAATGAATTTTGCAAATAGAAGAAATGAAAATTTATTGAAATAAATTATATGAGCATGAGAATATGATGAATGCGTGCATAAACAAAAATAAAATAAAATGAAAAAAATTGTCACTAATTCATCTAAAAAATGAATACATGCATGTTGGGGAATATTTACTGTTATTCAATTCAAAAGAATAATTACACGGTATATTTTATCACGAGAGACTCTAAGGGAGAAAAATTCTGAGTTCTAAACATTACAAGTTTAAATTTAAGGGGTACAACTCTTAAGACGAATGGAAAAATACAAGAGAGAATTTACATGGACGTTTAATACATAGAAATAAAATTTAACACCGAAAATGTTATGCAAACACAAGAAATTAAACGTGCAGTATTGATACCTCTACAAAATAGAATTATTTTAAATTCATTTTGATCTAGATTTTGGTTAGGATTCATTAGGGTTTTTGTACATCTTTTCATACATTTTACGGTTTAAAGTCGTATGTGCTTTTTATGTTTATGTGTTGTGTGTATTTGTAGTCACAGTTGGAGGATAGTTTGGAGCTAAAGCATACGAAGAAAATGCAAAGTAGAGATCAAATAAAGAAGTGAATTTTCAACCTCAGGGTTGCAACATTCCCAAATAAGCTTGATTTCGGTGTCATGATGTTCATCCAAAATTATAAGGTTTTAAAAGCAAAGCATCTCAACGTTGCGTCAAAGTCCTAGATGTTGATGTCACCCAAGTTTCCCGATTACATTGCCATGAGCACTTTGTTTGTATAAAGATTCAATATTTTCATGTTGTTTGTTCATAAGAGTATATAGTATTGTTATTAATGTTTTTTCTCTATATGATTTGATCTTCAATCATATTTAAAAATTGATATTGGAATGCTATTCAAGAATAATGCATACTATGATTTGTTTATATTCATAATAGGAGATTGATCATGAATGAAAAGTTTGGTCTATTTACTGTCTTCGAAAGAGCACTAACAACCCGAAGTTTCAAAGATCCTAATATTCTAATTTTATTTATTTAGTGATATTAATTCTTAAATGTCCTATTCGAATGTGATATAATTGCAATAGTTATATCTTGAGAAAGCCTAAAGCAATTTAGTGAACTTTGCAATCTTTTGTGCATCCTGATTGATACTTATTTGAATTGAGTCTCACAACTATGTTATTTAGGTGAAACCAATTATCTAGTATCCTTAGTTCCATATTTAGTTGTTTTCAATTATGCTTTTGGTTGTTTAATTGCTTACTCTTTAGTTTTTTTTAGTGTTGACTCTCTGAAAGAGAATTTAGTTAAATGTACTTTAACTTGGGTTTTAATCATTTTTTGGTGTTTGTGTTTAATTAGGGGTATTTTGGTCATTTTAGGATTTTACTGCCATTATTTTATGCATTCTTAATATTTAAATACACTTATTTTTGTGTTTATTGGTGTTTTTATAGGTTTAAAGTGTTTTGGTGGTCAAACGGGACAAAAATGGAGCAAAATGACGAAGACCAACACTAAGGACTAGGTGCAAGTTCACCTCCTAAGGGAGCCCTCAGTTGTGCCCAGCTTCTGCAGCCCAAGCTCAGGTGCACCTGGAAGACCTTAGTAGGGTTGCAACCAAAAACAAAAAAAAACTTTTTTTTAAGAGTTTATGGGTTTTTTAGGGACATTTTTAACCTACAAATTTATAAAACCCTATTGAGAACTATAAATAGGTGTCTTAGGGTGTTAGAAAGAGAGCGAGACAGAGAGAGAAGAGAGTGAATGCAAGGTAGACATAACGTAGAGTAGCCGTCGTGGGAGAAAATCATCAGAAAAACAAAGATCATCCCTCTAAGAGGAGATTCATCAAGGCAAATAAGTAAAGATCATAACAAAGCCTAGTTTTCTTCCTTATTCTTTCCTTCGTTGTACCATATTCTTTTATGATTGTGAATCCAGCTTATGGTGTATGTAATCCTTTTATTATGCACTAAATTCATATCTAGAGTTTGTTTGGATTTTGCATTAATAATTAGTTGATGAGATTTTATTTGTTACTTTTAATTTCATACCTTTATGTTTGCTTATTTGAATTGATTTTAATACCTTAGATGATTGGCCACCATCTAGAGTGAATTGTAGCCTTATTTCAAATCGACAGAGGATACTTAGGGTTAGGTAGGTTTAAATAGCCTTTGTTTGGAACAATCACCGATAGGTTAAACCATTTGGGGGGTACGGATAGAAATATACATGCTCATTTTAGGCAATCAACTCGGGTCATGTTTATGCATTAATCGGGGCTTTAATCCATATAGATATGTAGTAGGTTGTTCAAGTTTAGGAGATTTCCGATAATTCTGACATAAACTTACAATTACCACAGAAACCCTAGATTAGTACACGAATTGTGAAATTGAAAGAATGAAGAATAAAAGAAATTAATTGGATTGGTAAATGAAGAATAAATCTTAGGCTTAATATTCGCTGATTTCTTATTTATTTATTTTGTCGATTATTTAGTATTTTCATTACTATTCTGCTATTTTATTGTTTAGATAGATCAATTTTTCATAATGATTGTCACTTTGATAATTGTTAACTATGTTATGCATAGTCATCATGAGGATGATCTCTACTTTCACTATGTTACTTGTTCGATTCGTATACTTGCAGATGCACTTGGAGCCTATATTAGATCATGGACAAGTTTTAGGTTGCCAAGTACTTTGTCTTAACATTGCCATATTTTGTCAATATTAGATTAAGCATACTAACTCCAGTTTAAACATTTTTTGTTATTTCTTTTGTTTTATTTTTTTTTTGTCGTTTGTTTTGCAAGTTTTTCACCAAGTTTATGCCCTGAAGATTGAAAGGAACACTACTTTCTATAGTCCTAGAAATTGAACGTATTACTGACTGTTTGAGAAGAGAGATAAGAAGAGGTTTCCATCCAATTTTAGACATGGCTAACGGTGATAATCTTGTAAATCTAGTTGTGCAAGTACCGTAGTATCCAGCTGAACCAAGGTCTCTAGGGGATTTTGTCGTACCTATAGTAGATGGTCTTCAGTCGAGTATACATAGATTTTAAAACTACTAATTTAGACGAATAATTTTGAATTGAAGTCGCAGATCAATTAGATGGTACAATCTCATCTATGATTGGTCATGTGCCGAGTGACGACCCAAATGTTCATATTTCAACTTCTTGGGGATTTGGACACGTTTAGACATAACGGAGTTTCAAAAGATGCTATAAGGCTAAGACTTTTCCCACTCTTACTACGGGATAAAGCAAAGGCCTGGTTAATTTCTCAATCACCAAGTTCCATCACGATTTGGAATGATTTGGCATAGAAGTTCTTAAAAAAGTTCTTCCCACAGTAAAAAATAGGAAAATTGAGGAACAAAGTTACTTCTTTTATGCAATAGGATAATGAACCATTATTTGAAGTTTGGGAAAGATTCAAGGATCTACTGAGGTTGTGTCCTCATCATGGTATTCCGAATTGGCTAGAAATTTAGACATTTTACAATAGGTTGAAAGGGACAACTAGAATTATAATTGATGCAGTAGTGGGAGGAGCCATCAATGATTAAGTCCTATAATGATGTTCAAAATGGTAGAGGATGCATTTTCAAATAATTATTAGTGCTCTAATGAGAAAGCCCTACCAAGGAGAACAACATGGGTTTATGAGGTTGATGTTTTCACAGCCTTCACAGCACAGTTAACCACAATATCCAACAAGATAAAGAATATGGGTATTCGGAGCAGACAACTTCAAAGTCCTTTTTATCTCTTGTGAGGTATGTTAGGAGGGACATTCTACGGAGAAATGCCCTAACAATATAGAAGCAGTGAAGTATGTTTGCAACTATAATAGAAATCAAGGAAATCCCTACTCTAAAACTTATAATCTAAGTCAGAGGAACCACCCACATTTTTAGCAATCAATAGGGTAAACTATAATCATCTATGAGACCACAAGCTCCACCAGGTTTTCAAAATCAAAACAGATGGCCACAACAAGGGTTGGAAAAGAAGAAAAATAGAGGATTTACTTAGACAATACATGAGGAAGAATGATGCAACACTTCAAAGCATGAATGCCATATGGCAAAACCATACAATATCTATTAGGAATCTCGAGAGTCAAATGGGGCAATTAGCTAGTTCTATCAACAATAGGCCCCAAAGTTCCCTCCCAAGTGACACTGAGGTAAACCCAAGAAGAGAATGTGAGGAATAATGCAAAGCAGTGACACTCCAAAGAGGCAAATAGTTGGGATTTGAGGAAAACAATGCTAAGGCACAAAATGCCAATCTAGCTAGTCGAGAAGATGATTGTCAGTTTAGAATCCGTTGCACACGAAAGTAATTTGGGTAATGAAGTGGTAGTTCCAATGTGCCATATCCTTAAATGATGAAGAAGCAAAAGGTGGATAGGCCGTTTAGAAAATTCTTAGAAGTATTTGAGAAACTTCATGTAAATGTCCCATTTGCTGAGGTATTGAAACAAATGTATTGTTATGTGAAGTTCATGAAGGATATTTGGTCTAGAAAGATAAGGTTACCTAAATTTTAGACCATTGTAATCTAACCCTAACGGAAGACTGTAGTATAGTTTTACAGCAAAAGTTACTAAAAAGTCTAAAGGATATAAGAAGCTATACTATGCTATATGCACAATTGGAAAACAGTTCTTAGGTAAGGTTTAATGTGATCTTGGTAAGAGTATTAATCAATGTCTCTTTCTATTTCTAGGAAATTAAATCTAGGTAAAGTGAAGCCGACATTGGTGACCCTCTAGCTTATCGATCACTTATTGGCACATCCAAGAAAAATCATCAAGGACGTGTTGGTAAAAGTAGATAAAGTTAAATTTCCTACAGATTTTACTGTTATTGACTTTGAGGAGGATGAAGAATTCCCATAATTCTTGGTAAACCCTTCTTAACTATAGGTAGAACACTCATCGAAGTGCAAAAAAATGAACTCACCATGTGGATGAATGATTATGAGGTAAAATATAATGTTTTTAATGCTATGAATATATTTGACCAAGATGAGGAATGTTTTGTAGTTAATACAATACTAAGGGATGAACAACAAAGACATGGTATCGCAATAAGGGAATTCAAATAGTGCTAATGGAGACAAAGATTCTAAGGAGTTTGGTAAAAATTAGAATGATAAAAAAATTAAATATCTCACAAAAAAGTGCAGCAAATTGATCCTCAAGAAACTACCCCAAGAAAAGAATGATCTAGGGAGCTTTACTATACCTTGTAAAGTTGGTGATGTTTTATTTAATAGAGTTCTTTGTGATCTAGGAGCTTGTATAAATTTTATGCACTTATCTATTTGTAGGGAAACCAATTTAGCGATCACTCATAAGATTGATAAGCCCATTCAACTAGTAGATAGAAGCATGAGAGACACACAAGGACTGATGAAGAATGTGTTTGTTCAAATAAATAAGTTTATCTTCCCAACGGACTTCGTGATAATAGACATGGAGGAAAACAACTGTGGCGATAGCTCACTGATATTAGGGAGACCATTTCCAGTCACCAACGAGCATTAATAGATGTAGAAGGGTAGTTCTATGAGATTGAAATCACAAACAGGAAATCTCATCTCATATTGTGCAAATAAAAAGATATCTGCACAAGCATTTTACTTGTTTCAATGATGGCCCAAGGAATCAACTTGATGGCATCCCTAATGAAGATTTGAAAAGTTTAATCATGTGATCCATTAGCTACGTCTGGCTATGGACATTAAACAAAGCGCTTCTTACGAGGAAACCCATGTTTTTTCGAACATTGTACTCTTTAATATTTAGTTATTTTGTATACTTGTAACATTATAATTTTGAGCTAATATTTTTTTTGTTCGTGTGTTTAGGTGTTAAAAATAATCTGTGGAGATGATAGGGGTTTAAATATCACAAAAGGATGGAAAACGGTTGAAGGAACAACCAAAAACCGAGCATAGATTGAGCTGTCCACGAATGGGTACATTTGGAAGAACTCATCCGCATCAATCCATTGGTGGTTGGGTGCGGCTACGCCCTCGGCTTCTTAGTCGTGCTTGGACTCCAATAATTAAGAGGTAAGGCCATGTATAATTTGCAGCCCATTTAAACATCCTTATGTATTCTTTTCACCAACAAAACTCTCCCTAACTCTACCAACTCTTCTAAAGCCTTCCTAACACAAAATCCACTTCATACTTGTAATCTTGCATAAATCTCACAAAGAACTCACCTTTGTTTGATTTTTATCACTTTAAGAAGAAAGAAGGGGGTTTTCAACAAGAATATCAAGAAGGCTAAACTCTTGGAGGATTCTTCTTACAACTCAAGGAGGTTCCAAGGAGGAATTCTAAGATTCTAAATTGGAGTTCAATAGAATGCAATCAAGGACAAGTGGATTGCAATGAGGGTAGCCATTGATGGTAGAATAGTGTCATAAATGCATTTGAACTACAAGCAACTGCAGAAGGATAAAGATTCTACTTCAAGCAATCCTCCAAGTATGGAAAGCTAGGTGTCAAAGCTTGAAAAACAAATCGACTTCAATATCAGTATATGAAAGCTATGGAAAATTTAGTTCAATATATGGATGTACTTCATATTGTAAAGCCTCTAATATAGATATGGTACGAGTTCCAACCTTGCCGGCCACACCTACTCTCGAAGAGTTTGAGGATTTGGAGGATTGTAGAGTACATGAGTCCAGCCAAGAAAAGGATGAAGAGAAAAATTGATCATACCACAGCTTATATTAGGGGAGTGATGTTTTTGTTATTTTTTTTATTATGTTAGTATTTTATTGCTTTTAGTGATATGTTGAAACATTGAGGACAATATTTCTTTTTAAGTTGGGGGTGTGTTTATATTTTTGGTGGTGTGATTGTGATTATGTGTTAGGTTTTGTTTTGGGTGTGTTGCTTTTATTTGTGTTCATCTTTGGTAGTGTTCATTATAGAATTTAGGTTTTCTTTTAAAATTTTTTTTACAAAAACATAAAAATATTTTTGATTTTTAGGTAGTTTTTATCAGTCCTGAGAATTTGACTATATAAAAAACTCCCTAACTACTAAATGGAAATCTTCAAGATTTCTATGTCCTCTTTTCCTAAAGTAGTACGGTGGAAGGTAAACCAAATTTTTTTTTTTGCTTTTAAGTGTCTTGTTTAGGTTTGTTCATTTTTTTGGTGCATGTTAGCAGTTTAAAAATGTTTCAAAGTAGAACTAGTTTTGATGGAGTTTTGGATTGAAAATGTATATAATTTTCTTTGCTTTTTGATCCCTTTGAGTTGTGTGCTACCTCCATATGCTTAAATATATTCCCTTGAGTGAGGGTGTGAAAGTGCGGTAATTTTGCAATCAATGTTAATTATGATTGCCTTGTGAAATTTTTTTGCTTGTGATATTCATAGGAATTGTGTGTGATTTATATACTTGTGAAGTATAAGTGGATTTTAGACCAAGAAAATGGTTTAGAAAAGTTCTTTAGACCATTTGAGCCAAAAAGCCAACCTGAATGACATTTACTTTTAGTGTCCCTTTTTGAGCCTTATAATTCGTATTTCTTTGATTAACCTTGTTATTTAGCTGACTTACTTCTTTTATTTTATCATTCTTTCTATCTACCCTGTCTTTTAACTATCACCTTAGAAGTTAATGTTGGTAGTGTACAACATCAATACTATGGGTATGATGTTATGGATAGTTGGAAAAGATATGAGTTGTGTTTGCTGGAGAAAAAGTCAAGTTTATGACTTTAATATTTGTAATAATTCTCTATGTTATGTAATGTTTAGTTGAAAGAAAAAATGTTGAAAGAAGAAAAAAAATGTTGAGAAGAAAAAAGAAAAGAGAAAAAGAAGAAGAAAAGAAAGAAAGAGAAGAAGGACAATTCCTTCTAAATTGTATTAAGTGTTATAAATAAAGAAGGAAAATTCCTTCTAAGTTATAATAAAGAATGTACATTTCTTGCCTTCGAAAGTATAGTTGGTTAAATGCTATGGTTGTTGGGGAATATTCTATGGATTATTGTTCAAAGAGATTCACTAATGTTTCCAAGGTGATATGACATACTTTATCCAAATACATACCCTACCTTTATCCCTTAGCCTATGTTACATGCTTTAAAGACTTATTTGATCCTTGGATTTGAGTTTATTTGTTATATTAAGTATTTTGTGTGCTTAAAATCTTCCAACATGTTTGTCATTTGCTAAACTTGTTCAATGGGTTTTTCATATATTAGTGAGTGAGTGATATCTGCATTCATGAGTGGAGAGTTAACACATTCATGATGATGATTTTGGGTTGACTAGCAATGTTATTTTATATCCATGTGGAGCACGTATCTCTTCTTGTTTAGTTTTTTTCTTTCTTACAATAAATGACATATTGAAGAAAGTTAATGTGCTTAAAAGTTTTAAGTTAATTATGTGTTTGTTTTACTTTGAAAAAGTAAAAGTTCAAGTCGGAGGTGTGTTGACCGTCCAAAAGAGAAGTATTTACATGTACTTTAGCTTGGGTTTTAATTAGTTTCTGGGAGTTTGTGTTTAATAAGTAGGGGTACTTTGATTATATTAGGGTTTTAATGTCAAAATATTATTTTGTGTTTTCAACGTTTAAATACTCTTATTTATGTGTTTATTGCTATTGTTTTTTATAGGATTGAAGTGTTTTGGTGGTAATACAGGATGAAAACAGAGCAAAATGACGAAGCCTAGCACTAAAGGTTGGGCGCAGGTATGCCTGGGAGCTCTTAGCCATGCCCAGTTTTTGGAGCCTAGGCACAGGTGCGCCTAGTAGACCTCAGCCGTGCCAGGGCTAGGATCAAAAATAGTGAAAAAGTCTTTTTAAGTGTTTACGGGTTCTCAGGGGCATTTTTGACCTATAAATTTGTAAAACCCTATTGAGCACTATAAATATGTGTCTTAGGATGTCAGAAGAGAAGGAGAGAGAGAAGGAAAGAGAGAAGAGAGTGATATCAAGGAATACATAACATAGAGTATCCGTCATGGGTAAAAATCAGTAAGGAGAGAGAGAAGGAGAGAGAGAAGAGAGTGATATCAAGGAATACATAACATAGAGTATCCGTCATGGGTAAAAATCAGTAGAAGAACGAAAATCATCCTTCCAAGTGGAGATTTATTAAGGCGAAGGAGCAAGGGTCAAAACTAAGTCTAGCTTTTCTTTCTTATTATTATTATTTTGTTATTTTGTACTCTTTCATGTTTGTGAAGCAATCTTGTGATGTATTTAATCTTATGGTTATGCACTAAATTCATAACTAGAATTTGTTCAAATTTTACCAAGATAATTGATTGATGAAATTTTATTTGTTCCTGTTAATTTCATGTGTATGTAAGCTTATTTGAATTGAACTTAATTCCTTTAGATGTATGGCCATCATCTAGATTGAATTGTGTCTCTATTTTAGATCGACAAAGGATACTTAGGGTTAGGATGGGTCAAATAGCCTTTGTTTGGAACAATTGCTAATAGGTTGAACCATTTCATGAGTACAGATGGAAATATACCAACTCATCTTAGGCAATCAAGTAGGGTCAAATTGATGCATTAATTGGGGGCTTTAATCCATATGTACATATAGTGGACTGGTTAAAGTTAGTAGATTTGCAAAGATTTTGACAGGGACTTACAATTACCACATTTCTCGCTAAACCTTAGATGAGTAACAAATTGTGAAAAATGAAGGAATGATGTATCAAAGCAATTAATTGGATTAGTAAATCAAGAATAAATCCTAGGTTTTGATATCCAATGATATCTTATTTATATATTTTGCTAATTATTTAGTATTTTCATTACTATTCTACTATTTTATTGTTTAGATAGAGTTTTTCACGTGTCATTCTAGTAATTGCCAACTATGTTAAGCATAGTTCTCGTGGGCACAATCTTTACTTTCACTATATAACATGTTTGATCCGTATACTTCCAGACACACTTTTGAGTCTATATTAGACCATAGACATTGAGTTAGCTAATCTTTCTCTTTTCTCAATTTCTCAAAAACGTTATTGCTAAGTTTTGATCAATTGTTGATTCTTTCACTTTTTCTCATGGGAAACAATATTCTACTGAGAACACTTTATTACTTGTTCGACTAGTGCACTTTCTAGCATCACCATGAATCTAGTTTACGGTGTCTTAAATATGTCCATTTTCAATTGGTGCTTGCTTTAGAGTGAAGAATAGTTAGGGTGTATAGAATGTTTTGACTATTAATCCCATTGATTTATGAATTTTCCATTATTTGTTGCTGAGTGTTTCGTGTGTCAATTTTGTGAGTATACTGTGAGGTGTGTGTGTATTCTTTTTGAGTGTTGAGTACTTATTTGGCATGGACTTGCAATTTATTTTAACGTGTTACATTGGTTGGGATAATATGAAATTTTCACTTTTGGCAAAGTATAGATGAATTTAGATCTTGGAGATGGTTTTTGAGGCCTTTTCTTGACCGTTGTGCCTAAAATTTTCTGCCTTTTATATTTATCCATTGTGTCATCTTTTGAGTCTAATTGACACTTTTTCTTGATAGCCACATAATTTAGCCAATTTTTCATTATTATGTATTCTCCTTTCTATACATCACCTTTGCCGTTGTTGATTCCTTTTTATTAATTTCCCTCGTAGATTGGGATTAAGCAATTCATAGATTTTTCACCTACCTTACTGGAGCTATGGCTTTAGCCCTTTTGTTTCTTGAGTTCATCAGTGTCATGTTCATGTATTTATGATGGATAGTTGAGAGTTTAGTTTTCTTCGTTCGGGAAGAAGTCCAAATAACTTCCACATCCTTAATAAGTCTCTGACGATATTAGAGAGAGTGAGAGAGAAATTGTTGAAAAAAATTTGTGTGCGTGTATGTTATTGAATAAATAAGATTATTCTTACCTTTTAGTTTCAGTATAATAAAGGAGTGCATTTTTCCTAAGCATTGTAGTTGGTTGAATAATGTGTGCTGCGGGAGGTTTATTTGGATTGCGGTCTGTTGCTTTAAAACTTTATCTAAGGTGATTATAGCCCGTATATCCATATATATTCTACATATCTTTACCTTAGCTTTGCATTACAAGTTTATAAAGTCGTAACTAATCCTTGATTTGAGCAATTTGTATTACTGAAGGTTGGGATGAATAATTGCTTTTGTCTTTGATGTCCCTTGTTAAGCCATCTACTAAAATTAATCAATATAGTCTTATCCAATTAAGTTCTTTGAGTGAGTTTTTGTTGTGAGCTTTCGTTGTTGATTTATTCTTTGCTGAGTGACTTCAATATCGGTATTGTCTTATTGAAGGGATCTTTGGTCAAATTGTTCAATGGATTTGAATGGTTCTTTTCTGCTTGTACATTGTCATTGACTTTCACTACTACTGTAATGTATATAATGTCCTGCATGTGTTATTTGGTTCTTTGTTTATGTATTTGTTGTCTTGTTTTTCTCAAGACTAGCAAAAGTTTATGTCAGGGGTGGGATAACTTTATAAAATAGAGTTATTTTGCATTAATTTGGATCTAAATTTTGGTTATGATTCGAGTACGTTTTAGGGTTTTTGTCCATCTTTTTCATACCTATTGTGGTTTAATGTTTCTACGTGTATTTGTAGTGTTTATGTGTTGTGTGGGTTTTGGTAGGTTGGAGGATAGTTTGGAGCTAAAACGTACAAAGAAAATGCAAAGCCATTCCTAATACGAATTCAAATCAAGAAATGATTTTTCAACCTCAGTGCCATGACATTCTAAAATAAGGTTGATTTTAGTGCTACGGTGTTCATCCAAAAATTCTAAGGTTCCGAGAGCAAAGGTATGAGAAATTCATAAAAAAATCCAAAATATGACACCTGAACCACTTAGCAACGTAATATTTATATGTATAACGAGAATAGTTTTTTAAAATTTTGTTTGACCAAATCATTTATTTTTTTGTAGTTATTTATTAATTTAAATATTATTATTTAATTAAAAACTCTATTTTAAAATAAAAATACGTGTGATTTCATTACAAAGCATGTTTAATTTAAAAGTAAACTATTTTGAGAAATGTGGAGAAATTAGAACCTTTAATAAATCGATTATTAATAGTTATATAATTGTTCATTAGTGCAATAGAGAATATGTAAAAGTAAAGGAAACAAAAAAAAGGGAAAAGAAATAAAAGAGGAAAATAAGAGGAAACAAAAAAATAAAGTATTAGAGTATATCGGTAAGCGTCAAACTTTATATTATTCATTGAACGCTCGTTTGAATAATCTAGTCTAATTTTGAATAATTCTTGGGAATTCACCTAAGGTTTTGGGTGATTGGACTTCGAATTTTTGGAATCTAGATTTTTTTAATTAACTTGGAATTTTGGTTTATATGTATGTTATAGGTTGATTTTGTAAAGATAGGCTATAATTAATCAAAAACCATTTTTGACCAAATCAACTAGCTTTATCGATTAACTTAACTGTTTCTTTTGCCTCTTCAGGTATATCACACAACCGGACTACTCCATGCATAGTCATTACCGGTTAAAACAGTTGAACTAGCCACCTAGTCTGAATCTAAAAACACTACTACAAATAGTTTTTATTATAGATAAAGGGAGACAATCAATCTAAAAACACTACTACTCTTTAAATTTTAAGATTAAAATTTTAAAAAAGACCATTAACCAACTATCATGATTAGTTAGGTAGGTGCTATGTGCTAACTTCTTTCTATTCTTAATTTTACTTTTTAAGCTTTAATAATAATATATATATATATATGTATATACACACACATATATATGTGTATGTGTGTATATATATACTTATGTGTATACATAGACAGTGTGTGGCTTACACAGTAATTACAATTGAGGGTAAATTACAAGACACTTCCTTCGGGTTTGACTAATATTTAGATATTTTCCTATAATTTGTAAACTTAAAATTTTCTCTTTGTGGTTTGCATTTTTTTTGTAAAATAGATAGAAAGTCAACGGTTTATGTAAAAAGTCAAAAATACCGCTAAATCTAGTGCTCCTTCACTGCTCATACCATTCTCCTCTAGTTTTTGGCAATGAAGAACGTGGATTCAAATCCCACACTCATAATTTTACCAGGCATTTCTTAGTTTTCATTTTTGCCACCAATTTTTCAATTTTTCGCAGCAAAGACGTTTCTCTTCCCCAGCCTCATTGATTCCTCTAACAAAATACTGCTATTTCCGAATTAAATCTAGTCAATGAGCCAAATATTGGCTTGATTTTAAGATAGTTCATGGAGTCGACTTTTCTTGGGTCTTTAGACCTTCCAAAGTATTAGAGTTTGGAGTACATGCTAAATGATGTGGATGAATTTAAGTATAAACATTAAACGCTCACAAAAAGATATAAAACCATTTTACTTCACTTAGACTCTAATCCTCATTCTCGCAAATATATGGAGTAGATTAGTAGCCAGTGCTGAGGGGTATTGTTCCCATGAAGATAGATTGGGGATTACTATGATTTTGAGGTTATGAGTACTATCTAAACAACCAATTCAAATGCATTAAAAAGTAAGAACTACAATTAAGCTAACAAATGGCAAATAGACAACTAAATTAGAAAGTAAATAATACTAATAAATAAGAGGGATTAGGCTATGGCTATGTTTCCTTTACTAGGAGAAAATTTCTAGTTGGTGACATTCAATGGGTTCATTCAAGAGTTCCCTTCCAACTATGAACCAATTCCTTGGTTTGGCTCATGGAACTCACATTTCTAACCTAGGTTTTCACGCGGAATTTAAGGAACTAATTGGGGAGATTAATATTTTGGCCAGAACATTAATTGACCTAATCAAGTGATAAATTCGTTTGAGGACTAACACTCAATACTCGTTTGTTGTGTTAACCTCACAAATGTGGTCAAAGGATGGATCCTTTCCCTCTCACCAACTATTCCAAACCATTTATCACAACTCAAATGACCACTATTTCCTAGTCTGCCCAGCTAAAATCACCCATACATTGGTAAAAACATATATCTATAACACAATCCCTTAGTAGTTTAGCTACACATATTTAAAGAAGCACAAAATAAAGATATGTAAAAACATAGCATCGCTATTACTAAGGAAAGAACAATAAATAACATCATTATAAATATGCTAGTCATAGTGCACAAAAATATAAATAAGCATGAAAATAAAGATATTTATACTAAATGAGAGCTAGGAAAAAGGCTATAAACAATTGAGAAGAAATTTCTAACTTGCATTGAAGCAATTTATAGAGAGTAGTTTTAAGGCCAAAAATGCCAAAAACTTGTTCAGGTAAATATTGATTGGGAAATTCAATTCACAAACAAGTTATAATTAAGCCTTAATAACCTTATTAATACATACATTCACTCGCAAGGATACGAGGTATGTTTGTAGATCGGGTGAGTAAGGATTGTTCCCACGAGGAGTGTTGGACAACTACTAGGATTCACAAGCCTACGAACTAGTTAGACAAATTAATTGTAAGAATTTGCTCTACCTAACTAAATTAATTTTAACCACAAAGAAATTAAGAGCAGTTATCAAAACTAATTAAAACTAAAGAAAGCAATGAAATCTACCGTAAGCAAATTTAAATTTGATGAACTAGAAAAGTAAATGCAATAAGTTAAATTAAAACTACGAAATTGAAATAAAAACTGAGATTGAATTGAATTTAAATGAAGATATCAAACTCAATAGCATAGCTGGAACAAAAGTCGATTTACCTGAAGTCTTGAACAAGAACCTAGGAATAACCTAGTTATGATTTTCTTAATCTAATGTCTAACCTAACTAATGATGACTACGCTATGTTCAATTCCCCTAATAATGGAGTATTTATAGGTTTTACATCAGGGTTTAGGCCTCTAAGATGATAGAAGTACGCTAAAACTTTGATAAGGAATCCAACTGGATGGAGAAAACTTCCAAAACAAGTAATTTAAGTCACCAGCCACTCGTCGTGCGCACATGCGCAGCCTTTTCTTGTGCATGTGCACAATTTCTAGAGGTGAAAGTTTTTTTTCTTGGTGCACAGGCTTTTTCTCGTGCACGTGTGCATATAACAGTCTTCTAGCTTCAAATTTCACCTCGATTTCGACCTTGATGCTGATGGAATTTGGGAAAACTCAAAACGTGAAAGTTGTATCTCTTTTGCATATCTTTCCATAACATCTTGAATTACCTCAATTGGAGCTCAGACAAGAAAGTTACAACTAAAATACCGAACAGTATCCGAATTCGGTCCTCGCTGTTTTCTATATGCGTACGTTTTGCATGCTTTTGATTTTTCTCCAACTTTTTAATCTTTTTGTCTCTTTTTCATTCAAGACCTACACAAACTAAAAATAAAACATTTAAACCCATAATTCACTCAATTATTGCTCAAATTACATAAAAACGGTGGTAAACAACACTTGAAATACACAACATTTAAGAGCTTATCAAATACCCAACACTTAACTTTTGATCGTTCTTGAGTAAAAATAGAATGAGAACAAATATGCTCATAGCAAATGCCCCTAACACATCTCAACAATTGTTCACATAAATAATTAAGAACTAATGCATCGTCAGGAGTTATCCAAGAACTCGAGTTCAAATGCCAATAAAATCCTACACATGAAATCCAATATGTGTATGTCTGTGAATATAGCCATTTAACAGAAACTGAAGTTTAGGGATACTTGGATTAAATTATGCAAACTCGTAAAATTTTTCTGAAGACCCCATAGCTCACTGTTCTTACACCTCTACACTAATATAGTCTTAAGACATGTACACACCAACTCAATTTAAATCAAGTAAAACTTGTTAGCTTGTAACATTAGGTTAGGGTATTGGCCAATCAAGGAGGGATAAGGATATCAAAAAACAAAATTAAGAACTTTAAATCAATGTTGGCCACACTTCAAAATAAAACTTTTTCTCCAACACATTAAATACCATCCTTCAAAGAAATAACCCTAAACAACCCATGAAAAATTTTGTACAACAAACAAAAGTCTTTCTTCTTTAATTTCAGCACAAAATGCCAACCTTTTTCCCGGACATTTATTTATCATCTTTTTTGTATCTGCTCCAAATATAGATACTAGTGATAGGTAGTACCAGCAAACACACCAATGCAAGTACCAGTGATGGGCACTACCTGCAAATACAGGTACCAGTGATAGGCACCACCTACACTTGTCAAAAATTTTCTTTTCAATTTCTCCCAATATCCTTTGCCCCATGAATGTACACTATTCACTCATACAATTAACCACGCTCATTTAACTACCTTTCACCCTTAAATTCCCTTGACAATTTTGTGCAATAAACCTCTCAAGGAACATTTAGGTTAGAAAAACCAAAGAAATTATTAAGCTCATCAAGGTAGGAAGAATGAGTTTTAATGAAAGAAAATGAATGGTGGTTCTTTCCATTCATTACAATTAAGGCTCAACTAAGGTACTAGGGATAAAAATTTCAATATGCGTTGGCTTGAAAGGCTCAAACGTCCAAAGAAATGCTCTACTCTTATTTTTAAATCAAATTAAGTTGTCTATAAATTTCGCTTCAAAAATGAAATAAAACAAATTTTGGGATGCAATATAAGTGAGTTTACATTATTTTCTCTAAGTGTCAAAAAATAAAAATAATTTATGGCTATTAGTGCTTAAAAATTCTCAGAAGCCATGCAAGGAGATTGTTAACATTGACTACCCACTGATGACGACTTGGCTCAAAAATTATCACACAAAAAATCAAAGAGGCATGCTAAGTAATTGCAAAATTTTTTAAAATTTCAGCAAAAAATACCACTAATTAGCACAAAAATTTTCAAAATCTTAAGAAAGCTCTCAGATCAAAAGAAAATATAAAATATTGAGGCAAAAATTGAGCAAACGACACCAAGAATATATAAATCTAGATAATTCCCTACCCCACACTTAGAAATAAACATTGTCCCTAATGTTAAAAAAAATTAAAGCACAAAAAGGGAAAAGGAAAGCTTTTCTGGCATTGTCGAACGGTTGGTGTAGATCCCATCATAAATATCTACAGGGTGAGTTGAAACTTGTCATAGCACTAAAATAAGAACAAAAACGCACATTATGCACATTAAGACATTAAGACATTAAGAGAATAAAAGAATCTGCAATAGGAGGAAACTTAATCCCTTATAGGCATACACAACTATCAACACAAATAAATTAAAAAAAAATAACAAAAAAAATGAAATCATCCTAAAATAAGCTAAAAGCTAAGAAACGGAAATCAATAAGTCTATCTCCAAAACAAATCAGGACTTGTTGTCAACAGCAAGGAAGCTAGCTCTTGTGAAAAAAGAGGAAAAGATAGGAAGGTAGAAGAATCCTCCTTGCGCTCTTGGTCTAACTGTCGATCCTCCATCGTCTGTTGCCACTCATTCTGATAATGAACAAACATATTAAAATGGTGACACAGGTGCTTTTGCTTCTCTAAAATCAGCTAAAGCATCTCCTCCTGATTAAGTCTTGTCGTTGGTTCACTAGTCGATGCAAAAGCTTGAGCGGGGGTCCTACAAACTGGAGTTCTAGCACCACCATACAATGCAATAAGCTTATCAGGTTTCAACTTTTCTTCGGTCGGGTCCATCACAATACCATCATCAAGACATAACATAGTAATCAGATGTGGGTACCACAAACTAACAGGCTTGACCACTATGGTGTACCAAATTTCCTAGCTAATCAAGTGGCCCACATCCATTGGTTGACCAGAAGTAATAGCATATAATAATTTGGCTCGCTCCAAAGTTACATGAGTTAGATGACTTACCGGAAGGAGATAGAGCACAAATAAATTTAAACCACTCAAACCAAACCGGCTGAAGCTTGTTGGCATCAAAATGTCGGGCAACTCCCCTAGCACCCTTTGTCCATTCCACATCTCCGATGTAGATAAGATTTGTGATGTCATTTGGATCCATATTATTCTCATGAATTGTGAACCGTTCATCATTGCGAACTCGGTTCACTCGCAATAGCCGATTAATTGTTTTACTAGAGATATCCACGGATTTTCCCCTAACAAAGACTTTATTCTTTGCATAGTGATGGATATTGGCATAGAACTCACGTACTACTAGGAGCACGACTTCCTTTAGGGTAGGGACAAAGTAATTCCAGCCACGTGCTCACATAACATTGTGAATTTTTGGGGCTCCAATGGTAGGGATTTGTATACCCCTCTTTTTAATTGCTGCCCATTTTACAATATCGGACTTATATCATTTGTACGCCACGACATTTAGAAACTAATTTGGAACTTGTCCCTCTTCTTGCTCAGAATGTTAGTACCTTGATGTGGTGCAGTAGAGGAAAAGGCTCCAACTGTAGGCTAGCATTTGCATGTCATGCCTATATATACATAATATTAGATATAACACATGTAAATAACACGCCACCCCACACTTATTCAATTGTACACCCTCAAACTAAAATTAAACTTAATATTCACAAAAGAAAATAAAACTTGTATCCATGCGCTTCACATTCGTCCGGAGTTCGCTCCCAGAAATATAGCCATCCCTGCCCCCTCACGTCAATCCCACGAGCCTCTTATCCATTCTCATTGAATCCCGGCGGGGGAACAAAGCCAAATACATTATAATGCCAATACTAAGTTATGCATATAGTGAACCAAGAAACTCCTAAACCCTTGTTAATTACACAAATAGGATAGGGAATAATCATAAGACATAGGAAAAGTCCAAAGAATCAAATTTGTCCACAAACACCAAATGTTTTAACAATTTTCGTCATTGAGACATTTTGTCGAACACTTAGCGTTCATGAACAAATAGTAGAATTTTTCTATGTATAAAATACATACAATTACTCCCAATTCAAATAACCAAGTAAAAAAAGATTCAAAGACCCAACATCCAAGAATGTAATCCAACGAAAATAAACACAATGCAAGTATGAAAAATGAAAACTTTCCTTCAATGCAATTTGTGAACCCAACAAGAAAAATTTGAAGGAATTTAATGAATGGCATACCTCAATGATATTTATGCTTGCAAAATTGAAGAAATGTTGATGTGGATTTATGAGAAAATGGAGTGGTTTGAGGGTTGAAAATTTTGGGGGTGAGAGGAATTTGTAAAGAGAAGGTGTTTTGAAAAATATGTTTGGGTTTGAATACAAAAAGGAACCATTCAGTCCCTTTTTATTGCATTGCACACATGCGCAAGCTTTTGCTCGCGCATGTACGCGAGAAGCTGAAAAGGTAAAGGACGATTCTGTGATTTGCGCGCATGTGCAAGATGAACTCGCACACGAAGGTTCTATTCAGGTCTACAACTTGTTTCTTGCACATGCCAAGCTGAAGCTCGCGCATGTGCGTGAGTCAAGAAATACAATTTACACTTTCTTGAATTTGCACACATGCGCATCAATTGGTATGCATTTGTGTAAATTAAGACCCGTAAACATGCAAAAATGGTTCCCAACTATTCAAACCAGCAATAAAGCAATGAAAATACATTTTAGACCCTTTAATATGCATTTTAGGATGATATGCACATGAATTAAAGGTATATGAAACCAAACCAAACATGCACAAAGAAAAGCAAAATTATAAAGAGACATGGGTTGCCTCCCATGTAGCGCCCTTGTTTATAGTTTTAGGCTCGATTATGGCATGTAAGATCAAGCATTAACGAGGTGAATGGTTTCCCGTTCCTCGTAGATAATTCCTCCATAGTAGCACTTCACCCAGTGGCCTTTCACTTTGAAGTTTCCCTGGCTCCCTTTTTGTTCCACTGAGCCATACGGGAATGCCTGCACTACCTCAAATGGTTCGGACCATCTTGACTTCAGCCAAGTTAGATGTCAATATTTTTCAGGGAAAAATTTTAGTTTTGAATTGTACAATGAAACCATATCCCTGATTTTGAATTCTTTCCTACAAATACGCCTGTCATGCCAATTCTTCATTTTCCTGTCTCTTTGTAAAATTTTGCATTTTCATAGGCTTCTCTTCGAAATTCATGCAATTTGTTCAAGTCTAGAAACCTTTTCTCTCTAGCCTCCTTTAGATCATAATTTAGACTTTTAATTGCCCAATATGCCTTGTGCTTGATTTCTATCGGAAGATAATAGGCCTTACCATAGACCATTCGATAAGGAGACATTCCTATTGGAGTCTTGGACACTGTCCTATATGCCCATAGTGCATCATCAAGCTTATTGGACCAGTCATTCCTCAACGAATTTATGATTTTCTCAAGAATGAGCTTCAACTCCTGATTAGACACTTCAACTTGCCCAGAAGTTTGCGTATGATATGCTAGGGCTATCTTGTGGGTTGCATTATATTTGGATAAGATGGATTCAAATAAAGAACATCTATTTTTAAAGTGTCCCCCTCCGTCACTTATGATTGCTGACGAGACACCAAACCTTGAGAAAATGTTTTTTCTCACAAAATTCACTACCACTTGAGCATCATTGGTTGGTAGTGCCGCTGCTTCCACCCACTTGGACACGTAATCCACCGCTAAAAGAATGAATCTATTGTTGTGCAACAGTGGAAAGGGCCCATGAAATAAATACCCCAAACATCAAAAACCTCGCAAACCAAGATATTATTCTATGGCATTTCATCTCTTCTAGACAAGTTATCGGCGCATTGATAGTCATGACATTGTAGCACAAAGTCTCTTGCATCTCGGAATAATGTAGGACAATAAAGCCCACTTTAAGGGATTTTCGCCGTCGTTCTTTGTGCGCCATAGTGCCCTCTTACCAGTAAAGAATGACAATGATATAAGACACTCTTTATTTCACTTTCTGGAATACATCTCTGGATCACTTGGTCTTTGCATTGGCGGTATAGATAAGGGTCATCCCAATCATATAATATCTGATCTTCAAAAGTAACTTTTTCTACTAATATGATTCCATAGTGGATGGGATTACCTTGGCCACAAGGAAATTAACAATGTTCGCATACCAAGGTGCACTACTATCCACTTGCATCAAGTGCTCTTCCAGAAAGGTCTCATTGATCGGCAACTGCTCACCTAATTCTGCCTTTGACTGCTCTATTCTCGATTGGTGATTTATCACTATGTTCTCAGCTCCTTTCTTATTTACCACTTCCTAATCAAATTCCAGCAATAGCAAGATCCATCTAATTAGTCTAGGTTTTGCATCATTTTTCATCAATAAGTACTTAAGGCCCACATGATCTATATGAACAATTACCTTATTACCTATAAGATATGACCTAGACATCTCCAATGCAAACACTACTACTAGCAACTCTCTTTCCATAGTAGAATAATTCATTTTAGTTTTATTAAGGATACGGCTAACATAGTAAATCACATGCAAAACTCTATCTTTCTTTTGACGCAAAGCCCCCCTCACGGCATAGTCGCTTGCATCACACATTAATTCCAAAGGCAAATTCCCATTCAGAGTGACTATGACTGGTGCGGTAATCAAAGCTTTTTTCAATTTCTCAAAAGCAGACAAACATTTATCATTAAAAATAAAAGGCACATCTTTTTGCATCAAAGTTTATAAAGGGCAAGAAATCAAAGAAAATTTTTTAATGAAACATCGGTAAAAACCAGCATGACCTAAAAAGCTTCTCACTCCTTTCACATTTGTAGGAGGAGGCAATTTTTCAATAACTTCTACTTTAGACTTATCGACTTCAATACCCTTAGCAAAAATTTGTTGGCCTAACACAATCCCTTCCTTCACCATGAAATAACACTTTTCCCACTTTAGTGCCAAGTTGGTAAACTCACATCTTTCCAAAATAGAAGCAAGATTATCTAAACAAGAATCAAAAGAATCACCAAAAACACTAAAATCTTCCATGAAAATATCAATAAATTTCTCAATCATGTCATGGACGAAATAGCAAACACGCATTGTTAGATGGTTCTAGGAGCATTGCACAACCCAAAAGGCATACACTGGTATTCAAAAGTTCCGTATGGACAGGTGAAAGTGGTTTTCTCTTGATTTTCAAGGGAAATGTCTATTTGAAAATACCTTGAATAACCATGGAGAAAGCAATAAAATGCATGTCCAAATAAATGCTCAAGCATTTGATCAATGAACATCAAAGGAAAATGATCTTTTCTAGTGGCTTCATTAAGTTTCCTATAGTCAATGCATATGCGCCACCCCATCACTAATCTAGAGGGAATTAGTTCTTTTTTCTCATTTAAAACTACCGTGATCCCCCTTTTTCTTTAGAACTACTGGATTTGGAATTACCCATTCACTATTACTTATGAGATAAATGATCTCGGCATCTAGTAATTTCAAAACTTCCTTTTTAACTACCTCTTTTAACGTTGGATTTAAACTTCTTTGAGGTTATTGAATTGGCTTGTAGTTGTCATTAAGGAGCTTATTTTGTGCATGCATACTAAAGGGCTTATTCCTTTTATGTTTTCAATACTCCATGCAATTGCCTCACGATGTTTTTTAAGAACAAAAATCAATTTACCTAATTCAATATCTGAAAGTGAAGCACTCACAATAATAGGATATGTATCATGTTCTCCAAGAAAAACATACCTGAGATGTGAAGGGAGTGATTTAAGTTCAACCTTGGGGGGTTCGTTGGTCAGAAATCCCCCTTTATCACGATCCTCAAATTTATCTTGCAACATCCTCGATCTCCTCATTTTGAGTGCTTTCTTGATCACTAGATTCTATTACATCTTCATGGAGCTCTTCCATGTTTTGGGTGTCATCCTCCACAGTTTTCCTATAAAAATCCATAACTAAATCATCAACATTATCAACACTTATTAAATCATCATATTCAGACGGAAATTTAAAGAATCAAAAACATTAAAGACACAATATCATCATTGACTCTGAATTGTAAATTTCCAACTTGAACATCTAGGATGGCTTGTCCAGTGGCCAAAAAAGGTCTTCCAAAAATTAAAGGGATCACCACATCTTTCTGCTTGTCGAGAACTGTGAAGTCTGCTGATAGGAATACTTTGCCTACTTTGACGATGAGGTTCTCAACCACTTCTACCGGTTGCCTCACACTTCGATCTACCAATTGAAGAATCCAAATCACAAAGGCCTCTTTGAAATGTCACTCCTTCTATAGCACTGCATCCTTCGTTTAAGCACAAAATCTTATCCCCCATTAGTATCTTCTTGCTAGATAAAACCTGTTTCATGAACATGGCATAGCTAGGCATGTTTTCAATGACTTTAATAAAAGGAATGTTAATTTCAATCTTTTTGAAAATTTCCAAAAATTTCTTGAATTTCTTTGTTTTCTGATCCTCTTTTATTCGTTGAGGGAAAGAAAAACTTACCTACTTACCTGGTATAGTAGAGAGGTCCTTCATGTTACCTTGTAGGAAAAGAGCTTTGGAAGGTGGTTCTTGATCATCAATCTTCTCTTGGATGCCTCTCCCTTTTCCTTTGCCTCATTCTTCTCCACAGTTCTTGCATCATCCTTATTAACTTTCCTCGGCTCCATAGTTCGACCACTACTCAAAGTAACTGCTTGCACTTGCTGCCTCCCATGGGTATTATCCCTTGGGTTAGGAATAGTGTCACTTGGCAGTGCATCCATAGGTTTTTCATCATTTTTCCGTGCAAATTGTCCCATCTGCATTTCCAAGTTCCTCACGGTAGCTCACAAATTCTCATATTCCCTCCGCAAGTTTTCAAAATCCTTCCTCAAATTATCCTCATTGGATCGATCATGCTTTACATGTGGAGGATAATTAGGATTTTGAGGTAGAGGTCTTGGTGGTAGAGGTCGGTATAAGTTATTCAGCTGAGGTGGGAAGTTTTGGAAATTTCTTTGATAAGGTGGCTGATATGGTTGAGAAGATGAAGTTTGGTTGGAAAAATTAGATTATGCTGTGTTGGTTAGAAGGATGGATTTTTATCTACATTATTTTGATTTGTCCAAGAAAAATTTGGGTGTTTGCGCTAAGATGGGTTATAGGTACTACCATATGAGCTAGGCGGATTCCTTGACCTTGAATTCTTATAGGCAATGAATTTGACTTGCTCACCTTATGGCATGGGTGTTTCACAAAGGCCATTTTGATGGTTTCCTCCAGAAAAATCACAAGTTAGTATTACTTGAGATGGTAAATCTATAGAGTTCACAGAACTTCTTCCAAAATTCTCTAGGGCCTTTGTTAAATTGGTCATCATATTCAACATCATGCCTTGTTGAGCTAAGAAGGCATCATTAAGATTAATCGTACCTCGTTGAGCATTAACTTGTTGGACTTGCTGTTGTTGTCCAACGAAAGGAGTGATTGTGCCATGATAGTAATGCGTTGATGCCATCATCTCCAACAGGTCTTGTGCCTTTTCCAGAGTTTTGAGACAGAAAGCACCTCCAGTGCTTGCATAGGCAATCAATCTTGTCTCCGAAAATAATTCCATTATAGAATATTTGTACTTGTAACCCTAATGGAATTGCATGATGCAGGCACTTTCTAAGCAACTCCTTGAAATGCTCCTATGCTTCACTTAGACTTTCCCCAATAATCTGTCGGAATGATGTAATGTCATTGCTAAGCTTTGTGGTTCTTGATGATGTAAAGTACTTAGCTAAAAATTCTTGAGCTAATTGATTCCACGTTGTGAAAGTACTTTGTTGGAATGATTATAACCAAGCTTTCACCCTGTCTTGTAGGGAAAATGGAAAAGCACTCATTCGAATACAATCGCGATGTACCCCATTATATTTAAATGTGTCAATGACTTCTTCAAAGTTCATTAGATGAGTATAGGGATCCTTATTTGGCCCACCTCCAAACATAGCGTGTGTTTAAAGCATTCGGATTAAGGTTGGCTTGATTTCAAAGTTGTTAGCCTATAAGGGTACTCGGCAATGCTAGAAGTCACCCTTTCAAAATTTGGTATGGCATAATCTCTAGAATGACGAGCCGGTGATTACCATTACATCCATTGACATGATTACCCGCTACTTCTTCTTGATCCCCAATATTACGATTCATGTAGTTTTCTATGGTTTTTGGATAGAGTTCATTCAATCAAATCATTTGGAATTAGTGGTTGGTTGGAAGAATGAGTATTTACCATAAACTACAAGAAAAAGACCAAAGTTCAAATATTAAAGGAGAAAGTCAAAAGAAAAATTAAAAAGAACAGATCAAAAGAAAATAAGAAGTCTAATCTAGTAAGGCTCACTAAATCTAATATTGAGCCAACAATAGTCCTCGGCAACGGTACCAAAAACTTGTTCGGGTAAATATTGATTAGGCAATTCAAGTTACAAACAAGTTATACTTGAGCTTTAATAACTCTAATCATTACCTACACACACTCACAAGGATACAAGGTATGCTTGTAGATTGGGTAAGTAAGGATTCTTCCTACGAGAACTATTGGACAACTACTAGAGTTCACAAACCTATGAACTGTTATTAGTATAGTTAGTAAATTAACCACAAGAATTTGTTCTATCTAACTAAATTAATTATCAAAACTAACTGAAACTAAAGAAAGCAATGAAATTTACTGTAAGCAAATTTAAATTAAATTAAAACTACAAAATTGAAATAAAAACTGAGATTGAATTGAATTTAAATGAAGAGATCAAACTCAATAGCGTAGCCAGAACAAAAGTTGATGAGCTTGAAGTCTTGGACAAGAAGAATAAAACCCTAGCTATGATTTTCCTAATCTAATGTCTAACCCAACTAATGAAGACTGTGTTATGTTCAACTCTCTTAATAATGGGATATTTATAGATTTCATATCAGGATTTAGGCCTCTAAGATGATAGAAATACGCTAAAACTTGATAAGGAGTCCAATTGGGTGGAGAAAACTTCCAAAACAAGTAATTTACATCACCAGCCGCTCATCATGCACACATGCGCAGCCTATTCTTGTGCATGTGTGCAATTTCCAGAGGCGAAAGTTCTTTATTGTCTCGGCCTGCGCATTTCCTCGCGCACATGCGCAAATGACAATCTGCCAACTTCAACTTTCACATCGATTTTGACCTCAATGCTGATGGAATTTGGAAAAATTCAAAATACAAAAGTTGTAGCTCTTTCTCTTAGCTCTCTAAAACATATTGAATCACATTAATTGGAGCTCGACAAAATTGTTATGACCAAATACCAAACAGTGTCCAAATTTGCTACTCATCGGTGTATGTTTTGCATCCTTTTGATTTTTCTCCAACTTTTTGAACTTTTTGGCTCCTTTTTCATTCAAGACCTGCACAAACTAAAAATAAAAAATTTAGCCCATAATTCACTCAATTATTGCTCAAATTACATGAAAACGGAGGTAAACGACCCATGAAATACACAATGTTTATGAGCTTAAAATTGAAGAATAAGAGTAATGGCTACACATTTTACCAAATAAGGCAAAGTTCTTCTATTCTAAGGAGAAACTTATCTAGTCTAATCTTTTCTAAAATACTTCCTACATCCTAAACCATGTGTTTCTAGGTGTATACATTAGGTTTATTTGGAATACCACAACCTTTTCAAAATTGGTAAAATATTCTCTTTGTCCTTTAATGCGGTGATGAATTTCTTCTTTGGATCTCGATATCATGGTATCGGGCTATGTTGACTAGGTTCTTCAACCTTTGGCACTGCAGTTATGGAATTCTTCATTGGATCACAACACTGCGGTTACCAAAACTTGAAGTCTTGAATGGTTTTGACACTACAATGGTGGATTCGCCTTCTCAGAGTCAGGCACTGTGGTTATGACTCTTAGCAGTCTAGGATTTGTCCTTCTATTTTTCTTCTAATTGCCTCCTTGGTCCTTGACTTGTCAAATTCTTCAAGTTCTTGCCCCAATTACATATAATCCCCACAAATATAGATGAAAAATTACCAACTAAAAATGTACTAAAAACAAATAAGTACCATTAAGTATCAATTAGTGCAACAAAAAAAAATGCTACAAAAGTCTCAATCACTTTTTTACATGGTCTAATATTACTCTAAGACTACTAATACTATTACTAAACATAAAATCAAGTAAAAATACCAACAACAAAAAAAAACACTTAAAGTGGGACTAACATATTCACATTGTTATGGTTTTTGGGGGCTAAATAACTATCTTTGCTAGAGTTACCACGCATCCAAACCAAGCAATTTGCTAGTCCCTAGCAGAACAAAAAGGAAAAAGAACAAAAAATACCACCAATAAGAAGAAGTGAAATTGGGAATATTGAACTCTAGAATACCTAGCACATAAGGGAATGGGGTTTTATCTCAACAAATTCAACATTTTCAAAAGTGCATACTAGTTTCGGTCAGAAACATTACTTTAACCAATGAAGTGTTGAATAATATGTCAATTCAAGTGTAAGTTGATTTAGAGTTAACAAACCAAGTTTCTCAAAAATTTGGTCTAGGTATAGAAATATGCTTAAGACTTTTTTTAAGAAATACAAGTGATGCAAATGAGCAAACAAGGATATTATTGGACATTTACACAAAGATTTGCAAAGAACATCAATTGGAACAATGCTTCATCCCCGACTCTCTAATATCTAATAGCCTAGCTTAAGGATCATATAGGAATTTCAAAAATTGTAATGTGGGCTAGGGTAATGTGACAGGATAAATATAGATATAAGTGACTCAGATCACCTTAGTCATTGCAATATGAACTTTTCTACTACTATCCTAAACATAAATGTCCCAGAAATAAACACTAATCAACCAATCCACACCTGACGTACAAATTCCCAACTAAACTGCCATATGAAGGTAATGTGAACCTTCTACATTCCAATAATATTTACAAAGGTGGTAAATAAGCACAATAAAAAAAGTTTATGATGAAGTAGTTTCAAAATTTATAGGAAATAATAATGCTATTCATGAACTAATTACCACGAAGGGGAATATAATTGAATTGAACATCTTGACTTTGATCCCCTAAGTAATTACACAAAAATTTACCTTCAAGCCATCTCTAACTATTACATTGAGAACAAGATGTGTCAAGGTCAATTCTACAATGATTAAGGCAATAGGATGAAGAGAGTATAATTGAACAAAGTAGAATGGTTAATTTATGTGGTTGACATGAAATTAGACTTTGAGGCTCAATAGGGACATAAGGGATAAAATTCATACAAGGTAAGCTTGTTTTGCTCAAATGGTCCAAAATTTGCCTAGGTCCTTTCCAAAATTCGGCTATGTAAGCTAAAATGGGGGATTCACAGCATCCCAATTAACGAACCAAGCCAAACTTCAGAAAACCCACAAAATATCTGATATGACCAAACGATGGCTTAAGTCATTTCTTTCTCTACTCAAAACCAATTTCCAAAAATATTGAAATGTTTAAACTTCTTCAACAACCAATTGGATTTGGCAATTAAAAAACACTTACAAAAAGAGTGAAGTTTGATGTCAAAACTAGTTAGGAAAAACATTTTTATGACGTGGTCAAAAACATGGTTGAGTTTCAAGAGTTAAATCTCATTTTTCACGTGAAGTGTCCTAGATTGTCAAACCCATGTTCAATATCCAATTCAACTTCTCCCAAAAACAAAGAGACCATAAGACACAGCCTAAACATGTAACAAACAAACACTACCACACTGTTCGCACTATTGACTTGATGAGTATAACTCATCCATCCACTCACCATCTAGCACAACAAATCAAAACAAACATAATACTTCTAAAAGCTTGTAAAGAAATAACTAACACAACAAATCAAAACAAACATAATACTACTAAAAGCTTGTAAAGAAATAACTAACATAGAATCTTACCAAACTAGCCCAAAGATTCATCAAAACATTAAAGTAAAAACAACAAAACATGTTAAGGATGACCATGCCAAACCGGCAGTCAACTTTTATTAAAAAAAGCACTACTAAGGCTAAGTGGTTATCATTCATAGGCAACAATCCAATGTCACACCAATCGGACCACCTAGCCCAAAATTATTGAAAGCTCTAGAACTAACCAAACTAATAATCCAATCAAATATACTAGAAATCCAAATTTGAATTGAAAATTAAGAAATAATCGAATACGATGGGAATATCTCATCAATCTCTTAATCATGAAGGGACAAACTATGGAGAAATAGGGTAAAAGCATGTAAAGTAGGAAGGGAAGAGGGTTTTCTCATTTGGGTAGCAAGTGGGGCAGTCATTCATCCTTATCATCATCCTTCTCGTACTCATCATCGCTTGAATCCTTACAGATGCCTACATCTACGTCACCTTGACTCTCCTCAAAGTCGGCCACCAAGCCGGCTCTTTCTTCCTCACCACCTTTCTCTTGTGGTACTTCTTGCATGGGCTCGTCTTGTGGTTGGAAGTATGGTCGACTCACATTGGCTCATCGTGCCAAAGAAGTAGAGGCCTTGGGTGAATCCAGTTATCAAGTATTGTGGCTTGAAGTGCTTGACCTATGAGTGTCATGTTGTTTATTTCACTATATATCTAGTAGGAGTGCCTCTCATTCCGCTCATCGTCCCTTAGAAGAGGGTTGTTTACACACCTGTGACTTTATACAGGCATGTTGATGAAAGAGGCTTGTGGAGGCACTTTTGAAGGTGGTGCACCCGATTTCTCAAGTATTCAATGATACCTTTAGAACTCCTGAAACATGTTCTTGACATAGATCCCATCAATGCAAACCTTCTCATAAACTTGCTCCTCACTTACCGTGACTTCACAACCTACATCTAGGCAGAATTTAGTGATAAGGCTAGGTAAAATGAAAGTAGGCCTCCTAGATTGTTCATTCTTCAAGAAATCCGCCTAGATGACTTTTCCTAATTTAATGCTCAACCCTTCTAGTATGGCGAAAACTAAACATTCTTTGTCCCTCTGAACAAAGCTCATAGTGCTAGACCCACAAATATGGTAACTGATTGAATAGAAACAATCTTCGTTAATAATTGGAGGAACTTCCTAGCAAAACCTAAGTATTTGGTTTGTGCAACATTCATACTCCAATTGGGATCCCCGTAGCATAATCGGTTAGAAATGTTAGAATAGTCAATTCCCCCGAGATGACTTGGGTTCATCAAATCCACAAAGCCACTATCCAGAAGGTTTACAATTCTGTAAAAAGCATGAATGATTTTCTTTTCACTTATATCTATCCATTTTTCCCTTTCGTTCACCTTCCCATCTTTCTAACCACAAGGTTAGAATAAAATTCTTTAACTAGCTTAACATACCCTGAAGGCACTTTTGCATCAAAGACACCCTAATTATACTCTCTTATATGAATTTCAATTTCATTCCACAACCCTTCATACTCATCCCAACTTTTCGACAAATCGAAACCCATTTCATGAATAATAGCATGTTTGCTGTTTTCTTAAAAATATTTGTAGCCCTAGATCAAACAAAAAGTCATTGTAGTTATTGTCTCCATTACCACACTTAGATTGACTACCCGACCAGATTTTTTCTCTTTTTAACAGCCGGGGAGGTGGCCACAACTTTTTCCTGACCCTTATCCTTATCCATATCAATTACCCAAAAATTCACCAAATAATCATGTAACAACAAATCAACACAATTCAATTCCATGTAATCCCAAAGACAATCCAAACAACAAGAGCTATCAACCAATAATTCAACAAGAATATCCAAGAAACTATCTCCAAAAATTCAAATGATGATTGCCTTGCAAAAATTAAAGAACTTACAACCCAATAGCATGAGTGCAACAATTTTACCAATTGAGGTTGCGGTTGAGAAGATACCCTCGTAGAATCCTTGAGCAATTTCACCACCAAGAAAGGTAGAAGATTAAATTCTTGATCCTTGGAATGAATTTTGGGTGATTTTGGTGGAGTTATTGTGAAAACTTTGTGTGAAAGAGGAAGAGGAAGAGGTTTTGGCTTTGGAGATTTAGGAAAACTAGGGATTGTCTAAAAATTTCCTGTAGGAAGTGGCATCGTGGTGACTGGTTTTCCTTCTTTAGAATCAGCACTGCAGTGTTGAAAGCAGGTTAGTGTTTCTAAAAATGGGTTCGGTGTCGCGTTGTTCAAATTTTCTTTTTTGAACTCAAGTACCGGCAATGTCAAGTACTTACAAAATTTTCCACTAAAAGATTCCTCAGCACCGCATTTACGAGGGTGTAGTGTCACTTCCAATAGCAAACCTTGACTCAGTACCACGATGACAGGATTCAACTCCCCGGTGTCGAGGACTTATAATTTTTTTCTTTTGATGGCTTCTTGGCCCCATGGTATTAAGATCTCGTGTCACTTCCAAAGAGCAATTTTGATCTCGGCATCGCACTCACCAAATCAGTATTGTGATGTCAAGGAATTAGAAATTTTTCTTCTTCTCTAGGGTTGCTAGGCATAATGGTTACGAAGGTGTGGTTTCGATTCCCGTAAACCCACCTGTGTTTGGCACCGCGGTGTTGAAGACTTAGAAATAAAATAAAATTTCCTTTTTAGCTCTTTACCAATTTTGTCCAATGCCTTCCCCATCACCTAAATCATCAAGACATCATATGAGAGGTCATTTCTATTTACAATTCTGTCAATACATTTCAATATGTGCAATAAGGTCTTTCAAGTCACCTAATTGACCCTAATTTTAAGCTAATTAACCCTAACTAAAACCTAAATAACTAGACAAACATAAGATAAACAAAAGCATAAATAACTGAAAGAAAAAAGCTTGGATTGCCTCCAAAGAAGTGTTTGTTTATAGTCTTAGCTTGACTATGGCATGCAAGGGCTTTAAGCATCAACATAAAAGATGATTGTGCATCCTTTCCCCTTTGGGTCTTCATGGCAAAGCTTCAATCTATGCCCATTGACTTTGGAGTTCAAATTTCCCCTTCTAACTCCACGGCCCCATGTTGAAACACTCAGATCACATCAGATGGACCGTCTCATATAGACTTGAGCTTTGCAAGAAACAATTTGAGTCTAGAATTGCGTGCCAAGACATGGTCACCGGTAGTGAAATTTTTTCTCATGATTTGGTTGTTGTGCCAAGCCTTGGTCCTCTCTCTCCTTATAGATCAAGGAATTCTCAAATGCATCCCCTCTAAATTCGTCGAGTTCGTCCAAGTCCAAGGTACAAGTGTGTCTGATTGCCTTTTCTTACATGTTTCCTTCCAATAGAAGTTAAAGTTTTTGATGGCCCAATATGCCTAGTGTTCTAACTCCAATGGTAGGTGACAAGGTTTCCCATACACCATCTAATATGGTGACATCCCAATCGATGTATTGAATGCTGTCCAATATACCTAAAATGCATCATTCAACTTCCGGGACCATTCTTTTCTTGAGTTGTACATGGTTTTCTCCAAGATCCTCTTCAACTCCCTATTAGACACCTATACCTGGCCTGAATTTTGAGTGATATGCTAATGCAATCTTGTGTTTCACCCCATATTTGGACATCAAGGCCTCAAATTAAGTGTTCTTGAAGTGGGAACTTCTATCGCTTATAATAGTGCATGGGACTCCAAAGCGGGAAAAAATGATCTTTCTTAAGAATCTTGTGACCATCTTGGCATCATTGGTTGGTAAAGCAAGTACTTCTACCTAATTCGAGACACAGTGAATGGCCACCATGATACATTTGTTGGGGCTAGCAAGTCGGGAAATGCCCCATAAAATCTATCCCTCAAGCATCAAACACCTAAAACTCCACAATCCCATTGAGGGGCATTTCTTATCTCCTTGAGATGTTACGAACTGTTTGCCATTCATCATACTTGAGTACGAAGCTTCTCAAGTCTTTGGATACATGTGGCTAACAAAATCTATTTTGCAAGACCTTTGAGGGGGGGTCCTTTGGGCTCCATGATGATCTCCAAAAGGGAAAGAGTGCAATGCTTCAAAATGTCTTCTACCTTTTCATCCAGAATATATCTCCTAAGGACTTGGTTGCTATATCGCCGAGAAAGGTAAGGGTCATCCCAATAGTAATGTTTGATCTCCAAGAAGAACATTCTTCTCTGATTCATATTAAAGGCACTTGAGAACACTCTTACCGAGTCTGCATACAAAGGGTGTGTGTCCTTGAACACCTACAATTTCTCAATTGGAGACTCTTCTTGAATGGGGATTCCCTCTTGAACCATGAGCCTTGATCCATCCTCGATTCTAGAAAGATGATCCGTAACCACATTTTTTCACCCTTTCTTGTCTGTAGCCTGCCAATAAAATTTCTATAAAAGGAGTATCCGTCTTAATAATCGAGGTTTCACATCTTTCTTAGAGAATAAATACTTAAATGCGGAATGATCGGTATGCTCTATAATCTTTGAACCAATCAAATATGACTAGAATTTGTCAAATGCAAAGACTATAGCAAGAAATTCTTTTTCCATTATTGAGTAAATCATTTGAGCCTCATTTAAAGTTATACTTACATAGTATATTACATGCAAAGTCTTGTTAGGTTTTGGCACAAAACAGCCCCTATAGCATAATCACTATCATCACACATCAACTCAAATGGTAGTAACCAATTAGGGGCAACAATTATGGGTACGGTAGCAAGAGCATGGTTCAATTCATTAAAGGACTTCAAGAAAGTATCATCAAAGATAAACAAGTGATTGTTTTGTAACAAGGAACATAGAGGTCTAGCAATGAGATGAGAAAAATTCCTAATGTATCTACGGTAAAACACCACATGTCCAAGGAAACTCCTCACTTCAGGGGGTAATTTCTCAATCACCTCGACCTTCGCTATATCCACCTAATCATTTCCTTTTGATGATAATCTATGTCTTGCCACAATGCCCTGTTGTACCATAAAATGGCACTTTTCCAATTTAGAACCAAATTAGTTCCCTCACATCTTTGCAACACATTTCACAAATTGGACAAACAATCATCAAAGGATGTTTTGAAAACACTAAAGTCATCCATGAACACTTCAGTGCATTTTTCAACCATGTCATGAAAGATGGCAAACATGCACCTTTGGAATGTACTAGGGGTATTACATAGCCCAAAGGGCATTCTTCTATATGCAAATATGTCGTACAGGCATGTGAATATGATTTTCTCTTGATCCTCTAGGTACATGGCTATTTGCAAATACATGGAATAGCCGTCGAGAAAACAATAATATGCAATCATGGCCAGTCCTTCCAACATTTGATTGACGAAGGGCAATGGGAAATTCAGGAGGCCTCATTCAGCTTCCTATAGTCAATGCATACCCTTCACCCAAGGACAAATCTAGAATAAAGAAACTCACTCATGTCACTAAGCACTACGGTAACACTACCTTTCTTAGGGATGACTTCGATTAGATTAACTAATTCACTATCACTTATCAGGTAGATAATACCGGCGTCAAGTAATTTCATGAGTTCCTTCCTAAACCTCCTTCAATGTGGGGTTCAAGCTCCTTTGAGGTTGTCTAATTGGCTTATGCCCCTTATTCATGAGAATTCTTAATGCAAAGAGTTGGAGTAATTCTTTTGATGTCGTCAATGGTCCATGGAATGGAATTTCTGTGCAATTTAAGCACCACAATCAGTCTTTCAAGTTGGTCACAAGTCAAGAAGGAATTCACAATTATGGGATAAGTTTCATGATCACCAAGACATACATATTGTAAATGCGAGGGAAGAGATTTAAGCTCAACTTTGACGGGGTTCTATATTCGGAGACCCCAATTTACCTTTATCCCGTTCTCCACTTTCATCTTCTTGCATTGGACCATTTTCTTCAAGGAGATTTAAGCAATCCCTTGTTTCTTTATCATCTTTGCTCAATTCCGTTGGACTCAACAATGCTTTCTCCCATGAAGATTTTGTTAGTTTGTACCTAAAAAGTCATGAACTAAGTCATCAATCATATTAATGCTCATTAGGTCTTCATATCTAGATGGACGTTTTATTAAATCAAAGATGTTAGATGTAACAATCTTATTGTTTATTCTAATTTCAACTTCCCCTCTTTGATATCTATAAGAGCACATCCAGTTGCTAGGAATGGTCTTCCTAGTATGATTGAAATGTTTTTATATTCCTCCATATCTATTACTGTGAAATCAGCTAGAAGATAGATCTTGTCCACCTTGATGATGACATTCTCAATGATACCTCTAGGAAATTTAATGTTTCGGTCCACTAACTACAAAGAAACACTGAATTTTGAATGTGGGTCTCAAGTCTCCACCATTGAGTTTCTTGTAGACCAAAAAAGGCATGAGGTTAATCGAGACTCCTAAGTCACATAAGCCTCTTTTAAAGTGGACACTTCTTATATCACAAGGAATTGAGAATGAACCAGATCTTTGAGCTTTGGGGGTTATTTTCTTCTACTCAATGCACTACACTCTTCCTTTAGACAAAGGATATCATCTCTATGGAGTTTCGTCTTTGAAGAAAGGAAATCTCATGAACTTAGCGTAGCTTGGAAAATTTTCTAGGACTTCCATGAATGGGATGTTGATCTCAAGCTTTTTGAACACTACTAGAAACCACTTAAACTTTTTAGCCTTTCAAACCCGTTCAACCTTTAAGGAAATGTAATCTTAACTTTCTTGGTTAACTCTATCGGAGAACCTTGCCTTCATTTTGTTGGTTTAGGGACTTAGTAGGCTCATTAATCATTTTTCCATTGCCCTTTGAAGATCTTCACTCACATCATCATTCACATGCCTTGTTACCCTTTTCATCTATCACCGTTGAAATCATCCCAACCTTCTCATCCAATGTTTTCCCACTCCTAATAAGCATGATAGTCTGAAATTGTTCACGTCCATGATGGTCTCATGGATTTTGGTCCCTTGGTTTTGGGAAAGTGCCACTTGGGAGTGAACCACTAGGCCTTTCTGACACTTATCTTATCACTGGCCCTAGTTAAGTTTCCAAATTCTTTGTGGAAGCCCCTTGATTTGTCACAAATTCCTCATGATCTCTCTTAATGGCTTCATTCTCCCTTCTTAGTGCTTCAACTTACCTTTTAATCTCCAATAGTTGACCATAAACTTCCTCCAAGACTCTATGGGGAGGTGGACCACTCATCGAGGATTGTTAATTTTGATGTAGTTAATAAGATGTACTAGCTTGGGAATATTGAAATTTTGAGTAAAGAGGCCTTTGATATGGAAGTTGGTAAGGTCTAGAAGAAGAGGCTTGATTACGATAAGTGGTTTGTGTTGGCATTTTGGGATTATGATTGATCACCCCATGAGAAATTGGGGTAGTTTCTCCAAGAAGGATTACAATTGTTTCTATAATAATTTGGTGGGTTTCCAGATGATGAACCTTACCTGAACAAAAGTCACACACTAAGGGCATTTAAGGTTGAAGTGATATGCATTTACTTCTCAATACTCTCCAGCACTCCTGTGAGATTGGCCATCATGTTCGTTATTATGCTAGTTTGGGCCAACAATGAACCATTGTGATCAAGTTGAGGTTGGTTTGGAGATTGTGGTTGACCAATGGGTGCCATGGCCCATCCATGTTGATAGTAGTTGGATGCCAAGGTATTTAACAATCTTTGAGCCTTGTTGGGGTCTTGAAGTATAGGGATCCACTGGCCGATACATCCAATATGGATTCAGTCTCTTGGTAGAAACCGTTGTAGAAGGTTTGGACTTGTAGACATAGTGGAATGGCATGGTGTGGATATCACCTAAGAAACTTTGTAAATCATATATTTTATCGTGCTTCACCAACGCCTTGCCCAACGTATTCTCTAAAGGAAAAGATTTGTTCCGCAACCTTGTCCCGTCCTTGAAGGTGGCAAGTACTTACCTAAAAACTCTTGTTCGAGCCTATTCTATGTTGTGAAGGTCCCTTGGTCATGGCTTTGCAGCAAATATTTAGCTTTGTCACGCAATGAAAATGCATATGCCTTCATCCTCGTGCAATCCGAATGAACTCCATTGGATTTAAAGATATCTAACACTTCCTCAAAGTTCATGACATGAGTGTAGGGATCCTCATTAGCACCACCCCAAACATAGCATGGGCATGCAACATTTGTATTAACCTCGGCTTGATTTCAAAATTGTTAGCTTGAATAGGCATCCTTGAAATAATTGAGTTTGCCCCCTCAAATTGGGCATGACATAGTCTCACAACAGCCTATCATGTCCGTTCAACTTATTTTCTCCTATTCCATTGTTCCCAGTCCCTTCTTCTTGATCAAGATTTCTAGTAGTCATTTTTCCTCTTCTACCCTTCTAACATTTTGCTCCTCCGCAATTGCTAATTTTTCTTGTATTTCCTTTTCTTTGAAAATCTTCCTTAATATCCTCTCAAGTTCTAGGTCAAGGAGTAGTAACACCTTGCTCCCAAGAACCATGCACTACAACAAGCACTACAAGAAGCAAATTAGTTTCCAAATATAAGATACAAAAGGCAATAGTAGAGTGATAAGAAGAATCGTTTCGAAACTATGAAAACGTAAACTAACTACTAAAATGAATAAAAGGTCCAAATTAACATAATCCTATTTCACCTAATATAAGTAGTTACCATCCCCGAAAATGGCACCAAAAACTTGACGTGGATCAATATAAGTATAAAAATTAAATGCTCACAAGAATTATAAAACCACCTTGCATCACTTAGAATACAATTCACACTCCTACAAGTATATGGGTAAATTAGTAGCTAGTGGTAAGGGTATCGCTCTTGCGAAGATGGATTGGTGATTACTAGGATGGCCTTTGAGGGTATGAATACTATCTAAACAGCCAATTCCTATGTATTCAAAAGTAAGAACTACAATTAAGCTAACAAATGGTTAATAGACAACTAAATTTGCAAGTTAATAACACTGACAAATAAGATGGTTTGGGCTACGACAATGTTTCCTCAACTAGGTGGGGATTTTTAGTAGGTGACATTCAATGGGTTCATTCAAGCGTTCCCTCCCAACTATGAAACAATTCTTTAGCTCAGCTCATGGTTCTATTCTAGTATTTCACATGGAGTTGGAAGGACTAAATAGGGAGATTTATATCTTGGCCTGACTATTAGTTGACCTAACCAAATGATAAATTCATCAAGGACTAACACTCAATGGTTATTTGTCAAGTTAACCTCACAAATGTGGTCAAAGGATTGACTCTTTCCCTCTCACCAACCATTCCAAACTATCTATTACAACTCAAATTATCACCATTTCCTAGTCTACCCACCAAAAATCACCCAACATTGGTAAATTTCTACATATCCATAATCCAATCCCCTAGTAGTTTAGCTATACATATTCAAAGAATCACAAAATAAAGATATGTAAAGACAAAGCATAGCTACTACTATGGTAAGAACAATAAATAACATCACCATAAATAGGCTAGCCATAGTGCAAGAAAATATAAATAAGCATGATAAAAAGAGAGATTTATACTAAATGAAAGCTTGGAAAAAGGCTACCAACAATTGTGAAGAAATTTCTAAAGTTGCATTGGAGGTAAAGAATAGCTTTAAGGCTAAACATGGTGAAAATTGAAGAAGAAGAGTAATGGCTACAGTTTTTCTACAAAATAAGGCAAAGCTCTTCTATTCTAAGGAGAAGGTTATCTAGTTTAACCTATTCTAAAACTTCTACACCCTATACTATGTGTTTCTAGGTGTATACATTGGGTTTATTTGAAATCTCACAGCATTTCCAAAAAATGGAAAAATATTCCTTTTGTCTTACTACTTTCGACACCGCAGTGATGAATCAAGATTTATTCTTCTTTGGATCTCGACATCACGATGCCGAGCTGCATTGACTAGGGTTTTTAGTCTTTAGCACTATAGTTATAGAATTTCTTCATTGCATCTCGACATCACAGTTAACAGCACTTGAAGTCTTGAATTGTTTTAACACGACAGTGGTGGATTCGCGTCTTAGAATTTGGCACCACAGTTATTAGTCTTAGCAGTCTTGGACTTGTTCTTATATTTTTCTTCTAATTGCCTCCTTGATCCTTGACTTGTCCAATTCTTCAAGTTCTTGCCCAAATTGCAAATAATTCCTACAAATATACACCAAGAATCACTAACTAATAATGCAATAAAAACAAATAAGTACCATTAATCATCAATTAGTGCAAAACTAATACCAAAAGTCATAATATTACTCTAAGACTGCTAATACTATTACGAACATAAAATTCAAATAAAAGCACATAAAAACACTTAAAGTGGGACTAACATACTCATATTGTTATGGTTCTCAGAGGCTGATGAATAGAATAACTCTATTTGCTAGATTTATCAATAAACATCAAACTTTATACAATTCAATGCTTATTTAATCTAGTCTAATTTTTGGATAATTCGTAGGGATTTTACCTATGGTTTAGGGTGATTGAGTTTTGGTCTTTTGGAATCTGGATTTGTTTAATTATCTTGGAATTTTGGTTTTTATTTACGTTATAGATTGATTTTGGAAAGACAAGCCATAGATAATCAAAAACCGTTTAACCAATTCAACTAGCTTTACTAATTTACTTGACTGATGTTTTTGCCTTGTCAGCTACATCACATAATCGGGCCGACTCCACGCATGGTCATAACCGGTTAAAACAGTTGAACCAACCACCTAGTTCAAATTTAAAATACAACTGCAAATAATCTTTAAAATAAATAAAGGGAAAGTGTCAGAAATTTATTTTGGTTCGAAATTTATTAAAGGAAGGGTGTCAACAATTTAATTTGGTCATTAAGCAACTATTAGGCATATTAATAGTTGCTTAAGACTGTGAACCAGAAGTCTCCCATTTAGAGAAAGATGACCCTTATTTTTAGTAAAGTGGGCTACCCAATCAAAGGATTCCTCCCATTAGTCATTGAGAAATTATTAAAATGCTACTAGTTGCTTAATGACCACCATAATCACTGGTGTGTTGGTCTCTCTATTTTGTCTCTTCTTTAAATATTTGGATTAAAAATTGAAAAAAGAAACACCACTAACACATTATCATGATTAGTTAGTTGATACGTTAAATATCTTTGTATAAAATTTATAAACATCTTACTCTACTATTAACTAGATAACGCACTGCAAGTACACAGTGCCAATGTAATAGAATGAGCAAGGATCACTTTCACTAAGACTGAGAAACAAGTATTGAGATTCTAAGCTAATTTCAATTTAGCCGAATGAAATTGTGATGCTTATGGATTTAAAATTAAATTGCAAAACTAAATTACTAAAATTAAAGGGTGCAAAAAGGAAGTATTGCAAATTAATGAAAAGAATGTTCCAAGCTACTAATATCAGTAAAAAAGATAGGTTGAGTGCTAGGTTAGCAATTCTCATAGATTTATCAAATCTTAGGTCAAATAGTTTAATTATATTTCATGGATGTTTAATTCCCATAAATCAATCTAACCCTTGCTGGGCCAGGACAATAGTAATTCATCAGTTGACAAAAAGGCAGTTAAGAATAATAGCAAGTTTATTGAAATTAAATATATTGCCTTGTACATTGGGAAAAAATTACAATGTGGTAGCTGGTAATTACGTACTCAATAGCCTTAATATATAAATCAACGTTGATTATTGCTAGGTTATTTAGGAATTTGAGTACAAAATAGTGGAATCTCATGGGTATCATGGAGGGGTTCTGGATCCTTGGGCTGATCCATATAAGCCATGTACAGAAAAAACTGGCCACCTTTAGCTCTTTGCTGGTGTTGTAATTCATCTGGAACTGGACATCGATAATCCAGTTCTATTTAGGCTTGAAAGCCCTGAGGCTTTTCACGTGTATGGGATTTGTCAGCATTCTAAATTCAAGTGCCTCGCCGGTACTGAAGGCTATAATAATTTTGGGATTCTAGAACCATATCTGTTTAAAAAGTCCACGCAGCAGCGAAGACTGAGACTAGCTCTGTTGTTCTTGAGTCACTTCGCTTGCCGGTGTTGCAGTTTGATTTGTGGGTGCGAATAGGCTTTCTTCAAGGAAAATGAAAGTGGCATTCTTCAGCGTCCAGTCCTTCAGGCCCTTATTATCTTTCTTTTCAAGACATAGTATGTAGGAGCTATTTCCACCGGGATTGCAAAGAATAATAAAAGGGATCCTCCCCATTATAATACGGGGATTGCTATATTTTAAATTGGAGTACCAGTTGTGCTGGCTTCCTATTAACTCTTTCCAGTGTTTTAGGTATTGTGGGCAGTCATCATCTATAGCATCATACAGGGCCTTCCATCGCCACATGTCAGCTGCTGATTGACTGGAGAAAAAATAGGCTAAGGGTATAGCAAGACATTTGCACAGCAGAGTCCATGTGGGGCCCATGATGTTTGAATGAGAATCTTTTTTTAAAAGGATATCTCAGCCATTGGATTAATCTGGGGTGCTAACATGGTGTTCATCCTTAAGAGATGGCCCCACACTGTCCTGGTTACACTAGGGATGCATGCTAAGGAAGCTTTTGGGTTGTCAGTCCTTTCACACTTTTTGTGTCAAAGCACGTGGGAACTGTTTATGAGAGGAAGGACTGAGGTTGCAATTAAATTGGATACTGTTACGTGGAGGGACGGAAGGAGTAGGTTAAATTATAAATTTTAAAAGTTGGGTGCCAAGGTGGAGCATCTATAAATAACATCTTTGCTTTTGGGCCAAGTACCTGTAGATCTGGGGTTTTTGGGCTATGGACCCTAGTAGGATTAAACTCGGCACTTCTTTTAGCAAGAAGAGTTATGCTCCGAATACTCTTTTTCGGGCTCCGGTGAGGCGACGCTTGTACCTGGGTGGTCGCTCTGGCCCTTCACGGCCATTGTTCAGCCGTAAAGCCATTCGTCATTCATCACAGAGGTCTAGCATGCCCAATTACGGGATATTTGATGAGGCGATGGGTACTGATAGGAACCAGCAGAAACCTAATGTGTCTGAGCCCTGAAAGACTTATGTACACATGCCTTCTTTGGGTCAGGGATCTAATGACTGACATGGTCATTTGATTAAGCTATGGTCTACAATATGATCGAGAATTTTCAGGTTGATCCCAGTAACAGAAAGGTGATGCTCTTAATGGGCTTATCGGTACGGTGTCTTGAACCGAGAGCCAAATGAAATAGAGCTGCCCAATTTTGATGAGGTGTTCCAGAGGCCCTACGATATGGATCAGGACCAGTACTAGAGCAAGAGTAGGTTGCTTATAAAGTCTCATTATCTGAGCCATTTTAAGGTACTCTTGCTTGATGTAAGGACAGTTTCTCGGGCTATGGAGAGAGACTGACGAAGGTTAGCATCCCGTGGAGCAGATATTTGTCATTTAGGGGTAGTCATAACAAGATAGTTACACAGTTCAGGGATAATATGCAACATAGTTACTAATGGCACTTATACAATAAGAATCTCTCTTCGGATAGATGATGTGAACCTGCAATCTCTGAGACAGCCTGCCGTGGACTGGCAATAAGTATGTTACTTGTGCTTCGGGTTGTATGGGTACTGGAAAAGAACTTGCATAGAGCCCTTTTTGGGATTGTCGGTCTGCAGTGCCATTCGTCTACTTGGTCGGGTGTGAATTTGTCAAAACTTAATGCTGACACGTGGCATTCGCAGTCAGATTCGGGAAATTTGCTCGTTGCAGATTTGACGTACCCCTAATTTTGCTATATATAGAATTGGATTTCAGGTTGCTGTGCTCTAATTAATATGTTGCTCAACGAAACAGATTACTCAGGTCAACATATACAATTAGGCCCAGATCAAATGGGCCAACTCATAAGCTCTATTGTAAATGCTATCAAGGCTGAGTGCCAAAAACCAACAACTTCAAAACTCAAATGCTAATTAATATTTACAACTTTATGCATAATAACTTTTTGTTTCCATGTTCTGTAATTTTTTAACAATTACGCTGCGCTAACCTTTCACAATAGGATTAACTGCAGCCGTTCTTTAATGACAAAATTTCTTATGCCAACTTGGCACATCACATCCAAGTCAATGATAACATTTCATTCTAGTATTTATGATAAACTGTAAATTACATTCGGGCCCCACATGGACTCTACTGTGCAAATGTCCTACTGTACCTTCAGCCTACTTTTTCTCCAACCATTCAGCAGCTGACACGTGGTGTCGGAAGGGGCCTGAATAATATTATAGGCCCCTTCCTACAATTAACAAAGTACTCCCTCCCTCCCTCTCTCCCTCCGCATATATGAGTAAAGTTGGGGAAAGATCCCTCCAGGAGAGGGAATGACGTCGCCATGACGTCACCAAAAGGGATACTATTAAAGCAGAGCAATCTAAACTCTATATAAAGGACTAATTCCTGCATACCCATTGCTCATCTTCTTCAGTGCAACCTTCAGCATGGAGGCTAATAATCAATTAATAAGTTATGCAGATGACTTCATTGAAGGATGGACGCTTATCCGAGCCCATACTAAAACCCAAAAAATTAGGCTAGCCATGCCTTTTATGGCCTCTTTAAGGTCACTGGTGGGCAAATTAATCAAAATAGATACTTGTATTCTTATTTACACCCCTCAATGCCCAATTAACGCCACAGTACTGTACGTGTAATTGTATATATGTATGTATATATATGTCTGTATGTGTGTGTGTGTGTATATATATACACACACATATGTATAAATGTGTGTATGTATGTATGCATATATATATGTACATACATATATACGTATATATATATATGTATGTAATATATATATACGTATGTACATATATATATACATACAAGCGTACATACATATATGTATGTATGTATACATGTACATATGTATATATATGTGTGTGTGTGTGTATGTATGTATGTATGAATATATGTACATATGTACATATATATATAAATACATACATACATACGTACATTTACGTAACATACATACATACATATATAGATATATATATATGTGTGTGTGTGTGTATGTATGTATGTATATATGTGTGTGTGTGTGTGTATACATATATATATATATATATGCACACACATATATATAGATCTATATGTCTATATGTATGTATATATATATATATATACATATAGATATATACATATATATATATATATATATCTGTGTGTGTGTGTGTGTATATGTACGTATGTATACATGGAGAATCTCTTTCAACATCGTCCTACTGACAGTTCTCAAAGTGACCTCTCACTACCTCAAGCTAATCTTCTTAAGTGTCTTGCTGAGGAAGAAGGTTTCTATAAACAGAAAGCTGGAGTTAAGTGGATTAAAGAAGGAGATTATAGTACAAAGTTCTTTCATTCTTATCTCCAAACTAAAAGAAATAAGCTTTGTATTAGAGGATTGAAGAAAGGATATGGAACCTGGACAGAAGATATTGAGTACCTTAAGAATGAATCAGTTTCTTTCTATGAGATTAAAGCTCCTTACTGCTGAACCAAATATCCAATAAGATTCACTATTGAAGAATATCCCATCTCTCATTCCTAAATCAGAAAAAAACAACCTAATGGCTTTACCAACTATGGAAGAACACAAGCAAGTTGTTTTTTCTCTAAGTTCAGAAAGTGCTGAGTGCTCATGGAGCAATGGTACCTTTTACAAATGTTGCTGGGACATCATTTCACGAGATTTACTGGATGCAGCAATGGATTTTTTTGGAAGAGCTAGACTACCCAAAGCTTTTACTAGTACTGTCATCAGTCTTATTCCTAAGGTGGATAATCCTTCCACCTTTTCTAACTTTAGACGTATTAGCCTTTGTAACTTTGCTAACAAGATCATCACCAAAATTATAGCCCACAGAATGAAGACTTTACACCCTAAGATTATTTATAAAGAGCAAAGTGCTTTTGTGGAAGGAAGAAATATTTTTTATAATATTCTATTGGCTCGAGATGGTTGAACATATTGACCAAAAAATTCAGTACCCAGAGGTGGTAACATAATGTTGAAATTAGATATCACAAAGGCTTTTGATAGAATCTCCTGGATGTTCCTATATGAGGTGCTTTCTAATTTTGGTTTCTCAACTCAGTTCATAAATATGATTGCTAACTGTGTTGAGGGTAACTAGTTTTCTATTCTCTTCAATGGTATTCCCACTGATTTTTCCATCTTTTAGGGGCATAAGCCAAGGTGACCCTCTCTCCCTAATATTATTTATTATTGCTGTAGAAGCCTTTATTGGGGGGATCAATGAGTTGTTTATCTCTGGTTCCATCCATCACTTTAAACCTCAAGGTCTGGAATCCCTATTTCATATCTATCATATGTAGATGATGTGCTAATATTCATGAATGGGGGTAAGAAGTCCATTAAACATTTAATGGCTTTTATCCAAGACTTTTAACAAGCCTCTGGGCATCTCATTAATAGACATAAAAGCTCCTTTTATGTTTCATCGAATTGGACACTCAAGTTAAGATGGTTTAAGCCAGTTTTCTGGTTTCCAGAATAAAAACCTCCCTTTTATCTACTTGGGGTGTCCAATCAAAAAGGGTAGGAAATCTAAGATTCTTTTTCAACCAACAATGGAAAAGATAAGTCACAGACTAGCTTGTTGGAGAGGCAAATTGTTGTCCTCGGGAGGGAAACTCCTGCTTATAAAACATGTGCTTAGTTCCATTCCTATATATCTTTTGAGTGTTTTGAAGCCACCTATATCAGTTATCAAGCAAATTGACAAACTCTTTGTTGATTTCTTCTGGGGAATTCCACTGGCGTTAACAAACTGCATTGGTGTAGTTGGTGGAAAATTACCATGCTTTCTTCTGAGAATGGGCTAGGTATTCATAACTTGGCAAATAAGGTTCATGCAATGTTAATGAAGCTGTGGTGGTCTTTTAGAACTAGGAGTACCCTTTGGAGTAGGTTCATGACCTCTAAATATCTCTCCAAAGTTGCCCACCCTTGTCAAGCTGTGGCCAAACCAACCTTTTCACCTACCTGTTGCATGGAAAAGAATGTTGCAAGTTAAAGATCTAGTGGAAGCTAATATGTTAGTCCTGGTGAGAGATGGCAATTCAAGCTTCTGGTATGACCATTGGCAGAAAATCGATATTCCTTCTTTAAATGAATCACCAACAGCTAATTTAAGAATTAATCAGGTGTGGTCTGATAATGGTTGGGACTTCCAGATGATCAAGCACTTCTATCCTAACTATCCTATCTAGAAACTCAATAAGGAAAGGATTTGGTTCTCTGAGGGAAAGGATGAATTCATATGGAAACATACATCATCTGGCAAGTTCACACTTTCCACAGCTATGGATTGTATTAGATCATCAGGATCATCTACATTCTCTAGGACTATGATTTGGGATAAAAGACTTCCATAAAAAATTTCTATTTTTATGTGGAAGATGCTTAATTCATATATTGATGTTGATGATATTATGAAGAATAGAGGTTTTAATCTGCCTTCCAAATGCCAGTTTTGCAGGAATGAAGAAAGCTTGGTTAGCATCTATTCTTTCACTGCCAAATGGTGAAGGATATCTAGGATTACTTCATAAACTTTTTCTCAGCTAATATAGGAGGAGACAATCTCAAACAATTTTTATATAGCTGGTGGTTGAACCATTCCACCAAAACAGGGGCTGGACAGATCATTAAGCTCATTCCCAATCTCATTTGTTAGGAAACTTGGAGAGCAAGAAATAGAAGCTTAGATGATGGCATCACAGTACCTCAAGATATCTAATTACTGTTATCAAATTCAATCTGCATAGCATTTCTATAACCTCAAGATATCTAATTACTGTTATCAAATCCAATTTGCATAGCATTTCTATAGCCTTCCCCTTTACATCCTCTACAAAATCAGATGCTCACATGAGACAGTTGAAAATTCTTTATCAACCTACTCCCGTCCAACAAAAAGTGTCCCTGATTAGTTGGAAATTCCAACCTCATAATTGGTTCAAGCTTAACATAGATGCACTCTCTAAGGGTAACCCAGGTCCAACAGCAGATACACACACAGGTGGGAGAGTTATTCGAAATCATCTTGGCAAAATCATTGCTGGATTTGCACTCTATTTTGGGGACTTTGATTCAAGCATGCATGCTAAAGCACAAGCCTCATCCAGGGTTTATATCGTTGTATCCAGATGGGTATCAACAACATTGTTATCGAGCTCGATTCCCTTCCCCTAATCCAATGTATTCAATGAAATTTCACAGGTTCTTAAAGGATGGATAACCATCTGAAGCAAATCCAATAGCTCTTGAGGAATTTTACCTTCATTGCACAACACACATTCAGGGAAGCAAACCAGGTTGCAGATTTCTTAGCACATTTAGATTATTCTATAAAATGTAATACTTATTATCATGCTTTCAATTTGCAAAGATTAGCCGTAGGTTTGGTCAGGCTAGACAAGATGGGCTGTGTTAACCTTAGGGTTTCCTAAACTTCATCTTGTACTGATTGGGAAGCACTGGTATTGTGTCCCCCTCATTGTACTTCTATTTGAAACATTAATTGTAAAATTTTGGAGTAGCGTCCCCCCCACCAAATTTCAGGTGGTTAGCTATATATATATATATATATATCTGTATATATACACATGCATATATATATATATATATATATATGAAACCTCGCAAATCTAGTACACATGAAGAGCCTTATGGCCATCAAGTACCAACAGAACTAGATTATGGACGTCCAGTTCCTGATGAATTACAACACTCGCAAAGAGCTGAAAGTGGCCAGTTTCTTCTGTACATGGCGTATATGGATTTGTCCCAAGATCCAGAACACCTCCATGATACCCAGAAGGTTCCAGCATTATGTACTCAGATACCTAAATAATCTAGGAATGATCAGCGTTAATTTGTACATTAGAGCCATTAAGTACGTAATTATCAACTACCACGTTGTAATTTCTTCTGAATGTACAAGGTAATATATTAATTTTCAATAAACTGTTTATTCACAGCAATCTTTTTGTCAACTGATGAATTACAAGTACACTGGCCCACCAAGGGCTCATCACCAATTAAACAATTTCCAAACTAAGCAGAAACCCGGGTTCTCCATTATTCAGGACCGTCTGCCCCCTGAGATCCCGGTGCAGAACGTACACCATTAACCCGCGAAGCAGAGGATAAGCCTAAAAACAATTGCCTGGCATCGCTACATATCAACTGGAGCACATCAACCTAAAGTCAAATTCTATATATAGCAAAATCAGGGGATACGTCAAGTTTGCAACTAGAAAATTCCCAGAATCAGATAAACTCCGCATGCCAAACGTCCGGATTAAGTCCAAAAAATTCACACCTGGTCAAGTAAACGTCTGGCACTGCAGACCTACAATACCAGAAAGGGCCGCCTCCTTCTCCAGTACCCAAACAACCCAAAGAACAAGCAACATACTCATTGCCGGACCAGGACAAGCTGCCTCAGATATTGCGGTTCCATCTAACCTATCCGCAGACAGATTCTTACTGGATAGGCTGCAAACCAAGAAGCTGGAAGAATGAGACCCTGGCCCTTCCATAAGCGAAGTGGGCTACCTCGCATAACTCAAGCCAACAATATACAGTTAGGCCCAGATCAAATGAGCCAGCTAATAGGCTCTGTTGTAAATGCTGTAAAAGCCGAGTGCTTAAAACCGGCAACATCAAAACCCAAATGCTAATAAATATTTACTGATTTATTCAAAAAAACTTTTTTTGTTGTCCTGCAATTACACTACGCTAACCCTTGCACAATAGGATTAACTGCAGCCATTCTGGAATGACATAAATGCTTATGGTGACTTGGCACATCACATCCAAGTTAATGACAATATTTCATTCTAGTATTTATGATAAACTGTAAATTATATTCACTATCACACTCCCACAGTGCATAAAACTAATATGGCATTGCGCTTTACATTTGTATAAGCGCCATTAATAAGTATATTATCCCTAAACTGAGTAACTATCTTGTTACGACTGCCTCTGAATGAAGGTGGCATTGTTGAGGGTCCAGTCCTTAAGGCCCTTGTTGTCTTCTTTTTCTAAGTATTGGACGTACCCACATTCAGGAGCTATTGCCACCTAGATTGCATAAGATAATAGATGGGATCCCACCTTTTATAATGCGGGGCTTGCCGTATTTTAAATTGGAGTACCAGTTGTGCTGACTTCCTATGAACTCTTTCCAGTGCTTCAGATACTGTGGTGTGACGTCATCTATGACGTTATACAGCGCATCGTCATAGTGACTACTGAGATCCACGTGTCCGGCATAGTAGTTGTGTCGTCCTAAGCTGCGTGCCCAGGAAGTTTTGCCTATTCTAGATGGGCTTTCTATGATTAGGCTTTTGGGCTGGTGCGGTCTCCTAAGGACCTCTTGTACATTGTTCTGGACCCATTACCGTAATGCATCCGGGACTTGATATTCTACAGGGAATGGGTTTTGGTATTGGACTGGAGGGGTTTTGAAAATAAGATTAAAGTGATAGTTAATCTTTTCGTAATAGCAGTTTTAATAATATTAAGTGCTTCTTGTTTATTACCGGCATTGAGAGTAGCTGCGTATGATTCCTACTGTCTGTCTCCCTTTGCCGTTTTGCCGGTGAAATTTCCCTCCTCACAGTAATCGCCATATTTTGCTATGTATTCTTTGACTGAAGCGTCATTTTTTACCCCTTGGATATTAGGGTGAAAAATTGTAGAGGTTGGGTTTTGAACTTGTATGGAAATTGAAGAAGACAGTGCAGGTGGGGAGAACCGTCTTCGTGGAATTCCTATGCGAGTCTGATATAATTTGGTGGCCTGCCAGTGAACAAGGTTTTTAATTTCAGGAGAGCTTCCTCTTTGCCTATGGAGCAATGGGGATAAGTGAGGAAGATGTTCTTATCTTGGAGACGAAAATAAGGACAGCGTGGCATTTTGGTAAATAATGGCTTCTAGGAAGAGGGAGAGAGTCTCCGAAACTCTGTGCCTTATTTAAAGGATGGAGGAAAGGACTTCGGGGCAAAAGGGGCCTTATAACATTACTAGGCCCATTTTGCCGCCACGAGTCAGCTGTTGATTGGCTGGAGTAAGAGTAAAAAGTAGGTACATAGTTAAGTTTTCACAGGAAAATGTACTATTGGAGTAAGAAAATGACTCTTTTTCCCTTCAAAAAAGTGCACTGTTGGACAAATAGTGGTACTATTATAGGAAGGGACGGAGGGAATTAGTGGGGCTGTAGGCGTACGAAGAAGGAGTTAGTGGGGACTGTACCCTGTAACGGAGAGAAAGTTAGTGGGGACTGTAGGTTTCAAAATTTGAAAATGAAATGACAGGCTGTGGGGCCCACTTCTGCACATAAAGCAGTTGTCCTCTGTTGTCCGTCCTTGGGAATAGGTGGGACTGTTGATTCCCAATTCAAATTTTGAAGTTCCCGCGGTGTGCAGTTGCTTACTTGGAGAGGAGGGAATTAACAGTGTTCTCCGGGGTATTAAACTGGGTATTTGATTTTTTCGGGTATTCTTGGAAAATGCTAGGGGTTGCGAGACTGCGTTTGACTGTTATGCTTGGTGGGGGAGTTTCCAGTGTTCGCGAACTCTCAAAGGAGATTACTATGTCCGTTCTGGAAACAAGACCTCTCTACCTGGTGGCATGGATTAATTTGCTCCAGTCAGAAACCAGGCAACCTGCACCATGGATGCTGATAATCAACTAATAAATGCAGATGACTTTAAAATCAGCATCACTTAGACCCTGGCCTAATCTGAAACCCAACAAATTAGGCTCACCATGCCTTTCATAGCCTCTTTAAGACCACTGGTGGAAAAATCAATAAAAATAGATATTTGTATTCTCATTTACACCCCTCAATGCCCAATTAACACAACAGGCACTGTACGTGTAACCGTGTACGATACAAGACTCACAGGAACAGATAGCCGACAAGTAGATTTTGCTTTTTCGGTGACATGTCTGGTAGAAATGACATACTACGGTACCTCTTATACTTCTACCAAAGAGGCAATTTGTCCTTGTATCGCTACATATCAACTGGAGCACAACAACCTGAAGTCAAATTCTATATACAGCAAAATCAGGGGATACGCCAAGTTTGCACCTAGCAAATTCCCAAAATTAGATAAACTTTGCATATGCCAAGCGTCTGGATTAAGTATATTATCTTCATCCCCGATCAAGTAGACGTCTGGCACTACAGGCCTACAATACCAGAAAGGGCCATATGCAGGTCCTTCTTCTCCAGTACCCAAACAACCCAAAGAACAAGCAACATAATCATTGCCAGACCAGGACAGGCTGCCTCAGATATTGCAGGTCCATCTAACCTATCCGCAGACAGATTCTTACTAGATAGGCTGCAAATCAAGAAGCTGGAAGAATGCGACCCTGACCCTTCCATAAGCAAAGTGGGCATGCATAACTCAAAGCCAACATATACAGTTAGGCCCAGATCAAATGGGCCAGCTAATAGGCTCTGCTGTAAATGCTATAAAAGCCGAGTGCTTAAAACCGACAACATCAAAACCCAAATGCTAATAAATATTTACTGATTTATTCAAAAAAACTTTTTTTTGTTGTCCTGCAATTACGCTACGCTAACCCTTGCACAATAGGATTAACTACAGGTGTTCTGGAATGACATAATGATATGCTTATGGTGACTTGGCACATCACATCCAAGTCAATGATAATATTTCATTCTGGTATTTATGATAAACTGTAAATTACATTCGCTATCACACTCCCACAGTACATAAACTAATATGGCATTTCGCTTTACATTTGTATAAGAGCCATTAGCAAGTATATTATCCCTGAACTGAGTAACTATCTTGTTACGACTGCCTCTGAACGATAAATATCTACTCTAAGGAACGCTAACCTTGGTCAGTGGCTCTCCATAGCCCCGAGAAACTGTCCTCACATCATGCAAGAGCACCTTAAAATGACTCAGATAATAAGACTTTTTAAGAAGCCCGCTCCTGCTCCAATACTGGTCCTGATCCATGTCGTAGGGCCTCTGAAACCCCTCATAAAAATTGGACAGCTCCATTTCACTGGGCTCTCGGTCCAACACAAGGTAGATGTCGATAAGCCCATTAAGAGCATCACCTTCCTGTTGATCGGGAACAATCTGGAAATTTCCCATCATACAACTTGTACGACCACACCTTAATCAGATGACCATGGCGGTCATTAGAACCCTGACCCAAAGAAGGCATGTGTACATAAGTCTTCCAGGGCTCAGACACATTGGGTTTCTGTTCATCCCTATCAGTACCCATAGCCTCATCAAATATCCCACAATCGGGACTGAATGATGCCAATGTGAACGACAAACGGCCTTACGCCTGAACAATGGTCGTGGAGGACCAGACCGACCTCCCAGTGGCAACGGCATCTCACCGGAGTGTGAAAAGGAGTATCCGGAGCATAACTTTTCCTCCCAAAAGAAGTGTCGGATCTAATTCTGGTAGGATCCATACCTAATAACCCCAGATGTACACGTGGCGGCCCAAAAAATAGAAGTGCTATTATAGCTGCTCAACCTCCGTACCCAACTTTTGAAAATTCTACTTTGACCTACTCCCTCTGTCCCTCTATGTAACAGTGACCAATTTAATTGCAATCCCAGTCCTTTGTCTCTTAAACAGTCCCCACATGCACAGCTCTGACACAAAAAGTACAAAAGGACTGCCAACCCACAAGCTTCCTCAGTACGAGTCCTTACTGTATCCAAGACAGTCTGGTTACACCTATCTCGGATGAACGCCATGTAATCTCCCCAAATACATCCAACGGCGCAAATATCTTATTGAAAAAGATTCTAGCCCAAACACATTGGCCCCACAAGGAGTATACTGTGCAAATGTCCTACGAAACCTGTACCTACTTTTTCTCCAGCCAATCAGTAGCTGACACGTGGCGGCAGAAGGGGCCTTAGTAATATTATAGGCCCCTTCCTGCAATTAAAATCTACTCGCTCCCTCCCTCCCTCCTGAAAATGGAGTAAAGTTTCGGAGGGTCACTCCGAGAGAGGGAATGACGTCAGCATGACGTCGACTTAATGTATACTATTCAACTGTGTCAGCCTACTCCCTCTATCCCTCCATGTAACAGTGACCAATTTAATTGCAATCCCAGTCCTTCCTCTCTTAAACAGTCCCCACATGCTCTGACACAAAATCCATGCCTATAGTACAAAAGGACTACCAACCCACAAGCTTCCTCAGTACGCATCCTTATTGTACCCAGGACAGTCTGGTCCCACCTATCCCGGATGAACGCCATGTAATCTCCCCAAATACATCCAACGGGCAGATATCTTTTTGAAAAAGATTCTAGCCCAGACACATTGGCTTCACACGGAGTATACTGTGCAAATGTCCTGCGGAACCTGTACCTACTTTTTCTCCAGCCAATCAGCAGCTGACATGTGGCGGCGGAAGGGGCCTATATATATACATATATATATATATATATACACACATACACACACACACACACATATATATAGATAGATAGATACATACATACATACATACATACATACATGCAAGCAAGCATATATATACATATATCTATACACACACATATATATACATGTACATACATACATACATATATATATACATATATATATATGTGTGTGTGTGTGCATGTATGTACGTACGTATGTATGTATGTATATGTATGTATATATATATATATGTATAGTATATACACATATTTATACATACATACGTACATACATGTGTTTATATATATATATATGTTTATACACAAACATATATATGTTCCATATTTGAAGCATTCTCATGGTCGTCAATCAATGGGAAGAAAGAAAAGATAGAAAGGGGAGATTGAGTTTGGTTTACCTTTTGTTTTGTAAATACATCAGACTCAGATAGAAGGTTTGCTAGCTATATGCTTTTATATGTGTGTGTATATATACGTATGTGTACAGACATACATACGTACATACATATATACACACACACATATACATACATACATATGTATACATTTATATCTATGGGGAATTCTACAGTCTCTTTTAGAGAACCATTCCCTTACTTTAAAAACTTGTACAATACAAGTATTTAAAGCACATGGTATGTCCTGTACAAACATTTAAAGCACAAGGGAATGGTTTCCTAAAAGGGATTATAGAATTTCCCTATATCTATACTTACGTACATATGTGTGTATGTATATATATATCTGCTACATATGTGTGTGTTTGTGTTTTTTTGTGTTTGTGTGGGCACGCGCGAGTGTGTGTATATATAGATATTTACATAATGGCAGACGGTTGGGGTGTTGGGGGCTGCTGTCCTCCCCCTCCCCTTAATTTTTTTTTTTTTTTTTTTGAAAACTACTGCATTTGATATGTATTTATGTGGGAGGGTTCTAAAAGTTTTAGTATTTGCCTCCTTCAAAACTTTTTTTTTCACTATACAAAAGCTTTTAATTTTCATATTGTTTATTCAAATTTTTTTGAAACACAATTCTACCCTTACTAAATTGGCCTTAAGACCCTTAATTCTTTTATAAATTTATAAAATTGTCCTCAAATGTATGTCTATGCAATTTACAAAAAAAAACTAAATTAACTAATAATGTAGGAAAATTAAATGGTCTCTTTAGTCTCCATTTTGTTGTTCTTTAAAAGTTATATAAATAATATCTTGTAATTTAAAAACTTATACTGTACAAGTCTTGAAGTACGACAAGATGGTTCCATAGCCTCACTTTAACTTCAAGTAATTCAATAGTTGTCTACTTTAAATATATTCCAAAAAAGAAATTTGTTATTTATTATTTTGTTTTTTTACCTTAATTTAACTCATTTATTAATTATAAGTGCAAACATATTTTAGTAATATGTAGTATAAATTATCTAATTAATTTCTTTGTTATTATTTTATTTGCAGTTTAATTTTATTGTTCTTTTTAATCGTAATTAGCACATGACTAAAAATTTTATACTACATTATTAGTTGTTAGAGTGTTCATTAATTACTCAATAAAATTAACAATGTCCCAAATACAATTATCCTAAAAAATAAGCTATCAACGCGATTTTAGTTCATAATAAAAAATTATGTTAATATTTTAAGAGTCATTTTGTACCATTATATATGTCGATACAATATTTTATCTTGTGTGACCTAGAAATTACGGGTTTAAACCATCATCTCTCGGGAAAAATGCATGGTGAGACTATGTACTATAAATAATATTGTCTGACTCTTATCGCAAAACTTGCATAGCACAGGAGTTTATGCACTGAATTGCTTATTCTCATATGCTTCCCCCTCCCTCAAAAAAAAAAAAAAAAACTATATTTCTGCATCCGTTCTTGTTGTATTCTATAGGCATAGGGTAATTAGATAGAAATGATCCCTACAGGAAGTATTGTCAAAGACAAAAGGGTGTCAAACTGGAAATTTCGTAGGACCTTCGGATTTCTGGTAGCTTGAATATTAATTATGCATCCTCATTAATTTGAGAAATACATAAAAAAAATACGCAAATAAAAGTGTCATTTTTTAGTTGCCCCGTTGACTGTATATTCAAATATATAATATGATAAATTCCTTCAAAATAAAGGGAAAAAATTTAGGGTAATATTTCACTACTTCTTGTGTAGTCATCGAGGTAAAACGTTCTACAAAATACTTCGCATAACTTTTAAACCATGTGAAAGAAAAGAAAATGTCAATTGGAGGAGATGGAAGAGATTAATCCTTTTATGGTTTGCGAAGTGTTTTTCTATTCAGATAAAGGACATGGTAGTTATATGTGACCACCATTTCGTCAAACATAAGTGCCCAAACGATGGAGTTGGATAAGAAAATAAAAAGGGAGATTAGATTAACAAAAGTGTATCAGTTTCAACTCTTTGTGTTTTCAACCATCGGGTGAACGATTTATAAGTGTCTATATGAGACACTAAAATATGTGTTGATGGTCTACTTTGATCTTGAAGAGTAAGGGTAACTTACGTTCTTACCAAATTTTTTATTACCAAAAAATAAGGTGCCCATAAAAATACCTCTCGTATTTGATATACTTTTTTTGGTGTCTATCATGTGATGCAAAAGTTGTTAATTCATAATATTGTGAATTTCAATTATCTTATCAATTTCTTGGTAATGACATTTTCTAAATTCTTCAAGTTTCTTGGTCTGTGAACTCTCAAGATTCTAGTTAGTTATATTATTATTTTTTTTTTCAGTGTCATATTATTCCTTGAGTTACGAAATTTCTTTTACAAATGCTTTCGTGATCATAATTGTGTACTTAAAAAAAACACACACACACACACAAAGAAGTTTTCCTTTGGTGAGGATGGATTGTTTCACCAGAAAATAAAAAGAAACAAAGGTCAGAGTAGATATTGCATGGTAGTTTTTTCTTTTAGAGCAAAAAATCTACATAGTTACTAAATTATTATAGATATATACTTTTGGTCACTAAATAATTTTAGAGCAAACTGCAAATCAGATAATTAAACTATTTCGAAGTTTAATTTGATTTCGTCAAATTATTAATTTCGTAAGTTTGGCCATCAAACTCTAAAAGGGCTGAATTTGAATCATCCCGTCAAGCTCAACAGTTACAACAACCAAAAAGTTATTTTTTAGAGGGTAAAATTGTCAAATACCTTAAAAAGAATAAAACTGGGACCAAAGCAAAAAAGACAAAAATATAGTTTGCAAGAATGCCATCTGACTGAAGTTGGACTTCAGTAAAAAATTTTGAATCAAGTGATACGGTTAGAAATGTATGTGTCTAATATTTATGATCTAATATGATGATTTCACACATGGAGGCATCATGGTTCCTTTTGCATTGTAGCTGTTAAGCATAGTGGAATGTTAATCTATTGTATCAAATCTATTTCCTTAAGTTATGATTTTGCAGGAGCTAGATGTTGAAAATGGATTATGTAGAATGCATAAAGTTGAGATTTCAAGAATTGGGGGAAAGAAGACTATGAAGTAGTTTAAGGGTAGGAGACGTGGGTGGTGGTGGGGAGAAGGATAGGGGAACTGGTGAGAAGGCTGAGCGGCTGGTGGCGGCTAAAGAGGTCAAGAGATGGTGGCAGGGAGGGAAGGGGATGGGGTAGGGTAAAGGGTGAGTTAGAGCAGAGGAAAATACTACCATAGATCCGATTTTGAGCTCTATTTATAAATCTTGCGGTCAAAATTAAATTTTATAAAATCTTACTTACATCAGCTGATGTCATAGATTCTATAATATTTAATCTACACTATAGGATCTACAAGTGGAACCGTAGACGGTGTCAGGTCTACTTAAGTATTCCCCTAGAGTAGAAGATAAGTTCTCAAAATTATAATATTTTCACCAAAATTTTCTCTTTTTTTTTTAAGATGCTTGACGATTTTACCCCTAAAAAATAATTTTGTGCAAGAATAGTTAGTATTTTACAGGAACTTTGTTGTGGCTCCTAATATAAAGAACACAACAGAAAGGAAGAGAAGAGGAAAAAGAAAAAAAAAGAAAAAGAGCAAAATATAAGCTTTTTATTAGCAAAGAGATTATTACATTCCTCTTATAGTCTAGGAATCTAACAAATCAGAACTACCCTTCAGACTAACTATAAGTTGAAAAGTGGCAACAGAAATAATATGAACTTAGATCATAAAGATTATTGGAATGTCTCCTAAAATTCCAATGACATACAAAAAAAAATACATTTTATCCAACACAACCCTTTATAGCTCCACCTCCATAGTTGGTTGACTTGGTTCCTCCAGTTCCCTCTTAAAAATTTCCAGTACTCCTAATATGGTTACCTACATAATACCATAAGAGTAGTGAAAGTTATAAGTGCGAACTGCACCCTCTTTCCATCCGTATTCATTTCTTTGAATAGGACAATCTTACAAGCATTGCATGAATAGCACATCATATAATTCTTTTGTTCCCAGGTAAAGCAATCAGGGTTGAACATTGTTTTATTAGTTTTGCACTCTGTTGGCTTCTTACAACAGCCGTCCAATGCTAAAAAACTATTACAGAAATTTGTCTCCACCATACATTGCTGGACTGGAGACCACATATCTCCAGTAACATAGTTCTTTTCCCACTCGTGCTCAGAGGGACTAAACAAACTCTGAAAAAGAATTGTTATGACAAAAAGGCCAAAAACTAGAGTGATAATCGAACGAATTGCACTAACGTACATTTTGGGATAGTTTTTCAAATTGTAGAACAACCCAGATAAGCACAATAAAGCAATACCCAAGGCATATAAAATCATCATCACAACTTTCCGCTTGTCACTACCCATATAAGGCAAGCAATGTTGGTTGCTCCAACTGATCGACCAGAAAATGGTAATCATAACGCCTATTGATAATGCCAAAATCACCATATTTATTAGAACTCTACAAGCTTTACGGCTTAGCATCGTCCCTCTACAATAGAAATACAAAAATATGTACTATGAAATCATTTAAAGTTCAAGCAAATATTATGCAAATATTAAAATAAGTGATTTCTATATGTTTATTATAACTGTTTATATGTCTTAATTAATTCATGTCTTTATCTTTAATTAAAACGCACAAACTTTTTGTGTGTGTATATAACATATATTAAATAATGAAGTGTAATTTAGGTAGTAAGACGTTCTCCTATAACATATTGGTCATGAGTTCAAGTCACTAGATAATAGGTGAGAGGGTGATTTTTTTTTTTTTAAAATGTAATATATATTATATTATAATATATATATATATATATATATACATATATTAATTTTATACATAACATTATATACATAATATATAATATATATTATGTATATGTAATCGTATAATATTAATATAATATCATATACATATAATATATATATTAATATAATATTATATATGTGTGTATATATAATGTGCTAAAAATTGACAACAGAATTTATTAAATTACTAAAATTGACAATTTAGGGAGTAAAGTATAAAATAGTAATAGATGAGGGGGGAATATTGCAGTTCACCCTTTCATTTTATACCTTGAGAGGCAAAATAGCTAAATGTGTCTAAGATCATCTATTTTGTCTCAAATTATTTTGAGAAGTAATAATTAAAAAGAGAAAGAAGAAAGAGTTCGAAGAGGAACAAGAAAATATACCTTTTGCTGTATTTAAACTTGTGAAATTTGTTTATCTACTACCGCTGTTTGTGCCTCCCAACTCTCTATTTTTGCTAATTATTAGCTTTGTATCAATAGAATGACTTCTTTCGAAAACCGTCGCTCTTTCTATTTTCTTCTTTGCTCAACCCCTTTCATTTATATAAGCGTTTGCCTCTCTCTCCCTTCACTGCCTCTAAAAGCTAGCGAGAAATCAGTCCTTCTTCCTTTTGGCCTTCTTCTTTCTCCTTTAGGCCTTTTATTAACTTGCACGGCTGCCTTCTCTTCTAGTTCCGGACATAGATGGTAATGACAAATGTGAAACGGAGGGATTTTTGTTTGTGAGGACTATAGGGATTTGATATTGCCAAGGCATTTATATTAATGCCACATCCATTTTCACGAAATGACAAAATTACCCTTTTCGAGACCAACACCAAAATTCCGTCTTTGCAAAAAACCATAATATATCTCCATAAACTTCTATTCCCAATGGATTTCGGGATGTGGGCTATTAATATGACAATATTAGATAATCTTCTACTTTTTCAGATAATCTGGGCATGGGGAAGGGAGAGTAGTGGTGGCCTGGTGGGTGCACGGAGCAAAGTAAAGAGCAAAAAGGCGGGGAAGATTGCCAGGGAGAGAGGTGAGGGTAATTTTGTCATCTAATGAAAATAATTGTGGTTTGGCAACTGTTCTACCCTCTCCCCAGAATATCTGCCCAGAATCCGCATTCTTCCTTCTCGGCATCTTCTAGGCCCTTTTCTTCTTCCTACACGGCTTTCTTCTTTCTTCTTCAGCCTCTTTTCTTCTTCCTTCTCGCCTTCTCCTTTCTTCTTCGGGCCCTTTTCTTCTTCTTCCGGACATAGCTGGTGATCATGGGGATGAACCACTTTAAGAATAATGACAAATGTGAAATGGACTCGGTGGACCCGTACTTGATGTGGTGTACAATGCTGAGGAAACTAAGAAAGATACCACTGAGGAGAGTGAGGCGAGTAACCACGTTTTGAGGTAAATTGAAGACCCGTACTTGATGTGGTGTACCATCTATTGGAGCAATTTGGGGTGGTAGATTGCTGGCCTGTATATCTTCCCGCCCTGCTACCTCACCACCTCCCCGTTTCCTCCTCCTCCTATCGAAACCACTACCTCCTCTCACAATCTAGCTAATCTGGGGCCCAATTTAGCCCCTAAAAAAAATTCAGCTGTCTCAACGCCAACCAAGTTTCGACCCAGTTGAAATTGGCGACCAATCCACAAAGACCCATCTGTCGCTGCCAAACATGGCAACAACTGCGGTGGCGGCTATGTGAAGGAAATCGCGATGAAGGGAATGGAAAAGGGAATAGGTACTCATCTACTATGTAACTTCTTGTTTTATGTAGGGTTAAACAATGCTCCTTAAAATTTAATCCAGTAACATATCACAATTCACCTTAAGAATCTGCTTCTCAATCCTTGTTGGTTGCCCTGATATATAGAAGCAGTAAACTTCAAAATTAGAAGAGTATTATTGACGTGCACACAGTTTGAACATCAAGGATTTGCATTTCTGATTTACAAAACTAAAGCTTTGGGGGTTTTATATGTAATACAAGAATTGTAGGATTGTTAAAGGTTGGAAAAGGGGATTTTTGCATATGACAAAATCAAATGAAAATAGAAATGCTATCTGCCCTATTTAATGTACTACATTCGCTCAAGTATTAATTGGTTGTTAAAGAGAAATACTATTTGCAAAGTCATCCAATGACGTCTTTTAAAGAAATATTGGTGTACTACATTCGCTCATGCTGCTTCTGGCATTGCTCATTTTGCATCTGTGCTTTGCTTCACATTGTCACTAGAGTTGCTCTAAATATTGTTGTCAGGAAAATTTTTTATCCAATTTACAGAAATATAATTGCATTGCTTCTGTTGGAACCCTTGCATATTTCATTGAAAAGAGAATCTTCTCATGTTCTACACAAACTACCAATGTAATAAGATAACCAGATATTTCTTGATCTGAGTTGCTAATGACTTTGTATTTTTTGTGTTTTCCTCTTTTACAGGAAATATATACCATTTCTTACTTTCTCGTTTCTGGTTCAGTTTTTCCTCCTAGCATTGGTGGGGTAAGCATAACCGTAAAGCAATATTACATGGCATGTATATCTTGCACTTCAAATTTCCTTCTTCAGCATCATTGCAAACCAAGGATTCTGTATCTTAGGACATTGTATTATGCATCTCCGACCTTTGCTTCAGCTATGCAAAATTCACTTCGAGCAATTACTTTTATCATAGCATATTCTATGGGGTAAGCAAGAGTCCTTTAACAGTGTGTGTATGCGTGAGCATGCGTCGAGTGTTGACATAGGTAGAAAATCTAATTCGGTTGTGTCTCCATTCAGAATAGAGCAATTTAAAATTGCTAGGAGAGATGGTTTAGCCAAGATTCTGAGGAGTATAGCAAGTGTAGGTGGTGCTACTATTATAACCCTTTACAGAGGCCCTCCCCTTGTACACCAGAGGCTACAAAGCAACATGTTACAAGAAGACATGTTTCTCTGCAATGAAAAGGCAGCGGTTGCAGAGCTGGACATGGGGTAGTATTTGCTTGTTTGGCCACTGCTTGGCTTGGGCTACCTGGATGGTTCTTCAGGTCTGCCTAAAACTCACTTAACAAAATGCTTCCTTTTGCAGTTGGAAATTATCATCAATTACAAACATAGTGCTGAGAATGCTTTTCATATACTAATTATGTCATCAGAGGTTGATGAACTGATCTATTGAATTTGAATAAATACCTGATTAGGAGAATATTGAGTTGGTGACCTGTAACAAGGGGTATAAGATTTTCACAACCAATTGATCACTATTAGTCGTTTTTGAAGCTCAAAATAAACTCAGAACAATGAAAGTTGGTCAATCTCAAAAGGAAAGAATATAATTAGATGCATAAATTGAGTTCAGCATTCGATGGAAATCAGCATTGTCTCTAATCAACAAGTTTAACTATTTTTTCATGTTCCTGTGGTTTAAAGTACCCAGCCAAACTGTCACTGACCTCATTTGCATGTTTCTTCAGATTGATCCAATTTCTCATCATGGCAGCTTTTGTAGGAAGGGATCCCAAGCATTGGTAGATTCAGTCAGGGGAGGAGGTTTTCACTATCTTATATGCTGTAATATCTCAAACCAAATTACTGCATTACTGAACCCATTCTCACTTTTCTCCAATCCATATAGCATTTATGTGTAATCAATTCTTCACTAAACACAACACCTAAAATCTGATATTTTTTGTCACTTTAGGGGATTGTGTCTTCAGGAATTGTCATCTCGCTTCAAACTTGGTCTATTTAGAAAGGAGGTCCAGTCTTTGTTGCCATCTTCCATCCAGTTGCTTTTACGGCACATGTAATTCTTGTAGATCAGTTCTACAGTGGAGGGAGGCTAAGTGAAAGAACCTGTGAAAAGAAAAAAACTAGCAACTTCTTGAGTTCTGATATTCCAAACTAGTATCAACTTCTTGCAGGATTGTTGGGGCAGCTCTTATTGTGGTTGGACTCTATTTAGTCCTATGGGGGAAAACTAAAGAGAAGCAGCTGGACAACCAAGTTGATCCTCGACCTTGCCTACCGCCTTGTAGCAGCAGCGGCACCACCAAGATAATGCCTTACATCTTCCACAAATCTGCAGCTTTTGTCCCTCTTCCTCCCTATACTGAAATTCAAGTTATGCTATTGGCTATTTTTTTATTATTTTTAGTTTTTTTTTTCAAGCATCACCTATCACCTTAAGGGTGTGTTTGGTTCCATGGAATTGGAGCCATTGAATTGGAATTGGAGGCCCCAATTCCAATTCTTCTGTTTGGATACAATATTTTCGAATTGAATTAGAATTAAAACCAATTCTAAGGGGGCTAATTCTATAGTTTGAATTATTTTTGTTTGACCTAATAATTCGAAAATCAATTCCATAGCTACTCCTCTATGGAATAGTAGAAAAGAAGAAACGGTTGTACAATTGTCTTCTTTTTCTGTTGCCGCTTCCTTCTCTTCTTTTTTTTTTTTTTTCACCAATCACCATTCCGCCTCTTCTGCCTTTTCTGCCGGTGTCAACTCTGCCATGACCTCTGCTCGTCCCGTTCTCTGGTTGCCTCAGACAACTCAAGTCGTGGACAAGGTCTGAACTCCTCAAGAAACTATGAAGCTCAAATCATCCCCCAAATCTAGGGTTCCAATCTTGAACTGCACCAGCCCTCTGGTCCTGCCTGTGGCATGCTTGTATTGGTTTTTCTCCAGCTCGTCGGCGAACAACTACCCTTCAAGTACAGCCAGTATTCTTCTTTTCCTTTTTTCATTTTCTATCAATTATTTTCATATTATTATTCCTTGTCGATTGGATTTAAGGACTCATTTAATTCTAGATTTATGCTGGTTATTGGTCGTTAATCTAATTCTGGTTAAGTTAACTGGGGTTAGTCTTATATTCAGTTCTCAATTTTTTATTGTTTGTCCGTCCTTGGGATAGTTTGTTCAATTTACTACATACCATTTCTATATACTGTCTTTAGTATTTTTTGTTTTTAACTTCTTAGAATGGGGATGGTGACGGTGAGAATATTAACATGGTTGTGAGATGAGAATTAGAAGAGAGATAATTACCTTTTTAACCATTGAGCTGTATCTAATTCTTGATTGTGATTTCAGGTTTAATGGTTGATTGTGATGGAATGGAAGATTTTCCTGTCCTTACTCTAGTTGAGGGATTGACATTGTTCATATGGTTAATCTTCTAATAATATAGTTTGATGTTGGCAAATTCAGTGGATAATGTCGGTATTGACTGGATGCTGATTGGCAGCCGTGGGCAGGAGCTTGGCATTTTGAGATGTTCCAGATTCGATACGGGAAATTGGGTTACATGTAGTCGTGGTGAAGAATGGGAAGGTGGATTTGTATCATAATAGATCGGGAATTGTGTGCAAATGGCTATGCTAATGGTGGTCCGCCCATGTTTGGTGGCAGTTCAGGAGGATGGAAGTGGGAAACTCTTTGTTGTATATACATTTCCAAGGTATTTTTGTGTGGCTTTATTTATTTTAGTGGTGTATTCTCTTTCACCTCATCTGCTTCCTTCAGATTCTCTGTTTACAAAACTTTTGCTTGGGTCTTCCAGGTAGATTCTAATGTTGAATCAGTACTGAGGGAACTTCTCAGGATCAAAAGGCATTTACGGATCATAAGTCATAGATACTCCGTTCATTCATTTTGTTCACGTTGATCATCAGTACAAGAAGTCAATTCGCATCTCCACTCATGAGTACGCGCTCCACTGCTGATCTGATCATGTACAGAACTGGTGAACTTGCTGTGTGTATTCTCACTTGACATTTTTTTTTTTTTTTTGCCCCTTTGTAACACTAATACTAGTTTGACAGAAATCTCACGGTCTGATCAGTCTTCCAATTAAAAAGTGCAACCAGAATTACACACAAAGCACAAGCCGTGACATGCCTGACAGCTTTTTTCAATACTTTTTCAGGACCTATAGGTCCTATAGGCCAATGCTTTGATGTGCATTTTTTTCAATCAAACAATTTTGTAATTCTTGATATAAAAAATATTAGGAACGGATGTAGTTATAAGACAATTATGCAGGTTTTTCCTGCCCAATTTCAAACAAGTGATTACTTTTATGCATGTTTAATTCATAGAACATCATGTATTATTTGTGTTTAAACATCAATATCATGAGATTTAAGGAATGATGCAGGACCAGGGAAAAAAGAGCAGCCAGGCACGGGAGTAGGTGAAATACCTGTAAGAGCAAGTTTCATGATTTGTAAATTTGATAGTCACAAAAGTTCTAAAATGTTTATGACGGACAAGATTGCAATTACAAACAAAGAAATATTTGTGACTTATATTTGCCATCACAAAAGACCTTTTGTAACTTAAGTCACAAAATAACAAGTCATAAAAGTTGTTTGGCTACATCCAATTATATGTTGAAAAAGTTTTAAATTTTAGTCACAATAATCGTATGACTTCTTGATACAAGTCACAAGTTTTTTTTTAGACTGTTTAGAAGGCAGACTCTAATTTATTGGTCATAAAGCAGTCTCAAAAATCTCTGGTGACCAACATAAACCTTTTGTGACATATTTCTTCAAGTCATAAAAGTTGATACTTTTTTTGACAGTGATGGTTGCTTGTGATTGAAGAATATCATTCCAGTACACTAAGGTATTTATCTTTCATGCGAAAGGATATTCTCTTTATAGACCTTTTCTCCCTTTGACATAACACATTGTAAGCTGCGTATGATTGGTTATTCAATATGGAACTAATATTGAGTTAAATGATTGCAGGTTTTTACGAAATAATGGGTTAAATTTCGACTTCATAATGAAAATATACTCACTCCTGCATTTTAGTTAGCTCAGAGTTTACAATTTCATGGTAGGTATTAGGATATATATAATTGTGGAATAATTTGTGTTTAATTGGGAGAGATGATAATGAGTTGGTTTTTAATGAAATTCATATATGTTTGCAAAGAGATTTATTCATGTAAGCTTAAGAGATGTATAGGATATTGTATCTTGTGTGAAGCTCCAACTCCAGCGAGGAAGGATGAAAAACTGCTTTTCAAAAAAAGAAAAAAAAAAAAAAAAAAAGTTTGTTATGATAGTTACAAGTGCCACTTTGTTGGCTACTGAAAAAAGTGCCCTCATAGAAGGTCTACCCCGGCATTTATTGGTGCTGTTATAGGTTTGGTATTGTTTAACATTTTGAGTGCCAAATATATCGATAATTCTGTCATCTACTAATATGGTAATAGGTTATGGTCTATCCGGAGTGATAGGATAGTCGAAGTGTTGGAATAACTAAGATATAATGACACTCATGAGTGTCTACAAAAGTATTTTTTTCCTTGTAGTAAGTGACTGTAGTTGATATGATATTAAAACTCTTAGGATTTATGTCATTAAAGAAAATTTTAGGGAAAATGGTTAGTCTCGCAACTCTTTTTTTTTTTAACCGAAATATTTAATAAAAACTTTTTTTTTTAGCAAGAATAATCCTTCAAAATTTTTAACCAAGATAGTCCTTTTGTGATGAACCACCACAAAAACCTCTTTCTTTTTTTTTTTTTTTGGATAAATTTCACATACAATCCTTATGGTTTAGTTGTTTGGGACCTGGTGGTAGGGCTAATGGGTGGCGATTGGTGTCTGGTGGGTGCGGGGAGGCGTTTGGGTGGCTGAATGGTTAGTTCTGGAATTGGATGGGTGACAGCTTCGGTTGAGAGAAGGGGGAAGATGGAAGAGTTACGATTTTAATATTTTTTTTTGTAAAAAATAAATGTTTCATTTTTTTTGAAAATTGTTTTAAAGTTTTTTTTCCCCTTCTCACCCCTTCATATTAATTTCTTTCTTATTTTTCCTATTTTAAACTATATAGGAGTTATGTGAAAAATAAGTAAACCTCAGGGGATGTGTGTGGCATTTATCAAAAAAAGAAAAAGATTGTGGTGGCTCCACCATAAAAGAACCTTCTTGGCTAAAAAAATAAAGTTGAAGGACTATTCTGGCTAAAAAAAATTGAGGGATTATTTTGGCTAAAATAAAAAAATTGAAGGACTATTTTGGCAATTTTTCCAAACTTTTATTTTAATTTTTTATCTTCACGGATCAATTTTGCACATTTTTCAAATTTTGGGATCCGTTTTGTAGAGTTCCTTTAGAATTTATAAGTTCTATTTTGATTTTATTTTTACTGAACGAACATGTGACCTACATGTGACGTTCATTATCTATTAGAAAATTGAGGTTTTCGTCAATTGTCCTATTTTAGTTGAAAATGAGAACATTATGAACAAAATTTGTCTTGACTAAAATTTTGAAAAATAATTTATTGAGTACCTCAAATTGTGGGGATCAGAAAGCCATTTTACTTTTTCACGAAAATCACTTGCATAATCATCAAGATACCATTATTGTCTCTTTTTCCTCAACGTTCTCGTAGCTCCTTGATTACTTTATCGCCAAAAGTGAAAGTAAAAGAAAGCAACTACTCATGAGTCTCAAGAGAGTCCTTCAGATAACAAATCCATATGGCCTGAAATAAATTTGGTGAAGATATACTATCAAATCCACTCATTAACATGACAGAGTTGTTTGCTTGTACATTATCGTCAGCCGAATCACACCAGATTAACTGGATAGGCTGGTAGCAATAGCGATCAGTATAATTCGTCACTCAAATTACATTCTTCACCTAAATCTATTGACAATTAAATGACAAACCAAGTCAAAAGGAATATATATATATATATATATATATATATAAAGCATACACACAAAAAGAAAGACACGACCAACATGGAATTTTCAACAGGCATGCATATATATATATATAGCATACACACAAAAAAGAAAGACACGACCAACATGGAATTTTCACCAGGCATGCACCATTTAGTTCACAATCTACCAAAGATAAAGAAATGTTGAACATGAAAATTACATGCTTTTGTCATTTTGCAAGGATCTTCCTGAAACTTTCTAAGCCTTTAGCGTGGTTACTACTATACCAGTTTTTTAATTGGTCAATGATTTTAACACTTCACAATTAATTTTAGACATTCCATCATTACTTCTCACTCATGAAAATCCTCCGACACAAATTCTTTTCAAAATAAATGCCAAAATGACCTAAATCTTAAATGCATGAAAAACAAATTAAATTTTCAATTAACTTTTCTTGCATTATATTCATTAAAAAAAAAAAGTAGTTTTTAGTCAAAGTATAAAACTAGAATTTTACAACAAAAATACTTTAAAAAAAATCCTGACAATTTATTTGTCGACAACTAGTAAAACTTTAATTTGACTTTTCAAATACTTCATTTCCATCGGTTCTAAAACTGCTTATGAATATAATTTTTTTCCAAGATTAACTAAACTTGCAAACATAATTTTTTATTGTTTACTAATTTATTACCTTAAAACAAACTTAGGAGTCATAACATATACTCTCTCTGTTTCAAAATAATTGTCGCATTAGATAATTTATTTTATTGCAAAATATTTGTCGTGTTAGAAAATCAAGGAATATTAAATGATATTTTTCAATTTTTACCCTTAATGCCATATTGAAAAGGAAGATTATATAGTTGAAATATTAATGTAAAAGGATATTTTAGTTATTTTGAATCATCTTTTTTGTAAAATTGATACAATTTAATAACTTTCTTAATCTGTGCTACCAACCAAAAGCGACACTCATTTTGAAACGGAGGGAACAGTATATTAGTTTATAGAGTATTTACAAAAAAAAAATTCAAATGCACAAATAAAAGAATTTAGAAATGAAAGCACAATCTTGTAAAATAAAAGTTTTACATGAATATTTAAGTCATTTTAACTAATAAAAAATAATGTAAATTCCTAAAACAAATTTTGAACTGTCAAAATCATTAGCCTTTCAATTTCACAAAGTTGGTTTAATTTCATAAAATTGTCGTCTTATGTTACAATTCACGTCCAAACATATCATGTGGCAGGGATCGTATGTAGGAAAATATTACCATAAATTCGATTTTGAACCTCACCTGTAAATCTTGTAGTTAAAATTAAATCATATAAAATCTTATGGTTAAAATTAAATTTTATAAAATCTTACTTCTATCAACTGACAAGATTTCATAACATTTAATCTACACCACAAGATCTATAAGTGTGGATCATAAATCAGATCTACCTAAGTCTTTCCCATCATATATATATATATATATATATATATATATATACTTTCCACGGACTGCTTCGGGCGGTAAAAAGAACTAAGCGGGACGCCTTAACCCGTGAAGGTTTCAAGTTCGATTATTATTGTTTTTAATTCTTTAATGGTAGGTAATTGTAAAAAGCACTTGTAAGCCATTAAAATGTGTTAGCCTCTCTTGACTTTAAAATAAGGTGTATCTATTATTCTCTTAAACTATTTAGTTCAAATAATGACCCTGTCTCTTATCAGGACAACAAAAATTTAAATATCAATTTTTATTATTTTTAATCATTTATTTGGTAGATAATTTGTAAACAAGTTAACAGGGGCAAAGATAACATAGAGGCAGTGAGGACAGCTACTGAATTCTAGTCACACCTGTTATCTTTGTATATACTTATTTAAAAATATACATAACTTTTGTCACTGTCTCCACTAATTATTTTAAAGATGAAATATGTAACTTTATAAGATTATAAACTCACCCTTTTTGTTCTAATATTTTCTAAACTACATGAAATATATTATTAATTGTCTCTACTCTTCTCATTTTTATTAATGATTTGCCCTTCTCATATTTAGTTTGATATATATAATAAATTTATGCAGTCATATATTGGAATATATATATAGTGAAAAATGTTGTCTCAAATAATAAATAAATTTAAAAAAGAATCTGACTAACTTTTATGCTCAAAACTTATTTGATACTCGAATGATAATATATGAAAATTATTTGGAGGCACACTTAGAAACTAGGAAAAAAAAAAGAAAAAAAGAAAACGAACACACTTGACTGCATGTTCATATTGATAAAATATTGATAAATAACTATCGCAGAGATATAGTTATAGAATATGTGGTATTTTTTGATACACGATATGGGTACCAAGACATAGTACTTCACTTTTTTAAAAAAATACATGTATGTGATGCATCAATACTTGGTACGGTATACCAGTATGCATGAATTGGTACATGATACGAAGGGTTAGCCAGTGAATCTAGTAACTACGCGTGAAGAAAAAACTGATACACTATATACTTGTTAATCTAATATTTTATAATTGAAACATGTTATTGAGAAAATCTTACCTCTATTGTAAGAAATTTTTAGCTACGCCACCATCAGTAAGAATCACTCTAAACTCGTAAAATATACGTCTATAATATATCCTAATCTTGAAGAAAGAAGAATAATTTATCTCACATCTAAACTTTTTATTTTACCCAGTCTCTTAACAAAAAAAATCTATTTCGTTCCAAAAACAGTCTATAATTTCGATGTGCTATTGCTATTGATTTTTTATTTGTCCAAACGTGCTTAAAAAACAAATAAAATTTAGGAAAAGAAATTACATTTTGATGATTGTGCATGGATTTAAAGAACTAATTAAGCACGAATAATGTAGTCGAACTAAAGAAAAAGTTTGATTTAATAAAGTCAAACACTCTTAATCGGTTGGAAAACATAGCAAATTTTTTAGAAAATTTGTGGTTTAGATTGACCAAAAAAGTTACTATTAAATTTAAACAATTCGATTAACTTTGCTCTTTTCCTAAATACTATTATACAATCCGGTTGAGATACGATGATTGCGTTAGACCATACAATTCCTTTTGCATTTCAAATTTTAGGGTGGTGTTTATTTTATAAGTACGAGGAAATGGATTATATAACAAGTTAATGTGATTTATAAATATTATTTAATTATTTATTATGAGAATTATTTTATGGAAATAAAAACTTTAAAAAATATTTATTTTTATCCTACACTTGTGATTTAAATTTTAAATTAATTAATTTATTAACATAACAAAATTTATTTTTATTCAAATAAAAAAAATAAAAGAAAAATAATATAAACCATACTGATAATAAAATTTAATATTTTTATTTCGATTTTGATTCTCAAATACGAATTAAATATCTCTTTAGTATTTAATCGTTAAGCATTTTCTCCCTTACCTTTTAAAAACTCACACAGTAACTTACACATCATCCCGAATAGCTAGATTTCAAAATCCTAACTCGCACAATCAGTTCTAACCATTCTTAAAAGGTTACTTAAAAGCCCTTTGTCCTAGTCCATTTACTTATAATTTATGTAGGGTATAAATAGGGTTAAGTGTAGAAAACCCCTTCATACTTATCATTGTCTATTGTTTCCTTTAACTTATTTAATAAGCACTTTATCCTCTTATTTTTTGTTTCTTTATGTTTTGGAACAAAATTATACTTACTATTTTAATAATTATGCTTCTTTTTCTTTTTCTTTTTTCTTCTTACCAATTTATTTATTTTCTCTCTCATATTTTTCCTTTTAACTTCTTACCTATTCTTTCTTGCTATCACTAAACCATTATACTACTAGTACTTGGTTAATTAAAAGATTTTTTTACATGTGTATAAATAATTTATAGAATAAATAAGTTTTTCAATACAAACAACATATATTTTAATATTATAATAAGAATTTTGTGAAATTCACTAATGCTATAATTAATAAATAAACAAACTATAAAAATTACAATAATTTCTCAAAAAATTAAAATATATATTCTAAATATGCAAACAAAATTTTTTTTTGTATCATATCATATCATTCACAAAATTTATATTCTAAAATACATATTTTGCTTGAGTTTACCATAACTCAAAATACTCTTATATTAGGTAATCGTAATATTTTCTTACTATATATTGCTGAATTACACTACAAATAAATGGTTGAATATGCTTTTTTCATTCTATAATTTTATTTATATATGAAAATAATTTTTTTAATTTCCTCTAACTCAGATTTTTTTTTAATCTTATTATTAATAGTTAATCACAAACATTATATTACAATAAGGTATATTTATTATATTAAAGTATGATTAATTTATAAATTATATTATTTAGACACATGTGAAAAGTTAGAACTTTAATTAATTAATTAATTATTAAAAATAATATAATTGTTAGTAGTAGCAAGAGAGAATAGTGAAAAAATAAAAATAAAAACAAATAGAGAAAATAAATAAAAAGAAGAAAAAAATCAAAAACAGTAATAATTAAATACTAGGGATAATTTTGTCTTAAAATATAAAAGAGGGCGGTAAAGTGTTTATTAAATAAATTAAGGAGAGCAAATTGCAATTGAGGTGCAAGTTCAGAAGACTTCCTGCATTTAACCTATATAAATAAAACCTGACTCACCAAAAAAGAAAAAAAAAACCAAATTAAAGAAAAATAGAAATTATATGCAAAGTATAATATTATTGAAAGGAAAATACTTACATAGATCTGGTTTTTTATCCCACCTATAGACCTTGCGGTCAAAATTAAATTTTATAAAATCTTTCTTACATCAACTAATGTCATAAATTTCATAACATTTAATGTACACTACAGAATCTATAAGTGGAATAAAAAACTAAATCTACCTAAGTATTCCTCTTATTGAAAAATCCCATTGTCCTGGGGCGAAGAGACAGTGGAGCAGCCCCTACTACTCTCTCCATGCACTTTTATATCCATAGTAAAAATTTTAAAAATTTTGAAGAAGTATATCATTTTTAATTTTTCCCCACTAATAAGTAAAAATATGTTATCAATTAGCAATAATAGAAATTTTATGTTTCTACAACGTCATATAATATGGTAATATTATGTTTGATTAAGAGGAAATATTATTTGAAACAGTTAACAGAAATCTAACTAGAATTCTATTATTTTAGCAATTATTTAAGGGTATTAATTTTTGACACAACATGAATACGATACGAAATTTGGAATATTTAACGAGTTAGAGTTGGGGTTTCATGACACAACACGTTTACAATATGAGAATAAATGGTCGACAAGATCAATACGTTTACTGTGTTGTATGCAATTATATATATGAAAATATATTATGATATTTCTAAAATTATATTGTAACTTTTTTAACGTTCATGTATAATTTGCTTTCTATTATTTATTTAAATTTAAATCCTCTATTATGAAAGACTTTTAAGGTTGACTTTAGAGTAAAGAATGCACATTATAAATATAATACTATATTTTTATGCGAAATTATATAAAATTCTTGACATTTAAGATCACTATGACTTTACATTCTTAAAGAAAAAAATTATTTGTATTTGTATAGAACCTTGAGAGAGTTATTGTTACATATCATAAATTTTTTTGTTGGATTAATTTAGTATTATTAATTGGGTAGGATTACGGTTGAGGTTGTATAACTCGAATACGATTATAACACGATACGATAACCCGTGATACGATACGATTGACTCCCTTACAATTACTTATAGGTTGTGAGGAATTTGAATTTCAAATCCAATTCCATCCTATATTATCGAAACAAGTTAAAGAGATTTGAACTTAAGTGATAATTTAAAATCCATTAACAATTGAATCTGGGAGTGAATTTAAAATTAACCCAAATTTCAAATTATTTCAAATTCACTAAATTGAAATTCATTCATTTAAATTTTTTTCATACAATTCAAATCTACCCATTAAATGAGACCATAAAGTTACAATGACTAAGTATTGGTAAAATTTACAACATAACAAAAAATAAAGTTGATTATTGCTTTTTTTTTTCGATCTTTTTAATAATCAACAATTAGTAAGATCAAGAAAATATAAGTTTTACAGTTTAGTTGCATTTATTAGTTATTCCTTTTAAAAGAATACATATGCATAGCGAGGGAAGCATTCATATAATATTATTTATCATATTTTAGTGTTGTTATTTAAAGTAGAAGTCCTATAAAATGATATTTTTACAAAAATTACTATATATTAACACTTGTCTTGTAAATGACCTTTATTATTTATATGCATCTAGAAATTGATCTCACATTGTTTAAAGGAATTTGGACGATTATAAAATAAAAATTTATATTTGGAAAATTAAATATTAGACTAACAAAAAATTATCCTAAAATTATATAAATTTTTCTCTCACTAAATAAATGCTCTGATTTCGCCCCTACTATCGTCCTTCATGGAATCATCCCTTTGATTTTCAAAAATTTTCCAATACTATATTATATTTAAAAATTTGTACAATATAAATTTTTAAATCAAACAAAATGATGTGAAAGACTTAGAAATTCCATAAATTATACTACTATATTATATATGAATCATGAGCAAGAGTTTGGTGTAATATTATTATTTATTTTATCCTTACTTTTATAATTAATTTCAATTCATACCACTTGTTAAGAATAAGAGAATATATAAATATATGTATAAATCAGGTTTCAATATAATTAGTACATAAAATGTCTTTATATAGACTAACAAGAAAATATAAATATAGTAAGTCTTTCTAATCCAGACAATAGGATATATGGTAAGTCTTGCTAATCAAGACAATGAAACTAATAAAGTAAACACTTAATTTAGGGGAACAATTAAAGTAATTATATCAATTAAATATTTACATGCCATAATATAATAATTCTATATCTTTAACATCCCCTCAAACTCAATATGGTTATGGAAAACTGTTGAACCCCAATTATGATAATTATATTTTGATGATGACCAAATCGCACTAATGGTTTGAAAAGTGTGCAGAAATACAAAACAACCAGAAGACTCCACGGACGCAAATGACTGTTCGAAAGACAGAGCTTCGGACGATGGTAATCGTCCGACATATATCAATTTGAAGCAATTTCTCGGACGAAGAACAGCGTCTGATTACTGTTTTCTAGACCGTGCTTCGATCGAACGGTTACACGCATTCTGGGACGTCCAAACGAATACCCTCAGAGAACGGACGCAGCGTCTTACACAGGGTTTAGCAGCGGTCGTCCGAACGGTCCAACGGCTAGTTCGTTCGAACGCACAATTGCTGCATCGGCCGTCCGAAAGGTCCAACGGCTAGTTTTCCAGTAAACAGAAAATAGCCGTTGAGAAATTGTTGGAAGGAGATATTTGGCAACTATAAATACCCCTAAGCCTGAATTAATTAAAAAAAGACTTCTACATTGATTACAAATAATACTTGAGCTATTTGGGAGAAATAATGGGTACAAGTGTTGTAAAAGTGTAGGTAGTGTTGAACCCCAGTTATGTTAATCATGTTTTGATGATGAAACAAATCATACTAATAGTTTGATAACAAGTATGCAGTTGAGCGTCCAAAACAGGAAGGTTCGGACGCATCTGCTGTCCGGGTAAAAACAGTTTACTGGAAGACTAGCCGTTGGACCTTTCGGACCTGTCTCTTATACACATCTAGATGTGTATAAGAGACAGAAAGCGTCCGATAATATTCCAGAGACTTTGCTTGATCGGACGCATGTTCGGACGCATCCTCGGGCGTCCGAACGGATACCCTCGAAGAACGGACGCAGCGTCGGACGCAGGTTTAGCGGCCGTCCGAACGGTCCAACGGCTAGTTTGTTCGGACGCACTCTGCTGCATCGGCCGTCTGAAGGTCCAACGGCTAGTTTTCCAAGAAAGAAAATAGCCGTTGGGAAGTTGTTGGAAGGCGACCATTTATTCTAAATACCCTAGGTCTGATTTAATATAGTAAAGACTTCTACATTGATTACAAACAATTCTTGAGCTATTTGGGAGAAATAGTGGGTACAAGTGTTGTAATAGTGTAGGTAGTGTGGAAAGAGTTTAGAAGTGTAAAAGTACACTCTTCAAGTGTGAGAGTGGAGAGATAACAATTGTAACAAAGGGAGGTTGTGAGTGTAAAACTCTTGGCTCAACTAAAGGAAATTAGTGTGAGCAAGAGTGATCCTCATTTGTGTACAAGAGGTTATTGTCTCACCTACTTTGAAGAGACTTTTAGGGCTGAACTTCAAGTTGTGAACTTGGTAGTTGCCTTGAGAGAAGCTCTTTGTAATTACAAGCTCCAAGCTTGAGAAGTTAGGGAGTTTGGTTTGATTATCTTAATCTCAATATTCTTATTTGTTCTTTAAGCTTAAATTGTTGAATATCTATTGTATTCATTTGTGCTTAAGTTTTCATTTGGTGCATAAAGTTTTAATTTCTATTAAGCACATAAAAAGGTTTGTTTTTAGAGACAACCTAATTCACCCCCCCTCTTAGGTTGCTTTTGGGGCCAACAGGTAGTTTTGTGAAAAGAGTTTAGAAGTATAAGAGTTCTTCAAGTGTAATAGTGGAGAGATAACAATTGTAGACAACAGGGAGATGTCTCTTGTGAGTGTAAAACTCTTGGCTCAACTAAAGGAAATTAGTGTGAGCAAGAGTGATCCTCATTTGTGTACAAGAGGTTAGTGTCTCACCTACTTTGAAGGGACTTTTAGTGGCTAAACTTCAAGTTGTAAACTTGGTAGTTGCCTTGTAAGAAGCTCTTTGCAGTTGTAAGCTCCAAACTTGAGAAACTTGGGAGTTTGGTTGATTCTCTTAATCTCGATATTCTTATTTGTTCTTTAAGCTTAAATAGTTGAATATCTATTGTATTCATTTGTGCTTAAGTTTTTATTTGATGCACAAAATTTGAAATTCTATTAAGCACATAAAAAAGTTTTGTTTTAGGTACAACCTAATTCACCCCCCTCTTAGGTTGCTATTTGGAGCCAACAAAAACCAAATTGAGTTTGAAATAAAACGTACAAAATAGAAAATTAAAACCGAATAGACAAAAGAATCAAGAACCAAAATCAAAATCAAAATGAAATCGAAACCGATGCGAAAACTGAATCCAAGAAAACCCGAAGGTTAATAACCAAAAGAATTCGAAAAATCAAAATCAAGAGAACTCGAAAGTCGAAAATGAGATAACGAAAAGATTCAAAATCGAAGAACCCAAAGGTTGAAACCAGGAGAACACGAAAGTCGAAAATCTGGAGACTTGAAGGTTGAAATCAAGAAAACAGAAGGTCTTCTTACTAAAAATCAGAGTAGAATTTGAGCAATATAAATTTATAAGTGCTCAATTAAGCATAAAGCGGAAGATCAAATCTCATATTCTACATGCAAAGGCTCTGATACCATATTAAGAATAAGAGAATATATAAAATATGTTATAAATCAGATTTCAATATAATTGGTACGTAAAATGCATTTATATATGTTTACAAGAGAATATAAGCATAGTAAGTCTTACTAATCAAGACAATAGGATATATGGTAAATCTTGCTAATCAAGACAATTAAACTAATAAGGTAATCACTTAATTTAGGGAAACAATTACAAATAAATATTATATCAATTAAATATTTACGTGCCATAATATAATAATTCTATATTTTTAACACCACTAATTACCCACCAACTCTTTTACAACTTCTTATTTACCCTTTTTTTTTTTATATCTATACTATATATAAAATATAAACAAAAATTTAATGTAATATCATTATTTATTTTATCTAATTTACCCTTATTTTTATAATTAATTTTAATTCGTTCAACTAACCACCCGCCAACTCTTTTACGACCTCTTATTTACTGTTTATATTTATTTTTCTTTTTTTTTTTTTGTATAAATTTTTATAAATTCTACACCTATAAAATATGTCTTTTTCACTCATTAGTTTATATCTCACAGCAGATGCCTCCAGCATCTTCTTTATTTGGTCAACGGCAACACGTTGTTGACTGCACAAATAATTCCCCGCCGATCATATATAAATACCCAAACTGCGTCTTCCTCGGCTCAGCTCTCTACACCCAACCTAGATATCAAGTAGATATAGAGAGAGAAAGCACAGAGCAAATAGAAACCCAGAGAATATAATATATATAATATAACCCACTGAGATTTCCGTTTCCGGCGATACCACGCTGGGAAAAATAAATATCCTTTGTTTCAGCAAAGAAAATGAAGCAGAGAACCAAGCCGACGAGCTCCAAGGCCGATGAACACGGAATTCTGTTCACTGAGTTGACTCGGACCTCAACAACAACAACAACAATCAAAATCACTGAAAATGATGAGAAGAATAAATTGTTGAGTTTCGATTCTTTACCTGATTATATGCAAGATAATGAGTTCATCAGAGACCATTACCGCTGCGAGTGGCCGTTAAAACGCGTCGTTTTAAGCGTCTTCTCCGTCCACAATGAGACACTCAATATTTGGACGTAAGTTTTTCATTTTTTATTTTTTTTTTTCAATTTTCTTTTGAAAATGCAAGTTTTGTTAGCTGAATTTCGTTAATTTGTACATTTTTTTTAATTGGGTGGCTTAGGCATTTGATTGGTTTTATGATATTCTTGTGGTTGACGGCGATGAGCTTGACGAAGAAGGCAACGGTGGAGAATTTGGTGGGGAGTTTCTTCCGGTGAGGGTAATTTCGTCATTTTGACATTTCTTTTTTGGGTGTACTTTTTGACATTTCTTTGACCTAGTCTTGCAAGTACTAGTTCTAGTATGTAGTTGTGTACTTTTTGGATTATGAATTAAGTACTATACTTTTGACTGGGAATATTGAATTAGTAGACCGGAGAGTGATGGACCGTCGATGACGATGATGAGCAATAAAACTGACGGCTCTGATTCTTTTTTCCCAGTAAGTGTTTTCTGTTTTGAATTTCTAATTGTTATTTACTTTTTTTGTTTGATTTAAATCGTAATTATTAATGCATAAATTAGCTTGCAATTTGGGTTGGAAATCGCTAAATATAGTGGACAGCATGGGACATGATAAGTCCATTGTAGGGGAAATGGGGCCCATCAATTTGGAGATTTATGGTGAGGAATCTTTTGATGTGCTGTAGTGAGTCCGGCGCGCATGTGATCTTGTGATTTACTATTAACTCTTTTTTTGGGGACAAATATATATATATTTTTTTTCTGTCAAATCGAATGTGGGAATGTCGTTCAACAAAAAAAACATTCAGAGAGTAAATTTAAAGTGATACGGGTGAAAATAAAAAATCTCTTTTTATCTAAATACGAATCAATCTGTACGAAAAAAATTAAGTTAGGTGTAAATTTAGGTGATTTGGATGAAAATATAAAAAATAAAAAACATAAACAATTAGAGAAGATGATGAACAATAGTTTTAGTTAGTCTATATTTTAGTTAGAGTTTATTGACAATTAAAGAGAAATTTTTATATTGACCTAGGCTACAATCCTACGTGTGGAACTTATAGTCTAAACTAGAACCTCATTGGTCAAGTGATAGATAAACTAAATCTCATTAATTAAGTGATAGATAATGATGTAGGAAAAAGTTGTTGTGCCTCGATCATTCAGTCAGAGGGGCGGTCGACCAGATATACATTCTCATTTAAAAATTTCTTTGGCGACAATTTTTCTTTTTATTTTTGTTTTGTTTTGTTTTATTTTGTTTTGATATGATATTTCTTGTTATCTTGCTATGCAAATTGGTTGCAACTGATATAGATGCTTCGCAAGATTTTAGCCCTAAATTTAATGGCAGGAAAGTAGAAATTAAAAAAAAAAATAGAAGAATTTAGATGTTCCATCAACCAAGTGGTTGAAACAAATTGCAGCTGCTGGTTGGTTGCCAAATAGGACCAAACAAAAGAGCGTGGCAACTTGGAAGAATTCCAACTTTATACTTTGAATATAGTAGTAGCTTTATTCTATTCCAGAAGACACAGATTTCTTAACTAGTGTTTACTTGGACGACTCTGTTTCTCTATTTTATTAGTTGCTCGGAAAAGGCTAATTTGTTTGCGTGTTGGTTTCCTGGGATATGGTTGCATTATATCCTTTCAATCAGATGAAAACTGATTTTTGATTATTAATTTATAATCATTAAAATGAATTTTTGTGTTTTGCCCCATCAAATTCTAAATCTGTGCTACATGGAAATACTATGCATATTCTTTCTGGTGGTTTCAAAGTATGCTACCAATAAATTAGTTTTAGTGGTTGCAACATATAAGTACAACTCGATGAGTTGCACTAAGTGTAAATTGTTTCTCAACCAATGGCAATCATAAAGTCATCTCAATTTGTTTTAGTGTTTATTTCTCAATTTCATCTTTCATTGTCTGGTTTCTCCTTTCCAGACAATAAGATTTAATTTGATTGAATCTTAAATTGCCTTTATTTTCAAGAAATGCCACATCATTTTCTCCATCTTTTTCTGATAATTTAGAATGAATATGTCAAACAAACTTTAAACTTGCAACATCTTCAATCCTTGTGTCACTCCTACAATGTATTATGAGCAGGTGTTACAAATGACTAGACCAAAGGGATGGGCAATACCTAGCATCTTTCATCCATAATCATGTTTTTAATCATCTTCAAGATTTCCAATTTTGATGCCTTAATTTTCCAAGAATGGGATTGCCACATTTTAGTTTGAGCTTAGTTGTTGTATGAGATATCTTCTCTGACTACACAAAATAAAACCAAGAAAGTTCTCTTCGGTAGATTAGGGAAGGAAAACTAAGGATTCATCCATATTCTACCATTGGAAATATTATCCGTAATATAGCACCTTAGCAAGAAAGAATATTCTACACAACACATGATTCACTTGATATCTTTCATTTAAGTTTTGGTCCATAAAGCCCTGGCCTTTAAGCCGTCTGATGAACATCCTCCCATAAGTGCAAATGGATGGCCAACATATCTATTCTAATGTTTTTTTAGCATCATGCAGGCTTTGAATGAGCACCATTGCATCTCAACTAAGTTGTTTGATATTTGATTCGCAGAATTCCTATCTAAGGCACATTCCTAAACCATCAATCTTACATGTGAATGAAGATTCTGACGTCATCCCCAAATGGCCTTGGTTTGTTTTCCTAGGAGGGGCCATATGTGCTGCTTGATATGTAGTTCTCTTGCCCATCTATTTGCTTGTCACTCCAGACGTTTCTATCTCTTCTTCTGGCGCCTTGATTATTCTGGCATTTCCTTGATGATAATCTGCTCCTTCTTTGCTCCTATATACTATGCTTTCTCATGTCACCCTTACTGGCGTCTAATTTACCTAGTCTCAATTACCGGATTTGGTGGTCTTGCCATATTCACCCTTCTTGCCCCTGGTCTATCCTCTGGTCGTTTTCGTTCCTTCAGGGCAAACCTTTTCCTCACCATGGGTTTCTCAGGAGTGATACCAGCGGCACATGCTGTTATTCTTTATTGGGATAAGAACCCACAGATACCCGTAGCTCTTGGATTCGAGGTTGTGATGGGCCTTTTTTATGCTGCTGGAGCAGGATTCTACATGAGTAGAATACCAGAGAGATGGAGACCAGGTGCATTTGATATTGTTGGACATAGTCACCAAATCTTTCATGTGTTTGTTGTTGCCGCAATGCCCTTGCTCACAGCGGTGCTACTCTTGTAATAATGGAATGGCGTAGTAGAGGATTACAAATATGTGATGGTTGAATGGTAAGATTAGCTACATGTAGCAGTGCTGAGAATTGATCTTCTAATGGATTCATTTCTTTCTTGCATCGTTTTCTCGGGTCGTGCTTTCACAGATTAATTATATGGTGATCAAGTCAATACTTTTGCAGCTTTTGTTGAAAGGGGGTGTTGGTGTAAGAGTAACATTAGAATCATATTCTTTTGGTTGTTGTACCATTGATCGTTGTTTGAGGAAGGTTTACTTCTGCTGGAGGCCTTTCAACTCTCTTGTAACTTGTAACCTCAACATCTTGTGCAACATTTATTATTAGCGAATTCCACGATTCCCAACTAAGAAATTATTATCTACAAATATAGAAAACGATAAGTTTGTTTCTGTTGTAACTATATTTCGAAATAAACAGATGTACGAATTATTATGTGTTTTCAAGGAACAATATCAACGCCAGAGTACTAAAAAGCAGGTTTTCTGCTTTGGCAGATTATCATATAAACTGCATTATTAATCATATACAATAGAAAATCATACACACATTTAAATTTTTTTTGCATATAGTATACCAATGAATTGCGCAGAAGAGAATAATCTACATAAAAGAACTAATTGCAAAAAACTTGTACATGAATGATCCTTCAAGTTTTCAAATGCAAATGAAGCCATGAAAAACTTGGCGGTGCGGTATGTTGAGCTATCCAAGTCTGTTTGTCACTGCTAATATCTTAGGCTAAATTAGAAGATAAGCCTAATTTTTTTTTTTTTGATAAACAAGTTACTGACACTTTCATAAAGAAAGGCAAATAGATACAGCTTTCATGCCTGTATACTCCTAATTACACATATCAGCTAATATGTTCTCTTCCAGGAAATCTGGAGCCGATCTCCAACATTAATTTGCCACCAACCTTGCACGTCTTGCCAACAAGTGGGCTGGCGGATTTCCTTGTTTTCTACCCATCTTCACTTCTTCAACCCCACAAGCTTCCATCTCCCCTCTCACTTCCTCAATTATATCCCCCACAACTGACAAATCCTCTTCTTGCTTGATGATGTTCAGAATTAACACACGGCACATTTTTCAAAAATATTCTGGAGGTACTTATGTGGCGACCTCATTAAGAACAAATATGTAATTTTTTTGTAGGATTCATCTAGTAATTTAGAGTTCCAACCCTTTTCATATAAATTTATAAATAAGAGGTTTGGGTGCTAGGATTATGATCTTAGACTCTTTTGTAAATCTCTTCATAATATAAACATTCAATCCTCCACAGCTTTTCTACTTTTTCTCTCTACGAAACTCGGAGTTCATCATTTGGCGCCGTCTGTGGGAATCTGACACATTTTTCAGCTTCTTTCACTGTTTTCAAATATCTTCTTCCGATTGATTTCGCATTTAAGAAAGATGAAGAATAGAGGCACTAGACACACTGCTAGCAAGGAAGCTGAGGCGAGTAATCAGACACCTCGTGATACAAAACGATGAGGCAGAGAACCCGAGGCTTCCGCTAAAGCTTAGTAGAAACAAAATGATGTCTTAAAATACATCTTGGATCACTTTGAATCTTTCAAAGCGTTTGTCGAGCTACGCGGGAATCAAACTCCATCTGAGCGCTCGAACCAAGCGATTACACCACGGGCTGAACGACAATGCTTTCCTGACCGAAGACCTAGAAAACAACCAGTCCATACAATAGGACCGAGTGATCTCCGACACAAAATCACAAAGTCACGATCGGATGAGCGATCTGATGAGTCGCATTCATTGACAAGTAAGCCAGAAAAATTGCTGGTGCGAGATAGGCTGGGCACACATTCCTCAAAAAGTTCTGAATTGAGAAGAGCCTCCTCGGTTGTTCTAGAACAGCTTTAGGAGTAGAGTCTCGAAAACAAAATTCAAGAAATTTTGAGAAAGAATAACTTGGTGCTGAATACCACTTCTCCAAAAGAAATAGATATCCATTCACGGTTCTTTATCAAAACCAAGCCGCTCCCGATGCAATTTAAACTACCAGACCTCGATCGTTACAAGAGAGACTGTGATCCATCTGATCATCTTCAACACGTGGTGGCGGTCACAAGTCTCTATGACTATAGTGACGCCATCCGTTGTAAATTGTTTGCCACTACCCTTCGAGGTCCCACTTAAAAATAGTTTCAGGAGCTGCCGATAAGCTCAATTGCCACTTTTTACGAGCTGGTGAAGTCCTTTCTCTGCCATTTCCAAAGCAAGTCAGTACTACAGAAGGACACGTCACATCTCATGAACATCCGCCAGAGGCCCGATGAATCACTTAATAAGTTTTTGGACCATTTTAACGATGAAGTGATTGGAATAAAAAATGTTGATGAAAGGATTCTGGTTACTGCTTTCTGCGGCAGCATCCGACTTGGGAGTTTCAACGTCAAATTGCCCAAGAGAATGCTAGAGTCTTACTTTGAACTGCTACAAAGAACGTCAGAGTTCATCCAGGGTGAAGAGTCAAACAGGACGAAAAGAGAACTGTACGACTTTAAAAAACCTCGAAGACTCTGAATCCCTCATCCTCCAGAAAGTTAAAGGTTATGGACAGGCTGAGCTACCCCCAAGTCAAACCATTAGCAAATCAGGTTGTCTACCCGAACAACAATATTGAAGTCCGAACCCCGAGTACAAGAAGCCTCCTGAACTCTGACTTCACTATACTCAACACATCAAGGAGGGAGATCTTATACCAAGTGCAACATTTGGGAGTCCTAGAGCCCCCTTCCAATAGTATCAGGCCCTAATCAAAGGGACAAATCAAAATATTGTGCGTTTCATGGCCAGCACGAGCTCGATACCTAGACCTATAATCTTTTGAAGATCGAAATAAAGAAGGCCATTCAAGAAGGGGACCTACAGCAATTCATCAGCTGAACTGCTGTGGAGTTCCAAAGAAACGTCAATAATAAAGCTAATCAGGTGCAGCCGTGCCCACTTCTTCAACAGAACTGAGGAGGCCAGAATAGGAATAACCCTCCAGTGTAAGACATTAAATGTGTAGATCCGCCTAACTGAGGTAATAAATACAATAGTTGAGGGACCAGCAACGGGTTACTCCAATAATGCCAAAAATAAGTACAAAAGACATGTACCCCCCCCGTGAGGATCGAGAGAAGTGCCTTAAATCATTCATAAGCCTCGGATACATTTCGGAGGATCCTGTTCCTAGCGTATGCCACATAATGATCCTATAGTAATTCAAGCGAACGTGGCTAGATACGAGATGCATCACGTATTTGTGGACACCGGGAGCTCAACGGACATCATTTTCTGAGATGCTTGGGTAAAAATGTACATGGATTGTTCTCTCATAAAATCTTTCAAAACCCCGTTGTTTGGCTTCACAGGTGATTCGGTCGTGCTTGAAGGACAGATAATGGTTCCTTTGTCCCTCGAAACTCCCCCGAAGAATAGAATTGAGATGACTAACTTCGTCATTGTGAAAAGTGACAGTTCTTATAACATGATTATAGGCTGACCCACGCAATACACGTACAGAATTCTTTCCTCTGTGTTCCATATTGGAATAAAATTCATGTTGAGGGATGGGTCTGAGGGCACGGTGATTGGGAACCAGCAGGAGGCCCGAGCCTGTTATATGATGTCCCTGCGATCCCAATCGCAAACCATGTCCATTACAGACAAAGCATTCCTGCAAACTTTTGATGCTCCCTCCACCCCTAATGGTCCTGAAGAGCTGACAACCAATTCAAAGGTGGGAGAGGAAGACTCGGTGTCACACGATAATGTCATTGAGATCCCAGAGCTTCCCGAACTTAAGAGGAAGGGCAAAGCTAAAATTGAGCCACAGAACGAGGTCCCTATCAAAGAGATTCCACTGGACCTGAGCATCCCAAACAGGAAAATAAAGATTTGTGTAGATCTTCCAGCAGAATTTAGAACTCTCATCTTCAGACTTCTCGTTGAATACAATGATGTGTTTGCCTGGACTGTTGAAGACATGCCATGCATCCCTCGAGAAATTATTGAGCATAAGCTTGGGGTTGACTCAGTGGACAAACCTATTAAGTAGAAGAAGCGTCTATTCGGTTCAGAGCATAGTTTGATAATCGAAGCCGAGGTGGATAAGCTCCTATTAGCTAAAATCATTAGGGAATTAGTGTATCCTACTTGGCTTTGTAATCCAATTCTTGTAACTAAGCAAGATTCGTCATGGCAAATGTGCTAGAACTTTACTGATTTGAATAAAGCATGTCCAAAGGACAGTTGCCCGTACCCTCGGATCGATACTGTAGTTGATTCTTTTGTGGGGTTCTATATTCTATATTTTTTAGATGCATTTAAAGGTTATCACCAGATATATATGGTCAAAGAAGATGAAGAGAAAACATCTTTCATCACCGACCGAGGCACGTATTGTTATGTCACGATACTCTTCGGACTCAAAAATGTCAGAGCAACTTATCAGAGACTTGTCAACCAGACGTTCAAGTCCCAAATAGGACGAAATATGGAAGTCTATATTAATGATATGGTAGTAAATAGTCGAGCCTTAGAAGAAGTCTCTGGAAGATCTAAGAGAGACATTTGAGACGTTGAGATCGATCCAGATGAGACTGAACCCCTAAAAGTGCACGTCTCTTAGGATTCATTGTCTCTCACCCAAGAATTGAGACGAACCCTGAAAAAGTACAACCTATAATCAATATGAAAACTCTTGTCTCGGTTAATAAAGTTCAAAGACTTACTGGTAGAATGGCAGTCCTGAACCGATTCCTGTCCAAATTGACAGAAAGAGGCCTACTATTCTTCCAACTCATAAAGAAAATAGAAGGTTTCCAATGGATAGAAGAAGCTCAAAAAGCCTTTGAGGAGCTAAAAGCATATTTGAAAATTTTACCGAAACTTGCATCTCCTAAAAAAGGAGAGTCCCTGTACTTATACATTTCGATTACAGATTTGACGGTCAGCTCAGTTCCGCTAAAGTAGGATGAGCATGGTAAATAATGCCCCATATATTTTGTGAGCAAAGTGCTTCAAGGACAGGAGAAGAACTACACGCTTATTGAAAATTTGGCGGCCTTTGCCTTGGTTGTGTCAGCTTAGAAACTGAGGCCTTACTTTTATGGCCACAAAATAATCGTACTGATTAACCTCCCTTTAAAAAATATATTGAGCAAGCCTGACGCTTCTAAAAGAATGTTAAAATGGGCTGTGGAGCTGTTCGAGTTCGACATTGAGTTCAAGCCTCGGACAACAATAAAAGCACAAATTTTTGCTGACTTCGTTGCAAAAAACTGAGGGATCGAGAGGATCAACCTCCTCATGATAGTTGATCAATCGAAAGAACAACATATCAGAGAAGACCTGGTATGGGAGTTTCATGTTGACGGAGTTTCGTGTGAATCCAGAGCCAGGGCAAGAACAATAATCCAGTCCCCGGAAGGGGATTATCTCTCGTATGCCTTTAGGTTCGGATTCCCAGCAACAAACAATAAGACTGAATATGAAGCACTCATCAGCGGATTGAAAATGGCTCATCAGATGGGGGCTCGAACATAAAAATGTATTCCGATTCTCAGCTGGCTGTGAATCAATAGTTTAGGAAATTATAAGGCTCGAGGCATAATCTTAAAGAAGTATCTGTCTGAAGTTAAAAATTGGATGCCAAAATTAAAAAAAGTGGACGTTATTAAGATTTCTCGAGCCAAGAATACATATGACGACGCCTTGTCCAACCTAGCTTCAGCGATGTACTCTCATCTAGCCAAGGAAGTATTAGTGGAGGTACAAGACTTCAGATCTGTAGATCTTGTAGAAAAAATTCTAGATATCTACACGGATCTCGGATGGATGGAACTTATAGTCAATTATCTCGGGAATAATAAGCTTCTCGAAGATCCAACCGAGGCCAGAAGGACCAAGTACAAAGCAGTCAAATACAGGTTTATTGGTGGAGTTCTATACAAAAAGGCCTATCTGTGCCCATTGTTGAGATGTCTCGGTCCCTTTGAGGCCAACTACGTCTTAAGAGAAGTACACAAAAGTATATGTGGAAGCCACATCGGACCAAGAAGCTTGGCTCTTTAGTGCAGAAGTGTCATTAATGCCAAGTACATGCACCTATTCCACAAAAATCTGGTGCGGATATGGTTTCTATTCAAAGCCCATTGCCATTTGTCCATAAGGGAATAGATATCCTGGGCCCACTGCCAAGGACAGTTGGCAAACTCGAGTTCCTGGTTGTGACAGTCGATTGCTTTACTAAATGGATAGAAGTTAAGCCCCTATCCACGATCTTGGGAAAGGCCGTAGAAAAGTTACTTTGGAAAAATATTGTATGTCGATTTGGTATTCTCTCTGTTATTATTTTCGATAACGGAAAGCAATTCGAATGAGAGCCTTTTAAGAGTTTCTACTCTAACCTCGACATCAAACAACATTTTACTTCGGTCGCACATCCGCAAGCGAATGGACAAACAGAAGCCTACAACTGAACCTTGTTGATAGGACTCAAAACTCGATTAGAACGAGTCAAATGAGCGTGGGTTGATGAACTACCCAGTGTCCTATGGGCGTATCGGACTACCCCTCGAACGACTAATGGAAACTGTCTCCCCATTTAGCTTGACTTATGGGTCTGAGCCTATAATTCCCGCTGAAATTGGATTGCCCACGGCTCGATAGCACTTTGTCACTTAGAGCAAAATGATGACGCCCTAAGAGCTAATCTAGACCTATTGGAAGAAAGAAGGCTAGATGCGTCTACCAGAGAGGCCAAGTACAAACAAATCATGGCCAAACAATTTAACCCAGGGTCAAGCAAAGATACCTTCAGCCTGGAGGTTTGGTGCTTTGGAAAAATGAGGCGAGCCGAGTATCAGGAACGGAAGAACTAGAACCGAACTAGGAAGGTCCATATCGTGTAACAGAAGCACACAATTTAGGCTACTGCAAGTTAGTTGATATGAGAGGAGACCTTGTCCCTAGAATGTGGAACATTGTGAATTTGAAAAAATATTATCAAGGAATGTAATTAAAATTACTCTTCCTTCACAAAAAGAGAATGATTCTTGAAGAAGCATGACAGTAAATGAAAATTGCATGAGAGGGCAGAGACCTGGCTAAATGGTCCCCCCTCAAGGGCTGAGGCTTAGTAGCCTCTTATACAAAATCAAACCGTTCCACCCTAAGAGATCCGGTTCAACTTCAAAATAAAGCAAATTCGAACTGCTCCGACCCTAAGAGGTCCAGTTTAAGTTCAAAATAAAGCAAATTCAGATGACAGAGACCTAGTGGTTCCCTCTCATGGGCTGAGGTTTAGTAGCCCCTCATACAAAATTGAACTATTTTGACCCTAAGAGGTCCAGTTCAAGTTCAAAATAAAGCAAATTCGGAGGACAGAGACCTAGCGGTCCCTTCTCGAAGATTGAGGCTTGGTAGCCTCCCCTCATACAAAATTGAACTACTCCGACCCTAAGAGGTCCGATTCATGTTCAAGAAAAAGAGAAATAAAATAGAGGGTAAAAGCCTGAGAGGCTAAAACTTAGGGTTGAAACTTAATAGAAGTTTTCCTCCTCAGAAAACTGATTTGATTCAAACTCCTACGGAGAATCAGACAAGATTCAATTAAGGTATATCAAGCAAAGAAAAAATCTGATTACAATCTTTGACACTTAAGTATTTTGGGAGATAGTTGAAGAAGGAATAGGATGCTATATTAAAAATAATTTCAAAGATCTTAACTTGTTACAAGGGAGATCTTATCTATTACAAAGAAGAGCATTATTACATCAGCCTAATCAGCCGTATTGGATGGTCCTGCATTGGAAGGTCCGCCCAATGAAGTGGAAGGTGGACCCATGGGTTCAGGCTCAGCCTCGGGAACAGAAGACAGAAGATCATCTTAGTCCAAGGTCGCGACCTCAGGAGCTCCGAGAATCGGCACTAGAGATTAAAGTTGTGCCTGTAAAGTGTTGATGACCTCTTCATTAATGGAGGCATCATAAGGCAGCCTCATGTAAAGGTCAGAATTCCCAACCAGGCGGTCACACGCTATAGTGAACCCCATGGTGAAAACCTTCTTGTTGAACTCTTTCAGCATTACGTCTACTTCTTTCGAAGCGACAAACACATTTTCTCATCACACTTCGACAAGGAGCTCGCTCTCCAGAGAACTGAACTTTGCCTCGGCCAATTCAGCTTCTTCTTGAAGTTGAAGGATTATTTTCTCGAGATCAGTGATCTTTTGGTCCCGATTGGTGATATCGACCTAAAGAGTCTTCTTCTCCAGCTTGGCCTGTCGAAGTTTGTCCCACACTTCATCAAGTTTGGCCCTCCACTCATCATATTTCTTGTCGCTTCTATGTTGTATTTCATCTCGTTGGCCTTTACAGCCTCCTTCACCTTTTAGTCCACAACAAATTTGGCATGAGCCAGTTCCTGCTTCATAGAATTAACGGTGGAATTGAATGAGGCCTGCCTCTCTGCAATGGTGGGCAAAATTGTGATGACCTAAAAAAGAACAAGCAAGCAAATTAGAACACTGAAGGTAAAAAATGGATGTTTTAAAAAAGAACAAAAAATACTTACAATCATCAGGCTGACGTGTAGCTCAACCAGCCTTTGTCGGGGAGTGAACCTCTTCACATAGCTCACGTAGTCTCTTCTACTCGAGGCAAAGCAACCAGCTTTGCCTGTTCAAGAGTCACCCTCGTGAACCGAGCTCGGTCGTTGATGTCGATCGGCGGGATGGGTCAGAATTGGGTGCTCCCCGAGGGAGAATGAGCTGGTAGAGAGAGGATTGAGAATCAGACCCACGGAAGGTCTCGTGCAGACCTTCTCTTCTCCTCAGGGCTGTATTTTTTTTCCCCCTCTGAGGGTGCGCTGGCAGTTGCAGATGAAGACCTGACAGCAGTGGATGGTGAAGGTTGTCTTGAAGGGCTCGCATTAGCGGAGGGAGCAGATCTCGCACTGGCGGCGGGAGCAGATCCCCCACCTATGACAGGAGTAGATGAGATTAGCTTCCTCAGAAATGCTCTGAGCTATGTAAAAAGTCAAAAAATTAGTATCATTTCTTAAAAAAATGTTGAGAAATAAAACCTTTATGATCATAGTTCTGAGGAACGTTATGGGTAGGGAACAGTCCAACCCAAGCTAAAATGTTGTTGGAAAGAATAGCAGGCTGGTTGTGGAAGTCTCGACCCTGGTATTCTAAGGTTTGACTCGACGAGCCTCTTAGCGTCGATGGAGTTTAGAGGAGAGGCATTTTTGGTTTTTAAATTCTCTTTTACAAGGTTCCAAGGACCCCGTGGCATACGAGGATCGAGGTACCGGACAAAGTACTCGACAAGCCTCTTAGTGTCATGGAGTCTGGAGGACAGACATTTTTTATTTTTAAGTTCTTTTTTAAAGGTTTCAAGGACCCTGTGGCATAGGAGGATCGAGGTACCGAACAAAGAAAAAAGACTTCTTCCAGTCATGAATGGAAGAAGTATTCTCTGAGATGAGCTGTCTCTTATACAGTTTGGGGAGAAATATAAAAGAATCCTTTCATAGGGGACAGTTTTAACATTATCCTAAAAGTGTTTAAGGATAGGGGATGTCGTATAATTTACAAAGGAAATAAAATCCGGCAATAAGACTAATAGTGTTTGGGGATAGTTGGGATACACTAATATCCCAATGATCTGAAAGATGGACGACGAGGAGAGCTATTGCCGGAGCCTTGGCCCCACCTCAAGTTGCTCCTGGTAAACTGTTAGATAACCAGGAGGAGGCAAGAGACCTCGGTCCTCGGATGATGAGAATTTGATATGCATGTTTCTAGAAAAGCGATACCTATCCTAAGAATCTTTAGGTCCTCGGGATCGAGAATGTTCGAGATGTTTAGAGTCTGAAGATCGGGGTAGTCATTGTGAGGAAGGTCGGCTAAGACAAATTCGGGAGGAAAGTTTAGAAGGATTGCTGCCAGGAGAACCTCGTCAAAAGGATTAAGCAGCCTATCAACATCATCTACGAGAGAAGAGGATTGCGGTGTTCTAATGAGGGAAGAAGGAGTGGATGTACCGGCCATCTTCTTCTATGTGTAGGACTTGAAGATCTGGGAAAACTTCGGCGAGCGGTGTCCAGCTTGGTCAGCGAAAGCGAATGGTGGTTGGTAACCAGAGAAATTGAAAACAGGGATGCAGAAGTGTGGTAGGGAAGAAGAGAAGAAGAAGGTAGTAGTGCTCCTGTGTTGTAGGGGAATGATGGGGAGGATTTTGCAAGAGCGGAAGGAAAATATAGGGATTAAGGCTGAAATAAAAAAAAATGTGTGAATTGGGAAGAATGGAATATAAGTAGGGGGGAGTTTCCTCCAGAATGTTCTACAATTTGGGAGGAAGGCAAACAGTTTCAAATTAAATTTCTGGGAAATTGAGAAGATGAGGCAGGTAAAACGAAGTGTTATGTGGCGCAAACGAGGCGGGGAAAACAAAGTGTTATGTGGTGCAATAAATGCAATAAATGTGATGTGGTGTATGTAATTATGGCACGTGGGGACTCAGCGAATAGTTGGTTATGAAAGGTAACCATCACATTAGCCACGTCCAATCGGGAAACTCGCTGGTCGTGGAGAAAAGAGAAGAGGTTTTGGTCTTCGGGTTAACAAGCCAAAGTAAAGTTCAAACCTCGTGGCGCTTCAGCTCAAGTTAAAGTCTTTTGGAGCGGCTAAAGCTACAAAAAGGTCGCTGGACCCTAGGTGGACGAAGTTCGGCGCCAAGTCGTCTGGGGACTTCGGCTAGCTGTTGTTGGCTCGGTTTCGACCACTAGGATTGGAACCAAGCCAAGAGACTATTGATGATGCTCAGAATTAGCACATGGCACATCTTCCAAGAATGTTCTGGAGATGCTTATGTGGAGACCTCATTAAGGGCAAATATGTAATTTTCTTGTAGGATTCATCTAATAATTTAGAGCCCCAACCTCTCTCATGTAAATTTATAAATAAGAGGTTTGGGTGCTAGGATTACGGTCTTAGAATCTTTTGTAAAGCTCTTCATAATACAAACATTTAATCCTCCATAGCTTTTCTACTTTCTCTCTCTATGAAACTCGGAGTTCATCATTGCTCATTCAACACTTTAATCACATTTGTTGCGTCTCCCTCCAGTATATACTTCCATAGAGGATTTTCTTTCAACAAACAAATAGCTGCTTTTGTTACTATGCATTCAGCTATCATTGGATATGAATAACCTTCCATCATTTTCTTCACCAATCCCAATATGAATTTTCCACCATCATCTCGAAACACAACCCCCACTCCCACAGCTTTCTTATCTGTGAATACTGCTCCATCAAAATTTACCTTTATCAACCCCATTGTATAAGGTGAAGTCCATTGAATTTGAGACCCATTGAGACCCTATTGAATTGGAGGTGGAGTCCATCGAATAAGCTTGATAATCAAATAATTTGAATTTAAGCTAAAAGTCTTGAGACCACAACAAATTGTAGATGGAATGGATGACAGATTCATATATTCCACGATCATCCATTGAAGAATGACAAGACATGCACAACTACTACACGAACTCGGTTAGTGTATAGTCTCAATTTCAAAGCCTCACAAAAGTACAACCAAGTAAAAAGAAAATAAACAACAAAATGATTTTTTAAGGGGTTTAAATGATTTACGAACATTTTAATTTTGAATATTTTAATGAGTTTATAAACATAGTTAATATGGACTTCTTTACTTGTAGAATTGAATTCAAATGCTTTGAACTTTTATCGAGTCAATTTTAAATTAAATTCAAATAACTTAATTTTTTATACAATTTAAATTTTAACTTTATCAAACCAAATTCAAATCGAATCTAAAAATTAATAAATTTTAAATTTTGTCGAGTTTATTTTGAATTAAATTTGACTATTAATTCTCTCTGTCCAAATTTTTTTATTTATAATAAAAGGTCTTAATATTTATAGTTCCACAATCTTTCTTTATTACAGTATTATTTTTCCTCCCTGAATTTAGAAATATTAAGAGTTTTGGATGAAAATTTTTCTGGTTGTGCCATTGTGGTTGACACTTGAGAGTAGAGGTGTTCAAACCCAACCCAACCCAAATGAATTTGGGATCAAATGAGTTGGGTTATTAGATTTCGGATTATTTGGATTGGGTTACCTGAATTTCATTGGGTTGGGTTGGGTTGGGTTTCAAAATAAAACCCAACCCAACCCGATAACCCGATAACCAACTACATTAACATATTCTCCTTAGTATTCTTATACCCTAAGGCCCATAAGCCCATTAGAATGATATCTTCTTTCCAGCCCATTACCTCAAAAGCCTATCATCTTTCTCCAAAATTTCATAATTCCACCAGCCTCCAAGACCTCCAGTAAGTCTTCTTCTTCGTTTTTTTTCTCTTTCTTTTTTTTTTTGGGTGAGTCATCTAATTTAATACTACTTAATTTGTAATGGTATTATTCTTATAGTTACTACTATCTATTACGTTTTGGAAGTGTGATTTTCAAGATGTGAAATATTAGACTTGTGAGTTGTAATTTTTTTGGTAAAAACTTTAAGTATTCAAATTGTGTTCATATTCAATTCTACTCATTGTTTAACAAAAAAAGTTAGATGCTTTTCTTTTTGAGAATGGAGTATTGCTCTCGTTTGTATTCATTTTGCCAGGAATGAATTTCAATTTTTATTTTAAAAAATGTATAATGGGACTTTCAAACATGAATGAATTTCTTGCCCTTTCAAGTGTTTTTTTTTCTTTAAAAATATGAAATCAAGTGACCTGAGTAACCCGATAACTCGCTCGAATAATATTTGGATTGCGTCGACTTGGATTTGTATTTTTCTTAGGTTGGGTTGGGTTGGATTTTAAAATTTTTACCAGAAACCTACTAGTTCGACAATCCAACCCATAAACACCCCTACTTGAGAGTTGAGACCCACCACCCAAAAAAAATAAAAATCCTACCCGATTTTATTATCCGTATCACCTGTCCATCCCCCACTCCAAAAATTTTTCCCCCCACGAGGCCACGACCAAGTAGCAATAGCCCACACGATATACAGCTTCACAGGCTTATAGCCTTAAACTGGAAACAACATAAACAAACCGTCGACCACAACAACAATGGGAATATTATTTGTCAAAGCTATGGAATTATTAAATTATGGTATATAAATATTTAATTGATTAAATTATGTTATGTAAATATTTGATTGATGTAATTTCCCTAATTGTTACCCTAAATTAGCTAATTCTTTATTAGTCTAATTGTCTTGATAGCATAGATGCTAACAAGACTTACCATGTATAGATGATTTAGAATATTCTCTTGTAAATCTGTATAAAGGCTCCTTATGTACCAATTGTATTGAAACCTAATTTATACAAATTGTACATATTCTGTCACGTTCTTAACCTGGTATCAGAGCCCCCACTTATAAATATATTTTGAACTTCCTCCTATTTGAGTGCTTGTAAATATATTTTACTCAAATTCTTAGTTTGCTTGTAAATATATTTTGCTCTAATTCTTAGTTTTCAAACTTCGTGTTCTCCTGATTTCAAGTGTTCCCTTGATTTCAACTTTTAGATCTACTAATTTTCAATTTTCAGTTCTCCTGATTTCAACCATCGAGTCTCCTGGTTTCAGCTTTTAGGCTTTTTTTCTCGGTTTTGAACTTTTGAGTTCTCTCTTGGTTTTCAACCTTTAGATTCTCTTAGTTTTGAACCTTTGATTTCTTCTCGATTTTGATCCTTCGGATTCTCTCGATTTTCAACTTTCGGGTTCTCTTAGTTATGATCAGTTTTTGGGTTTTTGATCGATTTTAGTTTCGTTTCGATTATGATTCTTAGTTCTTTTTTTCTATTCGATTGACGATTTTCTATTATCACGTTTTGGTTCAAACTCAATTTGGTTTTTCATAACTATATTGAGTTTGAGGGGATGTCAAAGATATGGAATTATTAAATTATGGTATGTAAATATTTGGTTGATGTAATTTTCTTAATTATTTCCCTAAATTAGCTAATTACTTTATTATTCTAATTGTCTTGATTAACAAGACTTACCATGTATAGATGATTTAGAATATTTTCTTATATACCTATATAAAATATACCAATTCTATTAGAACTTAATTCATACATATTATACATATTCTCTCTTGTTCTTGACATTATCAACTTCATCAACAACAACATTCTCCTTAGCCTTTAAAGTCCCCCCCACACTCCCCCAAAATCAGAAGTGTTCATCTTTCCCCATTCGCCAAGAAAACTTCGCTCAGTCTCAGGTCCACTCGCAGCATATTTCTTGGTTTACAACACTTTTTCTGGACAGATTTTCCCCAGCTGCCTTTCTCTCCCGAAATACTTCCCATTCCTTCACTGTTTTCTCTGCTAAAGGCTATAAAATGAAAACTCACAAGGTATTTTATTTGTTTTACGTTTTTTGTTGGGAATTTGTGTGTGAAATTGGGTGTTTGTATTTTTTTTTTTTGATTGATCATTTTTTGTTGGATTTTAGGCTTCGGCGAAGTGGTTTCGGGTATCTAGAGGTGGGAAGATTATAAGGAGGAGAGTTGGAAAGCAGCATTTGTTGAGAAAGAAGAATACTAAGAGAAAATTGAGACTTTCCAAGATGTTTTGCCTTACTTTCTCAAATTCTTGATTTTAAACATGAAGTCTTTTTTTTGATTTGACACTTCTGTCTAGTGTTTCTATCAATTAACTTGTGTAGAATAGAATTTAGATTGGTTCATGTGGTCATTTGTTGGAAATTTTATATCCACAGAAGTTGATTTGAGATTAGTAAAATTTGATATTCAATTTGTTTTCATATGACCCTCGTCCTCATTTTGCTTTGTAATGATCTATGCTTTAAGGCATCTGATATTGACCAGAAATAAGAACCACGATGTTTTCCAAAACCTTATTTTGATTATGACATAAGCACTAATCTCTGAAACAAGCCGTGCAGGTCTGCTATCTTTTCTGCTGGAAACAGGTCCTTCGGATGCAGTACACCGTCTGAACTATCCTACTTTTCTTGGATGCAAAGGAGCGTCTGATACAGATTCACTAGGACGGATTTCACTGTCCGAATGGACAGGCAGAAAGCAAACTTCTTCATGCACTGCAACAGACGCACAAGCGCATCCGAGGAAATATCCCTCGGACACATATTTTTGTCCGATTGATAAGAATTAAGAATCCTAAACTCCTCAACGGACGCATACAACTGTCTGAACTAAGCTTGCTTTGGACAAACAAGACTGTCCAAAATCCAGTCTGAATGATTAAACGGACGCATGCACGGCCATCCGAACGACAATCCTTCACACAACTCCTAAGATCGGATGCTGTTTCGGACGCACCATCTTTATCTCGGATGTTCGAAACCCTTAACGGCTAATTTTTGGGCATTTGTTATTGAGCCGTTGGGAAGTAGTTACAACAAGAATTTATTGTTCATATAAATACATGCTCTATTGTATTGTAAGAATCATCTAATACATTGAATACAAGCCTTAGAAAAAAGAAATTTGAGTGCAAATTGGCTATAGTCCTATATTGTATTAGTGTGTAGCTTAGATTGCAATTTCAAATTTTGAGTGGAGTGATAATCTTGTACAAAAGTGAGGTTGTGAGTAAAATTCTTGGCTCAACTAAAAGAATTTTAGTGTGAGCAAGAATTGTCCTACTTTGTAAAGATTATTGGCTCACCAAGTTTGTGAAACATTCTAGTAGATCTAATACTTCAAGCTTGTTAGCTGTGGAAGTATTGTTTGATAATCTCTTTTTTTATCTTCTTTACATTCCTTAAGCTTCATTGATTCAAATATCTTCATTATATTATTTGTTAGTGAAAAAGTATCAATAAGTTTAATCTTTATAAAAGTAATTTTTGAAATCTATTCACCCCTCTCTTAGGTTTCTTTGGGACCAACAATTGGTATCAGAGTTTGGTCTCATTCTTTTCCTTAAATTTCTTGTGAGAAAAGATCTATCATGGCAACCAACAATGCTTTATTTTTTGAGGGTCAATCCATTACTAGCCCCCTATGTTTAATGGAGTAAACTTTACTAGTTGGAAGGATAGGATGAATTTTTTTTTACAATCCATTGATATTGACTTGTGGTATGTTGTAAATAAAGGTCCATTTGTCATACTAATAGAAAAAGAGCAAAGACAAGGGATGAGCTCACTCCACAAGACAAGGCAAACTTGACCTTGAATGCAAAAGCAATGAATGTGCTATACAACGTAGTAGATGCCAACGAATCAATGCGTGTCAAAGGATGCATCTCAGCCAAAGAAATTTGGGATAAATTGAAGGAAATCTGTACCGAAAAGAAGGAAGTGACGATATTTGAGAACAAAAGAAATCCCTGCTTGTGGCCAAATATGAATCCTTCAAGATGGAACCGCATGAAAACATCAACAAAATGTATTGTAGGTTCAATGACATCATTAAGGATCTTGAAGCCTAGGGCAAAGAGTATTCTTTGGGTGAAAAGAATAGAAAAATCCTGAATGCTCTCTCCAAAGAATGGGAAGCCAAAACAATCACCATAGAGCAGGCCAAGAATTTAAATTCTATGTCTATTGAATCACTAATCAACTCTCTTACTTCTTATGAATTGAAGTTAAAGGCCAAAGTGGTGGATGATGAAGAAGCAAGACCAAAAAGGAGCATTGCATTAAAGATATCTCAAGAAGAAGATGAAAATGGCTCCATCAATCTAGAAGATGAAGATCTTGATGAAGGAGATCTTGCACTCATCACCAAAGGATTTCTTAAACATTACATCTACAAATAAGAAGAGGTGGAGCTACCAATTCAAATAATTTCAAAGGGAAGACTAAGCTATAAGTGAAGAAACAAAATGAAAAGTGCTTTGAATGTGGTCAACCCAGACACTTTGCAAATGAGTGTCCTTCCAAGAAAAAGAAGGAAGGAAGAAAGCCTCGCTTCAACAACTTTCAAATCACATGGGATGATTGCAATTCCGAATGAGAAGTTGAAGAGGAAATGAAGTCGGCACAAATGGCCTTTATGGCCATTGGAGATGATGAGGTAAATTCTAACTATGACTCTAATGATGAAAAAGATGATAATGATCTTGAAACTCTCATTTTAAAATTGCATGATAGCTTAAAATGTATCTTATGCTAGAAATAAGGAGATAGTAAAGAAATCAAATGCTTTATTGAATACTAACTTACACTTGTGAATGAAAATAATAGGTCATCACAAGAAAATAGTGACTTGAAGAAAAGAATGCATGTGAAATTAAGGTTCAAGGAAGAACAAGAATCCTTGAAGAACAGATTAGATGATTTGAATGTTCTCTAGACTAGAAAAAGAGAAAATGTTGTTGATTTGAAAAGAAATAGAAATGTATTGATCAACAAAAATTTGTCATGTTTAGATGGGATAACTTATGTTTTGTAAAATCAAAATCCTCTTTATATAGAAATAAAAATATTATTTGTAAGTATTGCCAACAACATGGACATGTCAAGAATATGTGCTATGTCAAGAAAAATGAGAAACTTAGAATGAAAGCCATATGGATTAATAGCAATTTCACTAACTCTAATGGACCCAAGAAAAAATGGGTACCAAAAGTTATCAATTGATTTGTTGTGTAGGTACTAAACATCACCAACAATGCTAAGTGGTTTATAGATAGTGGATGCTTAAGACACATGATGGGTGATGCTTCTTTCTTCACAAACCTCAAATTCAAAAACAGTGAAAAAGTAACATTTGGGGATAACAATAAAGCAAAATCAATCGACATTGGTGATGTAGGTAAAAATGGTGAGACCTTGATTAAGAATGTGCTTCTTGTAGTATTGATAATTTGAACACAATTTATTGAGTGTAAGTCAACTTTGTGATAAAAATTTATATGTGTTATTTACGAAGCGTGAATGTCTTATTCTTGATAAAAGTCATGTCGTTTTATTTAAGGGTGCTAGGCACAATGATGTTTATGTGATTCACCTTGACAAAATTAGTAATAGCAATGTAAAATGTCTTACTGCTTCCATAGATGATCCTTGGCTTTGGCATAGAAGACTTTGTCATTTTAATATGGATTTAATTGAAAAACTTGCTAAGAAAGAATTGGTAAGAGGTTTGCCAAAACTAAAGTTTTTGAGAAATAAAATTTGTGATGCATGCCAATTTGGTAAACAAGATAAAATTTCCTTTAAACCAAAGAATTGTGTGTCTACTTCTACACCTTTAGAATTATTGCACTTAGACTTGTTTGGACCAACTCAATATGCTAGTTTTGGTGGTAGTAAATATGCTTTTGTGATTGTGGATGACTATTCTAGGTATACTTAGGTAGTTTATTTCTTGTTCACAAAAATGAAACTTTTGAAAAATTTGTAAATTTCTAAAATTCAAAATTTGTTGAATTTGAAGATCACTCGATTAAGAAGTGACAATGGTGCCGAATTTAAATTTGGAGACTTTCCTGAATTTTGTAATCACAACGTTATTTCACATGAATTTTTGGTTGTTAGATTTCCTCAACAAAATGGTGTTGTAGAAAGGAAAAATAGAACACTTCAAGAAATCGCTAGAACTATGATTAGTGAATGTGATTTACCACAATATTTTTGGGCCGAATCCGTTAACACGGCTTATTATGTCATGAATCAAGTTTTGTTGAGATCCATTTTAGACAAAACTCCTTATCAACTCTTGTTTTGTAAAAAATCCATTGTGAGATATTTTAACGTTTTTGGTTGCAAATGTTTTATTTTAAAAATTAAAGAAAATCTTGGCAAATTTGACAAAAAATCGGATGTAAAAATTTTTCTAAGATATTCTAGTGACAAGAAAGTATACTGTGTCTGATTATACAATAGAAGAACGCTTTTGATTGAAGAAGTTATACATGTTACATTTGATGAAACTAATGATGTTTTCTCAAAGAATATATGTGAAGATGAAGATATAGGTATTCAAAAGGAGCTTGAGAAGCTCACTATCCATGAAAATCATCAAGCAATCACATCAAGAAATGAAGTCAACAACCATCAAGTAGATGATGAAGAAGAAAAGAACGAGGATATTCCAAAAGATCTTCCAAAAGCATGGAGATTTGTCTCTAGTCACCCTTAAGATTTGATCATAGGTGATCTATTAGATGGGGTAAAAACTCGATCTCATAAACCTTTGAATAGTAATTGTGCATTACTTTCTCACATTGAACCTAAACATGTAGATTATGCATTAAATTATGAATCTTGGGTCATTGCCATACAAGATGAACTTAGTCAATTTGAGAAAAATAACATATGGACCTTAGTTGAAAGACCACCAATTCATCCTGTAATTGGAACAAAACGGATTTTTTTAGAAACAAATTAAATGATAAAGGTGAGATCATAAGGAATAAAGCTAGACTTGTTGCAAAAGGTTATGCTCAAGAAGAAGGTACTAATTTTGATAAAACTTTTGCACCCGTTGCTATATTAGAATCCATTCTCATGTTTCTTGCATATGCATGTTTTAATGATTTCAAATGGATGTCAAAAGTGCCTTTGTAACTGGTTTTATTGATCAAGAAGTTTTCGTTGAACAATCTTCCTGATTTTGAAAGTAAAAATTTTTCAAATAATATTTTCAAACTCTCTAAAGCCTTATACGGTTTGAAACAAGCTCCAAGAGGTTGGTATGAAATACTAAGTGAATTTTTTTATTGAAAATAGATTTAAAAGAAGTGTCGTTGACACGACTTTCTTTACCAAAACAAATTTTAATAGTTTGCTAATTGTTCAAATTTACGTTGATGATATTATTTTTGAATAAACTAATGAAAGCTTGTGCAAGGATTTCTCACACTTGATGCAAAAGAATCAAGTTTGAAATGAGTATGATGGGAGAGTTACAATTTTTCCTTGAACTTCAAGTTCACCAAACAAAGGAAGGGACGTTTATTACACAAATCAAGTACCCAAAGGAGCTACTCAAAAGATTCGAAATGGAGGATTGCAAACAAGTTGGTACACCTATGTGTACCTCAACCAAAGGTGAAGGAGGTAATAGTGTTGATGAAAAACAGTATAGAGGTATGATTGGAACCCTACTTTATTTAACGGCTAGCAGACCAGATATTATGTTTGCTGTTTGTTTATGTGCTAGATTTCAATCTTGCCTTAAAGAATTGCACGTAATGGGTGTAAAAAAGACTTTTAGATACTTAAAGGGCACAATGGATTTTGGTCTGTGGTACCCAAAATCCTCTACCTTCAATTTAATTAGTTATTCTGATGCTGACTTTGTTGGGTGTAAAATTGATAGAAAAAGTACTAGTGGTATGTGTCATCTCCTAGGTAATTATCTTGTGTCTTGGTTTAGAAACCACAAAACAAATTTCTATTTCTCTTACTACGGCTGAAGCCGAATACATTGCTGCTGAAAATTGTTGTGCCCAACTTCTGTGGATGAAACATATTTTAAAAGATTTTGGTATTGTCTTTGATTGTGTGCCTATAAGGTGTGACAACACTAGTGCAATTAATCTCACAAAAAATCCTGTAATGCTCTCTAGAATCAAACAAATTGATGTTAAGCACCATTTTATTAGAGATCTTGTTGCAAAAAGGAAATATGTGTTGAATTTATGTCTACTTTAGATCAACTAGCTGACATTTTTACTAAACCCTTGGCTTTAGATCGTTTTGAATCTCTCACAAATCGTTTGGGGATTTTAAAGTTCACATCGGCGTAGACTCTTAGTTCGAACGCACATATTCGTCCGAACAACACCCTCTGTTGGACGCTCTCACTCATCTGAAAACCTCATCTCTACCTTAGACGCTTATGATCGTTTGAATTTTCCTCACTTTCTTCATTTTTCCACTTGAATCTCCTACTGGACGCTCCCCATCGTGCAAGAAAAATATCGGAGCACTAGCTCTAAGTTTCAGCCGTCTGTTCATCAGCTTTCAAATGCATGATCGGACGCATATAAATCGTTCGGACATCCGAACGGTCCCTTTGCTCGCTTAAAATCATTCATTTTCCTCTTTTCGGACTCACCCAAATCCCCGAACCCTCCTATGGTGAAAACTTTTTGCCTCAAAATTCTTACAATTTCTTCCTTCTCTCATCAAATTGTTTGAGGAATCTTCATTTCAAAGTTGTTCATTACCCTTATTGCACTCCATTTCACCAATCTACCATCAAATTTTCTTCAAATCTCCACAAACTTCCCAAAAATCACATTTTTTTTCTTTTATATATATGCTTTCAATTCACAATGGTTCGATCTCATGGGGACTCTTCAACAGCAACTGTGGACGCAAATCAAAAGGGAAAGCTCTAGTGCAAAGGGAATTATTAGCTAATCCTCAAACTTCAACAAATCCACCCCTACCAAATTTCATAGATGCTAAGACATCTAAACGGTATACATCTCTCCTTAGAAAATCTATCATTATTTAAAGACTTGTTTCCTAAGATTTTTTTGATGAATTTAATCTTCCAATTGTCAAATCTTGTTTTGAAAAATAAAATTGGGTTCACCTAGTTCACATAGACTTACCTGTTTATTATGACGTAGTGCTTCAATTTACAGCCAACCTTAGAAAAGGCCCCACTGTTCGCACACTAGTTTCTCGTGTGAACAACACAAATCTTGAAATTTCTTCCAATATCATAAATACCATTTTTGAATGTGAAGTCTCTTCCCCAAATGAATTTACTTATTTCTTTTCTTTGGGTAAATGGCCCGCTCTGAAAACTGGTCTTGATATTGACGAGATTAGAGCAATTTTTAATATCAATTTCAAACAGGTCTCGGAAGCCAAGACTACCTTGCTCACTCCTGAAATGAGCATTTTATAAACTCTTGTCACAAATTTATTGTTACCAACTGAGGGTCGGGCATCGCACCGAACCCGAAAAAATGTAGCTTTACTTATTTTACTGCGTTTTCAAAGGGATTCCTCTCGATTTTGGGTACATTTTCTGTTCCTTGTGGGAACTATTTCTAACCAATACTCGCCGAAACATTCCCTTCGGCAAATTTTCTACAAAAGTTTTTGATTATCTTAACGTACCTTTCACCAGCAAAAAACAATTCCTTCCCTACTTCAACAAAGCCGACATTGAGCGCAAGGGCTTACATTTTTTTAATGATCAATGGTTAACTAAAGCTGCTTATGATTTTGAAAGATAAAAAACTCAAGCCTCTTCCTCTAGTCTGACACTTCCCTATTCCCCTCCTTCTCAAACACCTCTACCACTCCATGATCGTTGCCCTTCTTCCTCTAGACCTTCCCTTTCACACATTTGCAGTCTTCTCAGTTCCTTGAGCACTTAAGGTGAGCTTCTTCCAACGTCACACTAATCGCAAGTTAAAGCATCTTGAAACTCGTCAGATGATCCCTGCAAGAGGCACTCAGCTTGGGCATATCTGCTTCAGCTCAAGTTCAATTTGCAAATATTCAATCGCAGTACACCTTTGACTCCTTTATCGAAAGTGATGATAATGACAATGCTGAAGAAGAGAATGATCGTGCATAACCCTTTGCTCAAGTTGCTATTGATGATGATGGGGGCAACGACGAGGACATTGATGATACATTTGATTTTATCATGCAACGACGCGACTCAAGTCATGACGATAGTGAAGCTACTGGCGATGATGCACCTACCAAGAAACAAGATAGAAAAACACTCTAAGAAGAAAAATGACTCGACTTAGATTCTCTATTCCTCCTTGAATCATTAATCTATATTTCGATATTACTATTATGTATTACTTTCATTTTGGCTTTGGAATTGCAATAGATGTTGATGATGTTATTGTCATGGAATGGTCTAAGTTGATGTTGTTTTTGGTATCATATTGGTTATTTTAGTGCACTTCTCAGGGGGGAGCTTATTTGGATGATGCTAACATCAAAAAAGGGAGTAAGAATATGCAAATTGTTGGTTGTGCTATTAATTATATCTGTTAATTTTTTATATACATGATTGGATATGTTTGGTTATTCAATGACTGTTTGTCATCTTCAAAAAGGAGGAGATTGGTATTTTTCAAACCTTATTTTGATGATGACATAAGCACTAATCTCTGAAAATAAGCTGTGCAGGTCTACACCGTCCGAACTATCATATTTTTCTCGAATGCACAAGAGCGTCTGATACAGATTCACTCGAATGTATTTCACCGTCCGAACGAACAGACAGAAAGCAAACTTCTTCATGCACCTGCAACGGACACACAAACGCGTCTAAGGAAATATCTCTCGGAGACATATTTCTGTCCGATTGATAAGAATCAAGAATCCTAAACTCCTCAATGGACGCATATACAACCGTCCGAACTAAGTTTGCTTCGGACAAACAGGACCATCTGCAACCCAATCTGGACGATGAAATGAACGCATGCACGGCCATCTGAACGCACATCCTTCACACAACTACTGAGATCGGACGCTGTGTCGAACGTACCATCTTTATCTCGGACTTCCGAAACCCTTAACTGCTAGTTTTTGAGCATTTATTATTGAGCCGTTGGGAAGTAGTTACAACCAAAATTTATTTCTCTTATAAATACCTGCTCTATTGTTTTGTAAGAATCATCTAATACATTGAATACAAGCCTTAGAAAAGAGCAATTTGAGTGCAGATTGGCTATAGTGCTATATTGTATTAGTGTATAGCTTAGAGTGCAATTCCAAATTTTGAGTGGAGTGATAATCTTGTACAAAAGTAAGGTTGTGAGTAAAATTCTTGGCTCAACTAAAAGAATTTTAGTGTGAGCAAGAATTGTCCTACTTTGTAAAGATTATTGGCTCATCAAGTTTGTGAAGCATTCTAGTGGATTGATACTTCAAGCTTGTTAGCTTGGAAGTATTGTTTGTTTAATCTCCTTTCTTACCTTCTTTACATTCCTTAAGCTTCATTAGATTCTATCTTCATTATATTATTTGTTAGTGAAAAAGTCTCAATAAGTTTAATCTTTATAAAAGTAATTTTTGAAATCTATTCACCCCCTCTTAGGTTGCTTTGGGACTAACAAACCAGAATGTAATTTTACAGCCTTATACACAAATTTGTGCATTGTGCAACGGTTTTTTGTTTTGGGGGAGGGTGGAGGAGAGGGCTGTTGAAGGAGAAGTATTTGGTGAAATTGACTATTACATATTAAGAATTATTACATTTCATGTGATGGTAAAGGATTAAAATTGGCCACCTCCTGTGATTATTTTGTAAAACTTAGTTAGACGTGTGTAAAAGATTATCACAGTTGCGTGTAGAGTGACACTTTCAAATTGAGGTGCTGTATCGTACATGTTAATCACAGGAAAAATGTAGTATCTATTTCTTCTAAATAGACATATGTATTTGTACAATGAGATGGGAATAAATGTGGAGATGTATGAGATGTTGGCACAGGCTTATCATTGTCTTAACGAGTCTTCTTGTGTTTTGAGAAAAAAGAAACAAACACAAACCAGGAAAAACAGGAAAGTAAATCTTTTCGGTATTCTTTTTCTACAAATTTATATTACCTATTGAGTTCTTCTTTTATCATCACTTGAACTATTGATGAGGTCAAAAAACTTACTTAGCTAAGAGGTTTGAATTTGGCCGTGGGTGTCAATTTTGTTTTGTTGCATTACTTAGTATGATAGTATCAGCTTTTAGTTTGGTGCTAAGCGAAAGACAGGAGTTCTTCATTCTGCAGACTGCTGAATACCAAAATAAAGAGAAACTTTATTGTTTTTCTTTTAGAGGCATGCCTACGAATAGTTGAATAGATAACATGAGTGTGTCTTAGGTGCTCAGCAGTTGGAAACTTAAACTAGCATGTAAATAAGCTCTTACCTATAGAATGAAGGTTGGTTAGATTGACTTATCGTTTGAGGAACATCTAAGCTTACTTGAATGATCAGAAAACTGTCAAATTGATGTGAGTGCAAAACAAATGCAATTGGTGTTGTGACATTCCTCCTTAGTGTTTGTCTTAAGTGTATTGTGCATTGCGCAAAAGCAAGCACAAGTGGTGGTGAAAGAGCAAGAATAAAGAGTGAGGAAATAGGTGCATTAGCAGCCCTTTTTCTGAAATGGGCCTTGTTTTATTTGTTCTATCTAAAAGTTTTTTCCTAATCGAATTCAAAGATTTCCTTCTACCACAATCTTGTCAATCATTGTTATAAGATAGCCTTCAGAACTTGAAATTAGTTGGACGTGAAGTTCTATTAGCTAAGTCACTGGTTAGCCTTCAGAACTCGCAAACAGACTGGCACACATGTTCTCTTTTGATAGCTGTGCGAATATCTTTCTTAGTCTGTCCTGAACTTAGCTGGCACAAGGAAACTAGAATTTAGTTAATGGATCACGAGGATGCAAGAGGTTTTGTTTATGCAGAAACATTGTGCCTTAGATACTAGTACTAGTCAACAGATATATCTGAGCACGGTGAAAAGAAAATGAAGTGTTTTTCTGTGTATGATGGATTTCTCGTATAAATTCACCTGACAGCAAGATGTGGTGGAAGAAATGTGATTAGGTTGAATGGGTATTAGAGGTGCGCGAAAGGATACAGTAGAGAAAAGCATTCTAATCCATTTGTACTTAACAAGCAAGGTCAAGTTCGAGTTGGTTAACAATCGAGCTGATGGGGTTGACTTAAACTAAGGTTCTGCTTGTGGTGTTAATGGATTGACTGATTTGGCTTAGTTAAACCTACATGATTAGGAAAAGAATTTTGATTATTTACTAAATTACTTGAAGTGGAAAGACTTCGGGGCATGCCTCTTCAGTCTTATGTATGCTCTTCCTAAAACAATCTTTCTTCTGTAGGTTTTACTCTCTTTTTATTCCCCCTCCCCCAAAAAAAAAAAAAAGATGGGGAGAAAGAAAGAAAGAAAGAAAATTGGAGGATGGATAGGAGTAGGAAGTTGAAAATCCATTAGACTTATTGCGTACTCTGTCATTTCTTTTGAAAGAAGAGAGGTTTCTACTTGGCGGGGTAAACTCAAAATTGAAAGAATCGCACAAAATTTTAGCATGCATAACAAATCAGAAAACCTCTTCATCTAATAAATTATTATTGTCCCAAATCAACTTAAATTTTGTCTTCTTCTAATTTGTTTTTTATTTTTTATATAGGTACAAGTTGACCAGAGTGACTACAACAATGTAATTGGTGCCTTGCCTTACTTGGAAGTAAATCGACAGGCAAACTAGAGCTGATGCAGTTGTGCAAAGCAGTAGATGCTGCATTGGTTTGTTAAATTGAAGCTGATACTTTTTTATTTAGAGGAAAGCAGTCCATTGTTTATCTTTCCTTCTTGATTTGTAGTTCACCTAGGAAATATTCTAACATACTTCAGAAATTGAATTTTTCCTGCAAAAATCTGTTATAGCTCTTAAGCTTTTGATGGTTATTAGCGATGAGTGTGCTAGCAATGTTCAATATTCTATACAGTAAATTTTCCATTGCATGTTAAGATGCTAAACTTAGTCTTTTTCCGCTTTCTCTTATCAAAGGAGTAAAACTATTAAATAGCTTTTTTTCTATCTAAGATTAAGAAGCCTATGTGGTAGTGTCCTTCATCAGAGGCCTGATTGATGTAGAACTTCTAACTTTTCTTTTTTTTCTTGATAAGAAAAAAGTTTACAAGGAGGGTAAGTTACCCTCTTCCTCCCAGATAGTGCAGATTACCGAAATTTCTAATTTTTGGAAAATCTATTTTAGAAAAAAGTTTAAGAGGAAGGTAGGTTACTCTCTTTTAAAAATCTATGCTTTTAAAGGATGTATTATGATCTTAATCAGGCTTGGTCCATGTGTAGCTTGATGTGATTATGTATTTGTTAGATGATTAGGTGTATTATGATTCAACATTATTGTACTTTCAAGTAACTTGAATATTTTGGATATTTTGGTTGTATATATCACTCGTGTGAGATTATATACCAAATTGTAATTTGTGTAACACACGAATATCCGATCGTATGTGCCCCAAGACCTTAATCCATATGATACAACTTTGCCCAGAAATACCAATAAATTAGGTCTATTTAATTCAGTTCAATAATTTCTTACTACTTAATTATTGATGTCTTGCTATGAAATGATCAAGGGAGCCTCTGAGCGATTGACAGCTGGTGTTCAAAGACAAACGGGTTCAAGGGAGGCTATGATAATTCATAAGCAATTCTTAATCCTTCATTTGTTCTGGTAAACATCGCAAGTGATTGTCTCAAATACTAAAACCAAACAGATGGTTTGGCTTAGATACCAATTTAGACAGCCAGATGATATAGGTTCTGGATGGCTCATAAAATATATACTATACTATAATTCTTCCTTTATTGGTCCTCTATAGCTTATTGTAACAACCGGCACAGAGAGTGAATGCAAAATTTTAAAATCGAGGGGTGTCTATCTTAAACACATTATTTTATCTCATAAAGCTTTTGGGTAGGCATAAGAAAATGACCATGATTCTACAACTATGGTTCTGAGGAGAGTTAGAATCGGAACCTTAAGAGCCAATTTCGGTTTCGATTTTAGAATCGGCGGTTTCAGTTGATTCCCGGGTTCCATTTAGTTTCGGTCTCGATTCTAGTTACGGTTTCGATTTTGAATTTTTTTAAAATAAATTAGAAATTATAATACTAAAAATATTAATAAAAGCTAATATGAGAAACAAAAAAGTATATTTTATTTGTATTTCAATTGTAAACTGTCTTTGGGAAAAAAAAAGTACACTATTATATTATTTATTGAACTATTAAAAATTAAAATAAAGATGCATTTTGAAAATCCATACATTTTGAGCGTCTTTGAGAGAATTAGAGAAGATTAGAGACATTGAGAGAATTGTGTGTTAGAAATGTTAGGGGGAGAGGATATTTATAGGTAAAATGATGGGGAAAGAATTATAATTTATTTTTTTTAAATTATTGTCGGTTCCAGTTTCGATTCTAAAAAATAGAGAATATCGGAACCAAAACTGTGTCCACGATTCTGAATCCTGTTTTGGGAACTAGAACTGTAGCCATGCCTACTTTTGGGGAGTTCTACATTATAATTCTCTTGTTAGTTTTAAAAATTTGTACAATACAAAATTTTAAAAATACATTATATCGAAGTATACAATTCTTTAATGTATAATGCAATAGTTTCTTAACGAGACTGTAAAATTGTCATAAAATTTTATAGAGTTAGAATTTATTTGTTAAGAAACCTACTTAAATATTTTTTCTTTTATAAGAAAATAATTTGAAAAAATGACTCTAATAGTCTCTTACATTTTACGTTTATACTTTTTAAGTCACTAACATTCAAAACAATATTTTCGTCCTTAACAAATTTAAAAGATACAATTTTGCTTCCTCGACACAATTACATGTATTTTTTGATCTGAAATATTTACATACGTATTGCATATATTTTTTGGGACAAAATTTACAACATATAAATCCTAAAAATTAAATTGTCCAAAAAATTATCCAAACACAACCACCCACCACCCATCTAGTCCACCACGATCCCTCTACTTCACCCTAAGACGACAAATGCAGTAGCCAATATCACCATCCCAAAACAATTCCCTTCCTCGCCTCATTCTGCGGTTCTACCCCTAATTTCATTTCATATTATGTCAAATCAAATCAAGTGAAGATATGAACCACAAGGGTGGTTCAAGGGTAAGGTAGCTAAAACTACCGCTTTAGGCTCCCAAAAAATTTAGATCCTAAAATTTTAGGCCTTATTATTAATGGTAATAATAATTATAATTTTTTTTGTTGTTAAAAAATCTAATCAATACTCCCTATTAATTTAGGCCTCAAAATTTTGGCCTTGTTCCAATTGTTAGAACACTCTAATCAAAACTCTCTATTAGGTAATCAAAAAGTTTATGCCCAAAATTTGGACCTTATTATAATTATAAGAGATTTTTTGAGAAGAAATTAATTAACTTAGCCTAAACTCAAAAGAAAAAAAAAAAGATTCCTTTGCTTTGAAATTAGTGAATATCCAAAAATTAAAGGTGAAGCTAATTTTTTAGCAATATATGAGATTGAAAAGTTTGAATTTTTATAGGGTATGACAATACGGTATGATATATTGTTGGTTATTAACTCAATAAAAGTTTATAACAAAAAACTATGTGTATTGATGATGTTATAGATCAATTAAGATTTTTTTTTCTTTTTTTCTAAAAAATATAGAGAAAATGAATTTGTAACTAGTATAATATTTGTTAAAAAAATTGCATTTGAAATAGTATAGAGTCTAAATTTTGTGAAAAACATGTGATTCGTATACTAAAACAATTTGATGAAAATATTGATAATAAACTACAAGGTCTTATGAAGAATCATTTAGAATTTATTATTTCTTATACATAGTAGACAATGAAATTTTTTCACTTCAAAATAAATTTGAACAATTCAATATATATGAAAATATTTGTGGTTTTCTATTTAGTATTGAAAAAGTGAGCTCATTAGCGTAAAAAATTGCAAATAAGACTGCTATCTTAATTTTGAAAAATTCTTAAAATATAATAATCATGATGATATTGACCGTTTAGATTTATTTGTGGAATTAAAAATTTTAAAAGAAATTATACAAGTAGAAGATAAGCTTCCAATTGATATACCTAATTATAAAAAAGAGATAATTATTTTCCTAATACATATATAGCCTATAGAATAATTTTAACCGTTCCTGTTTTGTCACTACAATAGAAAGAAAATTTTCAAATAAGAAGTAATAAAATCTTATCTAAAATCAACAATGTCTCCAGAAAGATTAAATGGGTTAGACGTGTTATCAATTGAAAATAATTATTAGAACTTTATTATAAAAGTTTAATTAGTAATTTTACATTTCAAAAATATAAAAAAAATAAATTTTGTAGGAGAATTTATATTTATTTTACTAAAAAATAAAAAGTCCTCTTATTGAAATTGGTTTCAGGCCCCAAAATCGCTGAGCCAACTCTAGCCAGCCACTAGGAGTCATTAATCTAGATATCCAGGATAGAAGAAGTAGTTTCAAGTTAAGGAAGTCGTCGAATTCAAGAATAGGAGAATAAAGGGTACATGAGGATTAAGCTAAGAAATGTGAAAGGGTGAGGAGTTTGAGGTAATAGAAAGAGAAAGAGGTTACGAGAATAGACCTGTGAGAGGGAAGAAAACGAGACTGGGTTTGTGGGAGACAACAAAACAAGGGGAAGAGCTATGGGAGGGGGCTGCTAGAGTAAAAGAATATGGAAAGGCTGGAGAGGGATGTGGAATGAAGTTAGGTTTCATGAGCAAGGAGACGAGTGAGGGGCTACAGGAGGAAGAGGGAGTACGATTGGTGTAGTAGGAAGAGAAAGAAGCTCTTTGGACCTGTTGGAGCAAAGGAGCTGCATATGAGAGGATAGGGTGGTGATGGTGGGTAGAATTTTTAGTGTGGTGGGAAGATGAGATTTTGGATAGCATTGTTTAAAATTTAAAATTTGTATATTGCCAATTGTATCCCAAAAAATATAACATGTCCTGATTCATATATAACCATTTTAGGCAAAATATGTTTATAATTATGTCGAGGGACCAAAATAATATGCTTTGAATTTATGAGGGACAAAAATGAATAATTTTAAATGTAAGAGACTAAAAAAAGTACAAATATAAAATGTGATGGACTATTAGCGTTGTTTCCAAAAAAAATTTATAATTTTCAAAAGGGTTAAATATAGTATACCCCTTTAAGGTTGGACTATTTTGTACTAAACACCTTAACATTATATTTTCTCACTTTATCCCTTTGAGTGACAATCAAATATAACTCTGTCATTAGTTTTTGTTTAAAAAACAAATTTACCTCTAAAGGTTAATTGCAGTAAACCCCCATAAAGTTTAGGTGAGATTTCACTTTATTCCTTCATGTAAGTTTTGTGTCATTTAATGTTTTGGGATAAATAAAAAGCAATAATGTTATCAATATTGTTAAAAATATAAGTATGCTCTAAATTAATTAATAGTTTAATTCTCAAATTATGCTTATTCTTCTATATTTAAAACTTAAAAACACGATGAAATAATTAATTTTAAAAATTTTAATGAATTATTCAAGCTGTTTCACCTAAGTTATTTTAATTTAAGTTTTGGTTTATATGTATAAAATTATTTCATATAATTTAGGTGATAGCTGAATTATATTAACTAATGGAAAAAAGTAAAAAGAAAATAATTTTAAATAAACATAAAGAAAAGGCAAAAAGAAAATAGACTGATACAACTTTAATAGATGATTATACATCTAGTATATTTTAAAATTTACTTTTACATGAGAACAAAATATAATGAAAAGACTCAAGAATACCGATAGTGTTAGGGAATTTTTGTATTTAAATTTTTTTCACAAGTATTTTCTAAAAACCACTGGTATTGGTGGGAATCATTATATTTTTAATTGTTTAGACAATGTTTTTGTATTGAATAATGACTAAACTAGGTTAATTGACACAAAATAGAATTCGGGACTAAAATGACAAAAATAATAAACTTTAATCGGGTTAATTTTATATTTTTCTTATAGTTTCTAGGGGTAAAAATATCTTTTTTAACTTTTTAATAATTAAATTGTTGATGTGTACTAACGAATATGACAAAATAAAAAAAAATATTAAAAAATTTAATACTCTTTAAGGTATTAAAACCTTTTCAAAATGCTGTACGGCCTAGCCTTTGGGCACAAAGTTGGAAGATGTTTTAATTAAAATTTTACTTCAAACTATTTTAGTTATCCCCAGTGTTACTCCACAAAGATAACGCAACAAGAACTATGCGAGGAAAATTTTGGATATATATGTACACATGGAGATAACTCTAAAGCTGGCGTTATTACTAGAGTAATTATTTTCCTGTCAGAGCAATATTGGCTGGAATGACGATCTTGTCCTCAAGAAGTCCAATTACTACTAAAAGTTTTCTCCCCAAATTAAAAGTCTCGATTTTGTCTGCTTTCCCATTGTCCTCCCCTAATCTTTGATTACTCTTTCTTGGCCTTGATTTCGTATCTAGCCAATCCAGTAATAGAGTTCCAGAATCCTACCCATTTCAGATTAAAATTAGGATTAATTACACTTTACCCCTTTAAACTTATACCTCAGTTGTACTTTGTCCTCTGAATCCTAAAAATGTACACTTTATCCCTCTAAAGATGCCAAAATATATATAATTACAAAAAGATGATGTGGACATTTATTTTGACATTATTTCCATTCAAACATTTGTAGACAAATTATATTCCTTTTTTATCTCATTTTTAATGATTCCATATAATATATTTTTTCATAAGAATAATAGAATTTTTTTATCACATTTTCACTTAATAAAATCATATATTATTTTCTTCATTTCTAAAACTAAATACTAATAGAGCGAATTTTTACAATACTTTTTTTCCAATTTTTTTTTTTTGTAGGATCTGAACATATTGAAAATAAAATAAGCAAGTAGATTTATTTTATTTATATAAATAATTTTTTTTTTACACATTTTTAGACTTAACAAAAAAATTGTAAAAAAATAAATAAATTTTGCTTTTGTTTTGATGTCATACAAAAAAAAAAAAAAATTTACTTATTTAGTTAAAAGATATTCTTCTTACACCTTATTATTTATTGTGATATGGAAATTATATTCTTATATACGATATCTTTTAATTTTAAAAATAATTTAATAATTTATATTTAAGATATTTAGTTCATGCAAAATGAAAATGAACAAAAAATAGTTGTAAAAATCTCCTTTTTATATTTAGTTTTATAAATGAAAAAATAATGTATAAGATGATTAAAGAAATTTGATAATTCATAAAATTTTCTTATAGTCCAAATATATATATATATATATATATGTGTGTGTAATCATTAGAAATTAATTAAAAGTAGAATAACTTTGAACACAATTTGTTAGAGGACATTTTTGTCAAATCAAATATTCACATTATCTTTTTATAATTATTTATATGATAAAATTTTTTAAGAGAGGTAAAGTGTACATTATTTAGGTTCAGCGGGTAAAGTGCAACTATAATATAATCCAGTTCAAAGGTAAAGCGTAATTAACCCTTAAAATTATTGTTTTTATGGCATTGCAAAAGCAATCTAAGCATAGATAAACCTTCCAATCAGCCTAAAAAAAAATTATTTGCCCTCAAAAGAAAAACCTATCCCAATCAATAAACAATTTTATAACAAAAATAAATACTGAACTTGAAAATTTCTTATTACCACGGAAATTTGTTTTAACCTCCACATAATTTGGTTCTACATAGCGCTAAATTCAGCAAAACCCAATCACCTTTGAGGTGGAAGGTGGCGAAGCTGACAAATTTATTGATGACAATTTGGTTTTGCATAATGTGAAGTTCAACTAAACCCAATACATTTATTGGCCTCAATTTTTCTGGGGACAAATTCGTCGACAACTATCTAAAACAAACTTAAAAAGGCTTGCAGAAGGCGGAGAAGCCGCAATGGAGGTGAGAGGAGGATTATTACGGCGGGGGAGATTCGGTGATCGAAATAGTGAAATAGAGAAATTATGATATCTCAGAGTCAAAGATTTGGAGTGCAGTTGCAAGACGAATTTGTGTAGAGAAATTTGGTTGATTTGCTGTGGGTAATTTTGCCATTTTGAAAGAATTGCTCTGGCAGAAAAATTATTACTCTGGCAATAACACCAGCCCAACTCTAATTTTCTTTTAGGCTTTTGTCGGAAAGTTAACAATCTTCTTCACCAAACACTAATCTTCAATCACCTCGTTGTTTGTTGCATGGAATCTGGGCCCACAATTTATCCACTTCTAGTAGACCTTTATTCCCTGTTTGGTTGGCGGCTAAAAGCCTATAACTTTAACCAGACCCGGATTTAGTACATTTCCCAAGTACTTGAACTGAATCCAAACCCGACAAACAATGAAATAACACTACTACTATTTTAATAGAGAAAATAACTAGTTGGTTATAAATGGATGACTAGTTATTTACAAAGATATAATCCAATTTTTTTAATTCCTTGTTAGAGTAAAGTAATAATTGGATTATGAAATTCAAATTGTATCTTATCCATTATTAAGTTACATTCTTATGTGATACAATTACAAATTATATTCCAATTTTACTTTTGTCTAGAACTAATTACGAGAAAATATACTTGAAATATATATTGTATTAAAACATATAAAAAAAAATTATGCTCTATAAAATGGTGCTTTTTTATAGTAAAATTTTTTTGTAAGGTACTCCATTTATTGGTAGATTTTATATTTTCAATAAGGTCATTCAATTAATATAGTTTTTTTTTTTTCTTTTGAATTTTCACAATAGTTGGCAGTTGGCACTACCTACCATGTATAACTTTCAATTTCAACTCTTTAACCCATTTCGAAAAACCCGAGCCGACGAATCTGGTCATCAACCACCTCTAGAGTCCAAAAGTGCCCTACCAATCACTTTAAGACATCTGTACCGCTCAACTACAATTAAATTCTCCATTCTGTCTTTTTCTGCAGAAGGCATTAGCAAAGAAAAGAAAACAGAGCAGTAAGGAAAATAAGGAAAAGAAAAAGAAAAGGAAGAGAAAGAAAATAAAAAACCTTTTTCTTCCCCTTCTAATAGTATAATTCTAGGGGGTTTACCCCAATTATCCAATCCTTTTCTTTTCCTTTTCCTTTTCTGATTCTTAAAATCTCCAACTTCTCCGGTCCTTTATCCAATTCAACCAATTCCCTTTTTTCCCCTAGTATTCTGCAGAAATTAATAATTTAAGTTTTTTTTTAAAAAAAAAAAAAATACTATTTTCGTTATTTATTTTTTGTTAGTTGATGTTTGAATTGATGAGAATGAGGCCAGAAACGGTGTCGTTTGTTGCCGCGAATGATTTGTCGGTGAAGTTGGAGAGTGCGGCGTCGGCGGCGGAGGAGGAAGATTACGGACATCTCAGTAAACGATCTAGATTGTCTCCGTCTACTTCATCATCGCCGCCATTCAGCCAGGTAATCCTTTTTTTATTTTTGAATTTACTTATTAATATTTTAAAAAATTGAGTAATTTTTGCTGAATTCTACGGACAGAAATTTTCTGATGGAATTAGATTTAAAGTTATTCAGAATTATGTTGATATATAAATTGCTAATTTAGCAGGAAAAATATTTGAAATTAGAAAGGAAGATGAAGAATTAGTATTTTTAGCTGGGGAAGCAAATAGATTATGTTCTTGTTAAACGATGTTTTGGTTACGTGCCATATGTTTGACGAAAGATTTTACTTACTGAACACTGAAATCATGCTTATAAAGCAAATGCGGGTGCGGGTGGGTATCAATTTTATTAGTGTAGTCAAGGAGGATTTGATTGGCTTCTTGTATTAAATGTGAGCAATCTTATGATGAAATTACTTTTAGGTTGCGTTTAGATGCGCGTATTTGATATCACATGGAATTTCAGGATTTGTTTGGATCAATCGATTTGGAGAAGCCCATTTTTTGGAGGGACTTGTAACGCTATAATGGACAAAATTCAAATCCACCCAAATTAAAAAGTGTGAAATGAAGGATTTCAAATAACTTTTTAAATTATTTGGGCGGATTTGAAATTCATCCATTTTGACTTTACAAATCTCTCCAACAAGACAGTGGATTTCAAATCCTTCTCCAAATCCATCTATCCAAACACAACGTCAGTGAATTTGAAATCAACTCATATTAACCACTAAAACCTGACTCTCACTTGTTCGTTGGTGGATTTCAGATCCCAAACTAAATTCATTAACTTGTTTGGATAACCTAAGATGGATCAAATCCAAATATAGATTTTCGTTGAACTGTTTTTGGAGGTTATAATGGGAATACATGTTTTAAAGGGTTTAAAATTGGGTTATCTGTAAAGATGATTTTTTTTTTTTTTTTGGTTGCAAAGTGGTGGTTTTTGGATGTATGGAGATTCTTAAGACCTTTGTTTTACTTTTTTTCATATGGAATTTGTTGCAAGGTTTTCATGTATCTGCACATAGCTGTACTTGTCATAAATGTGCCATCTTTGGACCACAGTTTTAAGTGATAGGAGAAGTCATTCATCACGAGCAAAAGAACTTTTATGGAGTAGTTTATTGCATCAGGTCAATCTTGGATGTTTGTACATTCACATCAAGAGACCTATTAGATTTTCCATCAGCTGCCTAGTTTCGTTGAAAGTCTGATGAGTTTCACTTGTTTTTGCTGTGATTTATAATGTGCTGAGCTTTGATTTTGTAGTTAAATTTAATTTCTTTTTGGTTTTTATAACAGTGGAGAGCTGGCAGCGAGTTTTCTGCTACACCTTCACAATACAATCCGCTGGATGAACCTAGCCCTTTGGGTTTGAGGTTAAGGAAGAGTCCATCTTTGTTGGATTTAATCCAAATGAGGCTATCGCAGAACAATGCTTCTCCTATAGCAGCTGTACCTAGTGGAAACACAAGTACAGCAAAGAAGAAGGATGCTAAAGGCACGGCTACTTCAATTACAACTGACAAGATGAAGGCTTCAAATTTCACTGCTTCTTGTTTAAGGATTGGATGTTGGGAGGTATTATAATGCATTATTTATCCTCAGCAGTCTTAAATGTCTGAACGATATATTTTCACCTTGTTGTTTCTGGTGGCAGTTTGTTTCTAGGCATGAAGGGGACTTGGTGGCAAAGTGTTACTTTGCTAAACATAAGCTTGTCTGGGAAGTTCTTGAAGCTGGTTTGAAGAGCAAAATAGAAATACAGTGGTCTGATATTATGGCTCTTAAAGCAAGCTGTCCTGATAATGGTCCTGGCACTTTGACTGTAGTGGTAAGATTGAAGCCATTTATAATGGTAAATCTTAGCTTTCTATTTCATCCAGTGCCGTTACAAATGTCTTTCAGCTAGATTACTTAATAGTATTTGTGTTTCAGCTTGCTCGGCAACCTCTGTTTTTCACGGAGACCAGCCCACAGCCCAGAAAACACACTTTGTGGCAGGCAACTTCTGATTTTACTGATGGACAGGCTAGTATACATAGGTAAATCATTACCATCATCTTAGTATTTGGATTTTTTTAAATTAAATATTGACCAGACTGTTACAATGGAAAGACAATATGGGTGGTCATTATTACTCATTGAGTCTCATGTTCAGATATACCTCAATATTGACAAGACTGTTTCGAAGGACTATATGGTGGTATTATAACTGATTGAGTCATGTACAGATATACCTCCGTAATTAGCAGATTTAATACTGTGTGTGCCTACAGCTTTGTTTTTGTAGAAGAATGTGACTGCTTCTACTTAGATGTGGACAATCTTGTTATTGTTCATTAGTTTTATTCTGTTGATGTCAGAGGGCAACTACATCCTAAGGTTTGCCACATAACTGCAGTGGGAGTCATATTCACAATTTTGCTTGTTGTTTGATACATTTCTTGAATTCTTACACCTTTTGAAATGTAAATTTTGGTTGCTAAAAAATATTCTTTCATAACCAATTGAAAATCTGAACCAGTAAGACGAAATAACTCATAATAGTGAAACTAGAAAAAATATCATTATTGCATGCACATACCATTCAATCGATATGCCCTTCATGTGCGAACAAATGTATGTCAATTAGCTTAGCAACTTATAGCCATCTGTTGTGGATGTCCATGGAAAGATTGTCTCTTGAGTTTTCTTTTGTGGACCTATTTTGGTCATAAGCTCTATGGGGCTGTGTCAGTAATTGAAAGTCTTGACATGATTTGGGCAGGCAACATATTCTAAAATGCCCACCAGGCATGTTAAACAAGCATTTTGAAAAGCTGATCCAGTGTGATACAAGACTCAACATGTTGAGCCAACAGCCTGAGATAGTGATGGACACTCCCTACTTTGATGCACAAGCTTCTGCTGTAGAACATCCAGATGATTTCAGATGTAGTCAACTCAGGGTTGGTGGAGTATCCCCTGTTGCTTCACCGTCCATGTCAGAATTGTCATCATTGAATCTCGATCCATGGGAGGATACAGCTGCTGCAAGTTCATGTAAAGAAACTTCTTCGCCAAGCTCAGGTAACTCTTCTTCATGTGTGTTATAAATTTGTTAAGCGGAATCTATTAATTACTAGTAGAGATAGCCAAACCTAAATCTTTTGTGTCAAGCAAGTCCCAGGTGGAAGTTTATCAATCTTGTTCCTCACAATTTTGTTTTTTCTCTGTATTTTAAATTGTTGGATATCTTCTTTTGACATGATTGAAGAGTACATTGCAACTTATGACTTGAAGCTTGTTAGATTTCTCTGCTGATCATGTGTGGGAGCTGGTGAACAGTTGTAGTATCTTATTATGTTGCAAGCCTTATAGTTTGTTAGTTGGGGCTGTGTTTTTCACTTTCTATTTCTTTTCTTCCTTGACACAGTTTTTATCTTAGTGGCGGTTTATGGTTTACTTTTTAGCTCAAAGATCTGAATTGCCCGATGCTGAATTTCACTCTCTCTCTCTCTCTCTCTGTGATACTCGCGCTAACCTATTGCTGACGCATTGTATCACACTCACAATTATGATTTGATTTAGAGGATTGTAGACGTACTATCAAGTGTTTCATAATCTCTGTATAGATCGATTGTTGTTTTCAGGTTTCATGCTACGCTGCTAGATTTGTCTATATTCCCACTACAGCACTTCAGTTATACAAAATTACATGTATACCCCTTGAACTTATTGTCAAATAACAGGATAGAGGCCAGAAATGATACATCTCCTAGCCCCATCTAAATTTATGAACTTACAGAAATTTAAGCCTATTGCACATATACAGAAGAAAAGCTAGGGGGGACAGATTCTCTGTTATAGGCTTACAGAAACTCCGAGTTGATCACAGCATTCTCACAATCACCACAGCTTCTCTTCCTCTAAACTCCTTCCATATCCTTCTCAATCCCTAGCTGGCACAGGAGTTTGCATTGCAGAAGCACAGCATTCATTGCATAATCCTGTCCAGATGCATACAAACAGACGCACTGCAAAATAGATACACACAGATGGTAAAATTGGTGTCAGCCAATTTAGGGGTGAGGTGTGGTTGGCCTAAAGGATGTCTAATGGGACATTGTTTCCTTTTCATATTTTCTATGTTGTGCTTCTTTAGACTTATTAAGCTGGACTTTTGACATGGTGCAAGATTCTATTTGTTGTTTGGCACTCTAATTAAAGACTGTTTAACAGCGTTTACTGACAGGGCTGTTGTTGTAAAGAATGAAACCTAGATGGGGCTTTAGTGGTATATTGGATAAATCTTAGGGTGTATATACTCTAATCTCATGAACCGTAGTTCAAATGGTACAATTCTTGTTTGTGGCCTCATTTGACCAAACATTAATTTCTTTCCTGTGCATCATGGAGATCTTATTCAATCACAGAAACAAAATCTATAACTTGTTTTTTCATGCTAGCAATTCAGCTTAGTTGCGGTCCATCCCTTTGGGGAATTTGATGATATTAGATAAATTTGAATTATACTGTAATTTGTGGCTTTTATTTTTCTAGATCTGTCACTCACTATCTTTTGCTTATTGAAGGGAATGGGATTTGCGAGCAATCTGATTCCCAGGGTCTGAAAGACTCAATTGAACAGCTGAAAGTGTCAGGACTTCGTCCATCAATGTCTATGACTGATCTTGTGAGTCACATTGGGAATCATATTTCAGAACAAGTTACCTCTGGAAGTATCCCTTCAGAAAAGGCATTGGAGTGTCGGAACATTTTGGAGAACATTGCACAGATTTTGCTCAGTGACACCCAGAATGTAGCAGCTTCAGACGAGAAACTCTTGAAAAAGGTCAATTCACTCTGTTGTCTTTTGCAGGATCCTGCAGGAGCTTCCAGCACACAGGTTGAGGTAGAAAATCTCTTGGAAGGACCCTTGACTGGAAGAGATGCTGAGCTAAACTTCCCTTGTGACTTTATGTATGAGATGAAGGCCCATGATGATGTTGTAAGCTCTGTAGATCCCAAGGATATGCTTGGTTCCAAGCAGACTCCAACCATCCCAAGGAGAGACTCACTCGGAGACCTTCTACTTCATCTGCCTCGTATTGCATCTTTTCCAAAGTTTTTGTTTGACATCGCATGGAAGCTGATGAGAGCAAATTTAGATGATGGTTTATAGTCTCAGTATATGCAGGTGATAGGTAATTTTTTTAGATGGTGACATGCTTGTTTTGCATTCTGCCTAGTGTTCCGGTGTTTAATGATTAGTTGGATTTTGGAAATTGTTTGGGATTCAGAAATTTGTTTTCATGAAGAATCCTAATAATTCCATGAACTGCTACTGCTGGTTTGTAAATATAGATCAGACTAATCAAATAGTTCAACTTAAGGGTCTTTCATACAAGTATTGAATTTCCTTTTTATGCATTTTCTGTGCCTTTTTTCCTCAGAATTCGTATGTCAGCCAGAATTGGTACGAATCAGCTCGAATTCTGCAGTTGAATGGGTGCGGCTGCTACCATTATGTTATTTCTGGCCATGTAGATCCTGTTCTCTTTTGCATGGTTCCTAGAGATTGAAATCATGAGATTTCCTTGATGTGCTAAGGATACGATTGATGTATAATCGGCTTACTTCTTTTGGGAGAATGGCAATTTTGTTATTTCTTTTTCTGTTTGGAGATCCTAAGTAATAATTGTTACTATTATTATTATTTTTTCTTTGAAAATCTCTGTGATTATCATTTGTATGGGTCAAAGAAATCAACATATTAATCGTCTGCCATCGACGACTTCGTCCACCTCGTGCACAAATGCAAAGTTTAATTGGATTTATTAACGAATTTGAAAATTTAATCTAGATTTTAGTTTAGGTGAAGAATATTACTATAATCGGCTTCATTAACCACCCCAAGTTGTGGACAAAATTCAGGCATATAAACCTCTACAACAAATACACATAATTCAGTTTGTTCGAACCTCACTAAACTCCATTCATTCCACGAGAAAAATCCAGCGGGGGCAATGTATATATATATATATATATATAACCAGAAAAAAAGAAAATAGTTGGATTGTACAACTCTGTAACTATTTTGTAACAAAAAATCTCATATTGAAAATATATATATTTTTTCAAACTTCAAATAAGCTAAATTATATATATGCTGATCAACTAATTGTTCCATGAATCTTCCTAATTCTCAGAAAACAAACTAACACTAAAAACTAACTGTGTTCAAGTTCCGCAACTCAAACATAAAAGGCAAGGAGGATCACTCAATTGATCCTCAGGTGTGATGTCATCCAAGCATTGACTATGAAAAGCATGGCCACATCCCAACACAGAAACATCAGGAGAAGATTGCTTTTCATCAAAATACTGATCATAATATTCGAATTCATCCCCCTCCTCCACTCCGAACGTCGGAGAAGATAAATCCCTTCCACATAAAAAGCAGGTCTCGCCAACTGATTCACATGTTTCATCAAAACCATCCCAGGTTATATGATGAACCGGCGCAGGAGATTGATATTCATCAGCTCTGATTTCCTTCCTTCTTGATTTTGAAGCTTTTTTCGTTAACAAAGTTGACAAACTTTTACTTGCTTCAACTTTTATACCTGCCAATAGTAATTGATACCGAAAGATAATGTATAGCACCACCTGTATTTAATTTTCCCAATTAAAATTGACATATATCATAATAAATTAGTTTCTTGGATATCAATTAAGAAACAGTAATTAATAATCTTGTTTATCACATATTAATTACCTTTGCCTTTTTTTGTAATGGTGATTGATGAAGGTTCTGAAATAGTTACGCCTTCGCAAAATTCCTTGGACAATTTCTTTTCTGTGTGATCTTCGCCTACTTGATCAACCTTTCTTGGTTCGCTAGGATTGATGATGGCATCATGATTATGAGAGAAATCCATATTATTATTATTGCTTTGAATGGTACAAGTGCTTTTTTTTTTTTTTTTTGTCAACTCTTTTGTTAACTGAATGAAAGAAATATTAGTTGAAAGAAGATGAGGGCAATGATCACTTAGGTTTCTTTTATAGGTTTCGGAATGTGGGTTGTAGCAGACATTTTACGGAATCCTAGTTGTTAGAGGAATGGCTTATAAACCTATTACAAAGTGGATTATATTGTTTAAAGTGAGTTTCCTAAACGTGCTTCTTCATGAATTTCTAGGGTCGGTGCTTTAATATTTGTTTTACACTTTTGCCCCTTGTAAGTAGAGTTGTTTATGTCAAATACAAATTACACCTCAAACTTTAACGGTGTACTTACTTCTTCCATGAATGATAAAATGTCATAATTACCGTTTAATCTTTTAATTATATTGTGCTACCTTGAAATTAATTTGAATTGTACTTCGGTACCTTGAATTTATTTTATTAAGCAATTTACCTTTCAAAACTAATAATGATTAATATTTCATCCAACAATATTATTACAATTTTTATTTTTTTATTTTGGACACTTCAATATTAAGCGCATGAGTTATTTTTGTTTTCTTTTTCCCTATTTTTCTTTTCTTCTTATGATTTTATTGTTCGGCCACTTTCATCTCTTCGCTTCTCTCTTGTATTTTAATTGTATAATAATTTTTAGTTTATTACTTTAACTCAAATTTATTTTTAGTTTAATAACAAATTCCCATTATAATCATATGCTTAATTTGACATTTTCTTATTTAATCAATATTGTTCGATTTAGATTAACAAATATGTTCTTTTGTATAAGTTATTGATGTTAATAGTTGATAATTGCAAATGTCTTTTATTAAAAATCCTTTTTTTTAAGGCTTGAACGAAAAAGTAAACTTTCTTTTTTGAGTTTTTACTTGTTGCTAATGTTTTCTTCATCTTTTGGAGAGCAAGTGAGTGAATTGATCAGCTTAAATTTATATAAAAAATATATATATATGTTTCAAAGTAGCATATTTAATCAAACAAAGAAAACTTTTAAAGTAAGAGTTATGAATAAATCCTTAATAATGGAAAAATAAAATAAGAATGTTATAAAAGTAAAAGAATGACATGTGATAAAATACATCTTATAGTTTATAGAAAAATAATAATAATGGAATGAATATGTGGTAATGTCTCAAAGTTGATAAAAACAAGGAAAAATGAAAAAAAAAATGCACTTAATAAAGAAGTTGTGATTATTCACCCATAATGTTGGATGGGAAAATAATCCACTGTTATTTTGCAGGACAAATTAATTATACAATAAATCGTGAGTACCTATAAATCATCCCAATTTCAAGGTCGCAAATTGAAATAAAAAAAGTTGAGGGTAATTACAACATCTCACCATTCTTTTGAATGGAAAAAGTAACTATATTATGCCTTGGGAGGCAAGAGGTGTAAAATAAAACAGGAGCCATTTGCAATTGTTCCCTATTTACAAGGATGCAAAGTATAATTAAGCATTTTTTTAGATGGATTTTTGATTTTGAGATAGCAGGATTCCAAGCATTCATGGGCTAATTTTTATAAATTTAGTCAAACTATGTCAAAGTCATATGTCATTTAATGAGTTGATAATAGCGCAACCATATCTGTTAATGGCATTCCCTCAACTTTAAGAATTATGACTTTTGATTCTTGAATAGTTTGTATGGCATGGTCTGTGTGTTAACTGTTAAGTATGTTTCCCTGAAGAAATTTAAACATCTTTCATATGTTACGAAAGTTGAACGTCTTATTTTCAAGATAGGCAATGAGATTGGTGTTATGCCTTGAATAAATGCTCATCTCAATAGTATGTCTAGTTACTTAACAGTTAGTATATCATAAAGCTCAACCACCGTTGCTTGAGAAAGTCAAGTGATATAAAGGAGTGTATGCAATCTCATTTTCTACTGAAATATTTTCAATTTATAGTCTTATTTTGTTATCTCCTCCTTTTCCAAGTAGTGGCAGTTTTCTCTTATTGTAGATACCAGGAAAAGGAAAAAGATTTACATATGCTTTTTATTGATTTTGAAAAATCATACGATAGAGTCTCCAAAAAAATTATGTGAAGAGTTTTTTTTAAAAACAAGAATAGTTAGAGTAGTATATATAGAATCGATAAAAGATATGTATAATGATGTGGTTACAAGTGTGAGAACACCAGAAGGGTTGACACGAAATTCCCTATAAATATAGTTTTACACCAAGATTCACCTCTAAATGATCACCTTATCTATTTGCATTGGTCATAGATGAATTTACAAAGTACATACAGGAGGAAATATCATTGTGTATGTTATTTGCAGATAACTTTGTGTTAGTAGATGAAACAAAAGATGGGGGTTAATGCTAAACTCAAGGTTTGGAGAAAGACACTTGAGGCAAAAAGGTTTAGAATTAGTAGATCAAAAACAGAATATATGAAATTTAAGTTTAACAAGGGTGCACATAGGAATGGAATAGGGGTTAGTATCGGAAATCAAGAGATACTCATAAGTAAAAATTTTAAGTATTTAGGATCAGTTTTTCAGAGTGATAGTGGTATAGATCGAGATGTTATACATCGGATACAAGCGGGTTGGACTAAATGGAGAATGACATTGAGAATATTATGCGACTGCAAAATTTCTTTACGACTTAAGAGTAAATTCTATAGAGCGGCAATTAAACCAGTGATACTTTATGGGTCTGAATGTTGGGTAGTGAATTACACACATGAGCAAAAGATAGAGAGTAGCAGAAATGCGAATGTTAAGATGGATGTGTGGGTACACTACGATGGACAAAATATGCAATTAGCATATTTGTGAGAAGATTGGAGTAGCATCTATTGATGAGACGATAAGAGAAATACGCTTAAGGTGGTTAGGTCATGTGTTAAGACGACCAGTAGAAGCGCCTGTCAGGGGAGTAAATTTTAGAGAGAGTAGTCAATATAAGATGGGTAGGGGAAGACCAAAAAAAACTTGGTGGGTAACTTGTAAGAAAGATATAACCCGTATAGGAATTGAGGAGAATATGGTTCATGCAGAGCGTAATGGCATAGCAGGATTCATGCAGAGCGTAATGGCATAGCAGGATTCATGCAGCCGACCCTACTCAGTGGGATTAAACCTTGGTTTGTTTGTTTGTTTATTTGTAGATAGCGGAAGTTGTTCGATTGAATATACTGTTAATTGGTAATCATTGAGATTGACCAAGTATTGAATCAATATCGCGTCTGTCGTGCGGTCAATCCTAATCAAATAAATAATTTTAAAATGCTCTTATTAGTTATTGTGACAATTTACTAGGATACTTGCCGTTTGTGTCTTTTTGTTGGATAGTCATAGTTGAATTTTTATTGGATGTTCAAATTAACTATTATTGAGTTGATGATAGTAGGTTTTTACTTCCGTAGTCGCAGAGCAAGGATAAAGCTCTTGAGCTTGACTTTGAGAAAAATGCGAAAATGCCTCTATTTTAGTTTTGCAATTTTCAATTTCATGGTAGTATTAGGATTTTAACCTGTGGATGTTGATTGTTTGTCACTTATTACGTACTTAAATAATTTATATCACTATAAAAATTTATAACTAAAAGTTAGTAACTTTAGTTTTACAGGTTACTTGAACCGTTATAGTTACTTAAACCATTGTGTCTTTTCATAAATGGAAGACCATTGTGACTCTTCATAAATGGAAGCTTATTACTTTTATGACTATTTGAAGAGACCTCACTTCTATTAGTAACTTTTAATTAACAGACTTTTCTTTACGTATTGTGTCTGTACAAACATTATAAATTCTCTACTATACGTAACTACATAATATAATTTTTCACATACTTGTCTGAGAGAGTTTTGAGGCTTTGTTGTATGCTGGGGTATTAAAATACCTTTAGAAAAATGAAATACGCCTCAAAACAAAGAAAATCACTTATAATACTTTTGTTCTAACAATTTAAAGGTATTTTAATATAGCTACAAATGCAAATCTTGGTGTGAAGGTTCAAATTCAAGATGAGAAGTTATCAAGTTGCACAAGTTTAACGGTTCTAACTTCTAACTATACAAGATAGGTAGAGAAGATGGTGTTCCTTCTAACCACCCTAAACTTCTTCTATGTCTTGAATTCTGATTTGCAACCCATACCAAATGCAAAAGAAGATGACTACACAAAAGTCCAGGCAAAATTGGCAGCAAAAAATGTAAAATGAGATGCCAATGAATTAAAGTGTCGAGTATATATTCTTAATTTGCTTACAAATTGGTTGTATGATCTATAGACAGAAACATGAAGACTCCTAAAGAAATTTGGGCTTCTTTGGAAGCGAAGAATAAACAAGAAAAGAAAGGTATGGATAAATTCTTGACACTAAATTTCTTTGAATTCAAAATATCTGATGATATGCTGGTTATGGATCAAGTACAGGAATTGGATGTTCTAGTTTCTCAATTGCGTGAAGTGCAAATTACTGTTCCTGATACTTTACAAGTGGGAGCAATTTTATCGAAGTTGCTTCCTCTTGGCACGATTACAGAAAGAAAATCCTACATTCTACATAGAGTTATACTGTTGAACAATTTACTACTCATATACAAATTGAGGCAACTAATCAGACAAGAAAGGCCATGTTTTTGAACTGTACTTTCAAAAATGATGTTCACTTTGTTAGTGATAAAGCTTCTAGTTCTGAAAAAAGGAATCAGAATGCTTTGAAAGTACAGAAATTGGAAAGAATACAAAGAATATGAAGAAAAATAGAATGTGTTTCCATTGTGAAAAAACTGACAGGGCATTATATCAAAGAGTGCAGGTTCAAAAATTCAGCAAAAGGGCACTCTTAGTGCAAAAAATCAAAATAAAACTAAGAAGATTGAGAATGCTATAAAAGAACTTGTTGTAATCGTTACTGAGATGGAAATTGGTTTTGTCATGAAATTACATATGGCTACTACAACAAAATCTAAAGGATGGTGGTTTGATTCTGGTGCAACCGTACATGTATGCCATAACAAGGCACTTTTCAAATCTTATGAACATCTAAAAGAATTTGAAGAGGTTCTTATGGGTAATCAAAATGCTACTTAAGTTGTGGGGAAAAGATCACTGGAACTAAAATTCACATCTAGAGAGAAATTAACTCTTCTCAATGTTTTTCATATTCCTGATCTTTAGAAAAACCTTGTATCTGCAAGTCTATTGTGTAAAAAAGGCCTTCAAAATAGTCCTAGAGTCTGATAAAGTGATAATAACTAAGAATGGTGTATTTGTAGGCAATGGATACTCTTGAGATGGCACAATATTCAAATTAATTATCAATAAAATAAATAATTCTTTTGCATATGTTGTTGAATGTTCCTCTTCGTTATGGCATATTAGATTAGGACATTTAAATTTTCGTTCAATTAAATATATGTTTAAACATGTTTATATTTCTAGTTATAAAGATTCACATGATAAATATGAAGTTTGTGTTGTGCACAAATGACTTTTAAACCATTTCCTCAAATTGAACGAAATAGTGAATTGCTAGATATTGTTCATTCTGATATTTGTGAACTAAATAGTCATTTAACTAGAAGAGCTAAAAGATATTTTATCACTTTTATGGATAATCATTCACGTTACACATAGACACACACATATATATTTGGTGAGAACAAAAAATGAAGCATTTGATAAGTCCAAGAAATATAAAGCTGTTGTGGAAAATCAAAAAGGAAAAAATATTAAGGTTCTTCACAGTGATAGGGAAGGTGAATATTTTTCTAATTCTTTTTCATGATATTGTGAATAAAATGGAATAATTCATCAACAAAGCACTCCTTATTCACCTCAACAAAATGGCATAGCTAAAAGGGAAAATAGAACTCTAATTGAAATGGTGAATTCTATGCTTTTGAATTCTAATTGCCACTAAATCTTTGGGGTGAAGCTTTATATACTTACATCATATTAAAATAGTGTTCCATTAAAAAGGTTTAAAACCAAATTTAAATTATTTTAAAGTGTGGGGGTGTATAGCTTTTTACAAAATTCCTGAACCTTATAGAAGAGTATTAGGTCTTAGAAGAATTAAAAGTGCATTTGTTGGACATGCTCAAAACTCAAAAGCATATAATATGCTAGACTTAGAATCTAATGTTATTGTTGAGTTTTTTGAGAATAAATTCATCTCTTATTCTAACACTGATGATCAAAGGCAAGAAAATCCAGTAGAATTAAATTCTCAAGTTACTTCTACCAAGAATGGTGAGAAAAGGAAAATCTTGAATAATTCAAGTGAACCCAAGAGAAGTCAAAGATGTGAGAAAGGGAAAGTTCCTAGGCCTTGATTTTATCTCAACTGAATCTATTATTTTCCTTGTTGGTGCAGATAAAACCATAGTACTAATTAAAATACCCATGATTTTAGTTATAGAAGAAGACTGAAAAACATTTGGTGAAGCTATGAATTCAAGAGATGTAGCTTTTTGGTAAGAAGCTATAAATGATGAAATGGATTCTATAATGTTAAATAATACTTGGGTCTTAGTAGATGTACCTTCTAGCTCAAAGCCCATCAAGTGTAAATGGGTATTTAGAAAGAAATACAATACTAATGGTTCTATTCATACCTTCAAGACAAGATTGGTTGCCAAAGGATTTAATCAAAAGGAAAGTATAGGTTATTTAAATACACATGCTGCTATAGCACGAATAACTCCTATGGAAGTTAAAACTTCTTTTTTAAATGGTGACTTGAAAGAGGAAATATATACGGAACAACTTGAGGGTTTTGTACTTCCAGGAAATGAACATAAAGTTTGTTTAAATTAGTCAAGTCACTATACGGATTTAAACAAATTCCTAAGCAATGGCATGATAAATTCGATACTGCAATTTTATCTAATGGATTCAAACAGAATTCTGCTGATAAATGCATGTACTCAAAATTTACAAAACGTATGGATTAATTGTGTGCCTCTATGTGAATGGCATGCTAATATTTAGTACTAATATGATGGGGGTAAATGAGAGAAAAAAGTTTTGTCTCTATCTTTCGTATTTAAGATGAAAGATCTCAATGAAGTAGATATTAATTTGGGAATAGAAGTCACAAGACGTGAAAAAGGCTATGCATTCAATCAATCTAACTATATAGACAAATTACTAAATAAATTCAGTCATCTTGGTATCAAGGAAGCTCTTGTACTTCATATAACCCTAGTATGAAGTTACGTGATACTTGTGATAAAATTATTGCTCAATTATAGTATGTCAGTGCTATAGGAAGTATTATGTATATCATGCATTGTACTAGGGCTGATATAATTAGCATTTACTATGTGCGAATTATCAAGATATACAAGTAAACCTAGTGACAATCATTGGAAAGCAATTACTAGATTACTTGGATATCTTAGAAGAACTGGAAATATTAGTCTAGTATTTTCTAATTGTCCATGTGTACTTGAAGGTTATAGTAATGCAAGTTGGATAACTAGTACTAATGACAATAAATCCACATTGGGTTGGATTTCTACTCTTGGTAGAGGTGCTGTTAGTTGGGGCTTCTAAGAAGCAAACTTGTATTACACATTCAACTATAGAATTTGAGTTTGTAACTTTAGCTGCAGCTAGTAAGGAAGGTGAACGGCTAAGAAATTTATTGTTAGATATAGAGTTGTGAACACAACCAATACCATTTATTTCCTTATATTGTGATTGTGAGACTACTATGTCTAATGCATATAAAATATATAATGGCAAATCCAGACATATTAGTCTTAGACATGAGTATATAAGAGACTTGACTTAGTGTATGTGAAATCTAGAAATAATTTAGCCGATCCCCTTACAAAAGCTTTCCCAAGGGATTTAGTACAAAGTACTATGTTTGGAATGAGAATAATACCTAAATCAAGCACCAACAATAGGAACCCAACTTCTTTTTAGTAAAAGTTAAAATTTGAAGTTCAATGGGTAAAAACAAGTTGTTGATATGTGCTTATTGAGCACTAGAATTTCCATTCCAAAATATCTAAAGTCAAGCACTAACAGTTATGTTTAAAAGAAGGATGGGTATTATAAACTCTTAATGGAGGATACTAATTTAAACGTTTTGAGTAACTGTGACATCAGAATGAACTCCACATAAATGAATTTAGAAGTGGTGCCACTTTGGTAGGAGAATTTGGTAACCTCCTGTAAAAGTTCATAAAAAGGACAGGTTTAGCATATGGCCCTTAACATGCTAAGGTAGTTATAAACCTCTTAATAAGGTAAGTATAATGTGTGCTTTGTTCTATTCTAAGAGATGGATTTCAATCTTTGGACATTTGTTCCAATTTGGTAGTCTTGTGCATTAAGGAACAAGTCAGGACATCTTCTCCATGTATTATACTTGTTGTGTGAATTTTATGACAAACTAGTGGGAGATTGTTGATAGTTTGTCACTTATTACTTCCTTAAGGAATTTATATCACTATAGAAATTTATAACTAAAAATCAATAACTTTAGTTTTACAGGTTACTTGAATCATTATAGTTACTTAAACCATTGTGTCTCTTCATAAATGGAAGATCATCGTATCTCTTCAAAAATGAAAATTTATTACTTTTGTGCCTCTTTGATGAGACCTGACTTTTGGTAGTAACTTTTAATTAACTGACTTTTATTTACGTTTGTGTTTATACAACTCTATAAAGGTTTAGTACATGGCCCTTAACATGCTAAGGCAGTTATAAACCTCTTAGTAAGATGAGTATAATGTGTGCTTTGATCTATTCTAAGATATGGATTTCAATCTTCAGACACTTCTAGCTTGGTAGTCTTGTGCAGGTTATAAGGTAAAGAACGGTTCAAGTCGAGACACCTTCTCCATGTATTATATTTATTGTGTGAATTTAATGACAAACTAGTGAGGGATTGTTAGTTTGCCACTTACTACGTTCTTAAGGAATTTATGTCACTACAGAACTTTATAACTAAAAATCAATAACTTTAGTTTTACAGGTTACTTGAACCATTATAGTTACTTAAACCATTGTATCTCTTCATAAATGGAAGACCATTGTATCTCTTCATAAATGAAAATTTATTACTTTTATGACTCTTTGATGAGACCTGACCTTTGTTAGTAACTTTTAATTAACAGACTTTTATTTACGTTCGTGTCTATACAAACTCTATAAATTTTCTACTGTACATAACTATAGAATATAATTTTTTCACATCCTTGTCTGAGAGAGTTTAGAAGATTTGTTGTATATTGGGGTATTAAAATACATTTAAGAAAGTGAAATCACACCTTAAAGTAATTACAGAAAAATCACTTATTATACTTCTGTACTAACATTAGTACAGAGTTGACTAATTTATATTTAATTTGTGGAGATCATAATGGATTGGCTTCAATTGAAATTTTATCTCTCTGTAATGAGACTTATCCATGTAAATTTATGATGTATATGATATTGAATTATGTTTGAATCAGTTTTTTATTAGTCCTGTGGCGAGCTAGGAAAAATAGGAACTATGAAAAGGCAACACCAAAAACATCTAATCTAAATTCAACATGAGTTAGTGGAAGTAGAAGAACTACACGGAGTGCAAATTCAGAGATTTCTACTTTCCAAACTCCAATTTCTTCATCTATATGTCTTGTGAATTATGAGAATGAAAGTCTCATATCTATCTTACTTTTGTGATTTGTCTCAATGGCTAGTTATGAGCTTTTCCTTCTTGTTAAGCTTCATAAATATTAATATGTATGTGGATAAAATCTGTGAAATCTGCTAAGGTATGATTGTGTGAGTTTTCAAATCTGTCAAAGAACATAGCATGAAGGCATTCTTGATAGTTCTCTTTTAATATCATTATTTATGAAATAAATATATAAATGGTTTATTAATTAAAATTCTATTCATGGTTTTTTTGAAAGAAATAAAGAATTATTTTGGGGGCATTATTAACTTAATTGAGTAATTTATAAACACCTTAACAGTTAATGATATAAATTTTTAATCATATGCTAATAGCTATCAAAAAGAAAAAACTTAATTTGTAAATTATTAACAATGAAATTAATTAGATAATTTACACTACGTATTACTAAAACATGTGAGACCCTTGTAATTAATAAAGAAGTCAAATGAAGGCCTTAAACAAATAATGGGTTTAAATATTTTATAAATGAAATAAAATATAAGGAGACAATATGTTAACTCATTTTAATTTAAAATGGGGTTATAGACACCAAAAATTTACTATTAAAACTATGACTTATTCAAAAATAAAATAATAGTTCAACATAACTAAATTGCTATTTCATAAATAAGTTAATAAATAAGTGACATGAAAAAGGATAAGCATAATGTAAAAAGAACTTACTTTCTACAATAATTGATAATGGTACTCTATTTAAAGATGAGATTTGAAAGAAAAAATTATAATGATAGTAAGAAAAGTACAATAGAAAAAATGTCTTGAAATGGTTAAATCATACTATTAGAATGTTGATTAAGTTGATTCAGATATTAGTTAGAAAAAATAATCAAATACATCCCTCACATTTAAAAAATAATTTTCGTCTCTCACATTTTAAATGATGCAATTTCATTCCTCACATTTTTAAAATGTACTAATTTCATCATGCACATTTTGAAATTTTTTTTTTTTTTGTCCCTCATAGCACTACAAGAAAATAAGGCTTTAGTGACGAAAAGTTCAGTGACGACACAAAATCCCATCTCTAAAGGATTTTATTAGTGACGGCTTTGGACTTGGTCACTGCAGAAAGGAAGAATTTTCCTTTGTAGTGACGAAATCCAGAAAGTCGTCAGTAAATCGTCACTACATCGTCACTAAATATTAGGTGGGAAAAATATCTAGGATTTAGTGACGATGTTTTGTCGTCATTAATATTTTTAATGTTAATGACAATGTTTTGTCGTCACTAATATTTTCAGTATTAGTGACGAATGTGTTTTAGGATTTAGTGATGATGTCTCGTCCTCACTAATATTTTCAGTGTTAGTGATGAAAGTATTCTAGGATTTAGTGACGATTATTCTTCGTCACTGATACTTTTAGTATTAGTTATCAGTTTTGATCGTCAATTCTACCTTTACATATAGAAGGTAAATGTTTAAAGATTTTTCTATGTGGGTTTAAAGCTGGATTGTGTTGAAAAAGTTAGCTAGTTTGTGTAATTATTTTTTAGATATTAATATTGGATTACATGAATGAAAGAATTTGGATATCTTATTTTAAATGAAAATAATAAAATAAATAGTGAATTAAAGGAAAATAAAAATTTATATTGTTTATCATATATTATTTAAGTTACATAGTTGTGAAGATTTAAAACATTGTTAATATCAAATTTATATTAACAATGTAGCCTATCTTCACAACTTATGTAACTTGCACGTTGTAGCCAAAGTGGATAGATGCAGGGCAATTTTGTAGATTCGAAATGATGTAGTGTAATTTGGTAAATTTAAAAATTATAATGAGAAAATTAAATTTTGTTAATTTGATGATAACACTCTAATGTTTATGATCTTTTCCCTACATCTTAAAGAAAATTAATCCCAAGTCATTTTTTTGTCATGCAGATCTAGAGAAGTTAATAAAAAATTAAAATAATTTTTTAATTTCTCAAAAATTTGTTTGCTTGTAAGTAAATTATGATTATATCATCTATGGTTAACTGATATAAAATCATTGATCTAATATACTTTAGATTTGTTCGAAGAAACTTAATTTCAGAATTCAAGTAACCAAAATTCGTATAAATATATCAATATATTAAATTAGTATAGTATTATCAAATTTTAGTGAAGTTATCCTTAGTCTAATTGTTTAGTGAAGAGAAAATATAAAATGAAAAAATTGCATTCCTCCAAAAAAACAATTGGGCCAATATATGTTCTCTCTTTAGTAATTTTTCTTAATTTTGCTATCATATATTGACCTATTAGATAACAAATTAGGATATATAATATAATTAATTGAGCTTAGTCTATAGATATTATTATGAATTGCAGGGGATACGAGTTTTTATGAATGAGAGTTTCTGGATTCTGGACCGGGTTATTTTCTAGTACATGGATCGATGATTATCGCTCTTATTGCGCACATCAATCGCGACTTCAACCTACAATACAAAGTCCCCTCCAAATCACAAATATTGACAGCAACACGCGCTTCTCTCACTTTCTCTCTCCGTCACTCGATATGGATACTAATCTCCACCTCTATTGCTCATCAAATTCAATGGCTTCCCCAAAACCAAAGCTTAAGCGCCCTTGTACCTCCCTCAACCCTAGCCCTACCAATTTCCCCAATCATCCTCCTATTCCTAGGGTTTCCAATTCCAATTCCTCTTCTAGATAAGTCATAAGAGACAGCTTAGCATATGAACCAACTAGATACCAGTAAGAGACTTTTTCTATTCTCTCTCTTCGACACATCTAGATTCCCAAGCCTCCGATTCCGACAAGTCCGATTTGACAAAGATCGCGCTCAATCAATTTAGGATCCGTCCTTCTCGAAGCTGCGAAGTGTTCTGCCAGAAAGCGCGCTTCCATGCATAACTCTCTCGTTTGGCCTCTAGCTCCTGATCTCACTATCAAGGTATCTAAGCCTCTTCTTCTTCCTTCATTTTCTAACTTCTTCATTTTTTTTTTTTTGGTCTTTGATTACTCCATTGCTGCTTTTGTTTTTCCGTTTTTATTTTTTCTTTAATGTGTTAGTTTTGATTGGAACTTGAAATGCTTATGTTTTGATTAAGTTAGTTATGCCTTTTGAGTTGGGTTGAAATGCCTTGTGTAGGGAAAATTTAGAACGAAATTCAGAAAATATTTAGAACGAAATTCAGAAAATATTTCTTCTCCATATTGTGTTTCTAAATTGTATAAGGGTTAGTGTTTACAAATGAAGACCTAAAAGAAGTCAGAGATAAGGTCTACAGGTACAAGTTATGCCCCTGTGCCTACTGCGCATCTAAGCTATTTGCTATGATAATTATATTTGGGCTTTTCCCAATTTTTTGTTCCGCAAACTCAAATTAGTACCACTGTTGGTTCTGTTTTGTTTTCAATTGTGATATGGATTTTTCATGACTGAATTATCCTTCAATTTACATGGCTTTAGGCCTGCTTTTTTAATTCACTACACATTACTTTAGATTCTATCACAACCTTAAGAATTTTGGCTCTTTTAAGTCATAAAATAGAGATTTTAAAAAAATCTCTATGAACATTAGCATGTGTATCTATCTCATCGTAGATTTTAATTAAGTAGTAATTTGAAGTAGTAGCATTTGATGGAGATATCAATATTTGTTATCAAATCTTTTATAGGCTTCAAGATGATTAGCAGGTGGAGAATTTGTTGGTTTTCTTAAATTTTGTTTTTCCTTTTGTTTTTATGTAGAAAACTTTAATGTCAAAATCTGTAAATTCTTATAATTGACACACATGCATAAAGGATTAGGCCACATGAAAGCATTTAACACACAAAATACAAAAGAAC